>QRFJ01000113.1:1092931-1325421 GCA_006176705.1 Cocos nucifera | reverse complement strand
CCTTTTTCTATTTTCAGAAAGCTGGGTCTAGGAGAACCGAAACCTACTACTATTACTCTTCAATTAGCCGACAATCTATTAAATATCCAAGAGGTATTGGAGGATATCTTGGTAAAGGTAAATAAATTTATTTTTTCTGTTGATTTTATTGTTCTTGATATGAAAGAAGATTATGACGTACCCCTTATTTTAGGGAGACCCTTTTTAGCTACTGGAGGAGCTTTAATAGATGTTCAACAAGGAAAATTAATTCCTAGAATCCAAGACGAACAAGTTACTTTTAATATTTTTAAAGATACTAAACATCCTGATGATAATCAAACTCATTTTCTAATTGATATTATTGATAATTCAGTATATGAGAATTCTATAGAAAATAGGTTTGAAACTATAAAAGCTAGCAATGTCCAATTGAAAGAGGGCTCGATCAAATATGAAAGTATTCCAATTGAAGTGGCACCAGATTGATCCAC
Source organism: Cocos nucifera (assembly GCA_006176705.1). Lineage (NCBI taxonomy): Eukaryota > Viridiplantae > Streptophyta > Magnoliopsida > Arecales > Arecaceae > Cocos > Cocos nucifera. The sequence continues at coordinate 1,324,948 of QRFJ01000113.1, read as the reverse complement.
TTTAGAATTCAAAGAAAGTCAAGCTGAAGACTATAAATCAAAACTACTAGATAGGTTGTTTCTTTTCTTTTTAGTTTTGATCAATTTTTTTTTTCTTTTATTTTTTTAGTAATTTATTATTGCTCTTTTACTGCTCTAGTGTGTATTTTCAATTTTGTAGAAAAATCAATGAGAGCTCAAGCAAAATTTCAAAGCTCCAAACAACCGAGACTGAACCAAATCAGGTGTATTCCTTCTTATCCTTTATTGCATCCTTTATTTTTCTTTCTCCTTTAAGACAATGTAGAATAAGTTAGGGGATAAAAATATATATATATATATAATAATAATAACAACAATAATAATAATAATAATAAAATAATAAAAAAAATATGTGTCAAGAAGAAAATCTTAAGCAAGATAGATTGGATAACTGATAAAAGATAGAATTATTTGCTAATGAATGTAATGAGTTAAAGAAGTAGATTAGTTGATCAACTTTTAGCAGCCTACTTAGGTCATTAAAAGACTATTAGCACTTCTAATTGCACATGCACACTAACAAGGCAAAGTAGGTATTGATTATAAGGCCAACTGAGGATTCAATTATCATTAAAAATTGGTAATTAATATACATTCTAATCAAAGAAACTTGAATTTAAGGAAAGAGCTACCTGCCTAAAAATAAAGTGCAAAAGATAGAGTATATATGGATTGTCCAAAGCCTAGTAACTGGATCTCTGCACCTAGGTCAAGTGTGAAAATTCACGTAAAATGGTGAATGAAAGGTCAGGATGCTCAACACAGTAAAAAATAAAAATAAAAAAAAAGAGGGCAGTGTGAAAGCTACCTTAATTCATCAGTATAAAATTGAGAATGTATTGAAAATTAACCAAAATAGGTGATAAGAGAGGATACTTTTGTTCTTTTAATTTAATACTGAAATGCTAAAGTTAGTCATCATGAACACAAGTGCTATAGATCTTTGATGTACTCTAAGAAAGTTTTTAATTGTATTGACTGAAAAATTTACTTCTAAAGCTCAATGCTTAATTAACAATATTTTCTAAACTTTTTGATCTTTAGTCCTAGATTTTATTTTTATGACGGATAATCTTATTGAAACATGGTATTAAATAAAACATTACTAAGAGACTAGCAATGACTAAGTTGGGGGTGTGATAAGTGGTAAAAATATACTAATAAAAATATTAAATTATAAAATAAATTAATCTATTTCTTTAGAAATTGATACTTTTATTAATTTTATATAGGAAAGAAGGCCACCAATGTGAAGATCTTATTTTTTTGGTTCAGATGAAATAAATTTTAGGCAAAATGGACTTCAAACGAGCCCAAAATTGAATTTCAAAAAAAAAAAAACTCGGTCCGGTTCAAACTAGTTCAAAAAAATCGGCACAGTAGATCGCCCGATTCGACCGCATCAGCAAACCGACCTGCTGACGCAACGCTGATGGTAGGCTGACGTCAGCATTTTTCGTGGTGCATGGTGGACCGACTTGAGGGCATTTCGAGAAATTCACATGAAGAAGCACGCTCCGATTGGCTGAAGAACGCGGCGGTCCACGCAACACCAGGCTCGTGCATGGTCTATAGAGGGTAATTTGGGAATTCTATTTGATCCGATGGGCATCTTTCACTGAGATTTGACCGAACGGCCGAAAAGCATGCGCTGACGAACAGCATCCACCACTCTCGATCAAAATCCAATGGCTGAAATTCATCTCGACGTTAAATTAAAGATCAGAAGCCTTCTTTCTGCATGATCGGATGGCCCAGATTCAATCCAATGATAGATCCGATGACTGGCATGAATTCCGACTTGATCTGGGATATTTTAAAGGGTTTTTAAGTAATTTTTGGACCGTTTGATCAACATCCAATGGTCAAAATCATTCAGAATCCTAATTTGAGTTGTTTTGAGAGTTTTAAACCTAATTTCTAAAGGATTTTGGGGAAGAATTGATTTTTTTTCCTATAAAACCTACTATTGCCGTAGAAAAAAAAAAGAAGAGAGGGTGAGAAAAAAAAGAGAGAAAAAAAGAAAGAGGGAGAGAAATAAAAAAAAAAGAGAAGTAGAGGGTTTTGGGAAAAAGAAAGAGAAAGAGAGGAGAGAGGTAGAAAGAGAAGAGAGATTTGTGAAGAGAAAGAAAAGGGTTTTTAATTTTTTTTTCGACAATCTAAACATCGATCAAGGAGCTTCTTCTTCTTCACCAAGTTCTCCACACCAAGAGAAATGGATAATCAATTTCAGCAATCAAACAGTCTAATTTCTCTATGCTTTTTATTTTATTTGCTATTTTTGAACTTATTATCATAAACTAAAATTTTTTTTACTAAGGCTAAGATGTAGCCACTCTTTTGATGCAATATTTAGTGTGATTTATTTTTAAATTTTATTCATGAGTATATAAATCTGATCTTAATGCTTTTAGATTACTGGCCATCTTCTAATTGATCTGATGAACATAGATGTTACGGACCAAGTACATTTATATTATTGCTTCTTGATTATATATCTTGTATTATGAATCAAATTAGAATTCATATGCATGCAGGAATTTTAGTGCGCTTTGGACGCAGCGTATTTTAATTAGAAGATTTTACAAAACTTAATGCATTAATATTTATTTAAATTACACCTGGACCAAAGGATAATTAATAAATATTGATGGTTTTGCTATGCCTGGACCAAAGGATAGTGAATAAATTAGGAGACTCCACCATCACATGAAATAAATTTAATCTAATAACCTAAATATTGTATTGACTGAGTTGGTGAAACGATTGCCTTAGTAACACATTGCTCTTAAGTTTAAAATCCTAATAATTACACTCTCTCTATTTCCTTAATTTTTTTTAAATTATTTCTTTATTTTATTCTTTAATTTCTTATTCTCATAAATCGGTCTTCTAAATAAAGCATAGGAAAGAGCTTTTCAGTACCTATTTTCCAATCCTCTAGGAATGATACTCTACTCATTCACTTTTTTACTTGATCGACTGGTGCACTTGCCATAGCTATAAATTAGCATGCATCATACATCTCTGACTACTTCCCACCTTCTAGACACCGAAGGATGTATAGTCGCTTCTTCAGCCTTCTTTCGACCATTACCCCTTGAAAAATCTCTCTTCAATAGCCCTACACTGTCCATCTTCCTAAAGAATTTTGATGCTCTCTATTGAGATACCTCCCTCGGCTGCTGCGTCGCGAAGACTCTCTCAGCCCTGCATCTCCAGAAAAGCACTACTGCAGCAGTTCAGCACTCCAACACTCCCTGCCTGTCACATAACCGTCATACACCCTGATCTTTCCATCAAGATCAATCAGCATATCATGCACCAAATCCTTCCACCCCGAGAAAATTTCTTTTTGTTAATCCTCTCAACCTCCACCTTCAACCCACTGCTCTCGGTTGGCCAAACCACAGCAATAACAAAGATAGAGTTGAGACATACCATGGAATCCTTGTGCAGATTTCTAATTTCACCTTGTATGACTTCTCCTTCCCTTTCATGTACCATCAGGCTCTGAAACTTAGCTCTAATACCAATTGTTGGTGCATCAACTGGCATCACCTCTTTCTGATACTAATTAATGTTCCATGATATCGCTCGAACGTTAATCATCCTTGACATCACAAGCCCCGATACCATGTTGCGAAAGCTCCTGATCTTTATCATGAACTTGAAGAAACCTGTGACATTCTCTATGGGCTCTATGGGCAGCAAACCACCGATCCTGCACCTGGATCTGTGATGGGGAACCTCCCTCCTTGGGCTTGAGGGTGACGCCCTCCTTCTCTAGGCCTTCTTCAAGAACCCTAAGGTGGCAACTCTAGAGAGAAGAGAAAAAAAGAGTTAAAAGAGAAAAGGCCTATATTCCACAGCATTCTGAAACCCTAATACAACCTATGTATTTATACATAGCCATTAGGCCCGACCAAAAAACTTTTCGGCTAACCCAATACATGAAAGCACTCACCTAGCCCATGTACACCCATGTCTCCCATGCTCTCATCCTCTGGATCTAGATCTAATTGATACATAAATTAGCCTCCTTAAGACCTCTCAAATCAGGACTTAAGACCCTTAGGATCAACCCAGACCCTAGCCCAAAACAGACCCTCGTTAACTCTACCTACGCACTGAGCCAGCTAAGTTTCACTAGATCGGCTTAATTTCAGACTGAGCCGACCCAGTTCTGTGCCGTGCCAGCAGTCTCGAACGTGCAGCTCTCTATTTTGCCTATGCTCTGAGACTTAGCCAACCTAGTTTTGGACTAAACTGGCTAATCTGTAGCAAATACTTTTTCTACAGCCTTCAAGCTTCGGCTTTGGTTTCTTGCTCCACCTTGTGTCTCAGGTATCCGAAGCACCAACCAAACCCTTTAAGGCCCTTAATACCTGAACCTTAAACCCGTGAAGAGCTACATGCTGCCTCCATCCTAGGACAACTCCTGTCCTAGCCCTAGGATCACACCTATCCTAGCCTCCCCGGAGCCCTCACCCTGGCTCCGCCCGTGGCCTCCTAAGGCTTAGGAGCACCATAAATCCTCACACCCATTTCTTGCAAAAGAAGCATTCAGCTTGACTCTTATCGGGCTTGATATTTTTGATCTGACCCTGCACTGATGTCCCAGCCTAAACTTGCACCTTCTTTATTTTCTTCTTCTTGTTCTTCTTCCCTTTCCTAAAGGGTTGAGAACTAGAAGACGAACCTTCCATTAAGTTCACCGACTCTTTATAGAGCTGGTGATCCTTCTCAAAGTTCTGAAGTAACCTCAGTAAATTGTGGTAGTTTAATTCAGGCTTTGTCATTCTATAATGGGTAAGGAAAGGGAGATTGGACTTTAGTAGCGAGTTCAGTATTGCATTTTTCTTATGTTGTTCATGCAAGGAAAAGCCGAGTTTACTCAAGCAATCTATCAGCTCGATCATGTATAGTACATGATAAGTGATAGAGGCTCCATCCCGCATTCTAGCATTGAAGATGGCGCAACTAGTCTTGTACCTCTCAACATCATCGGGTGTGTCAAAAGAATCCTCCAACACTTGAAGCATTTCATTCGACTAAGCTGTCTGAAACCTATGACTGAACTCATCGCTCATCATAGCCAGCATAATGCAGCGCACCATGGTTTGATCACTGAGCCACTTCTGATAAGTGTCTCTGACTATTCCACGCGCATTGGCAGCTAGCTCCTCAGGTGCAGGATCCGTCAGCACATATTGGATCCGTTCATGCTTCAGGATAATCTTCAACTTTCGATACCAGCTACTGAAGTTAGGTCCCACCAACTTATCATTATCCAACAATGATCAGAGCAATTGGAAAGTGGCCATGTCCGCACAAAAAAAAACCAAAACTTAATTAGTAATTGATTCATTAAACCTAAAGGTTTGGACTTTAATCAAAAGGTTTCTCCTACTATTTTTTTATTCGAATTGGTAGCCTCTACCTCCAATTTGAGGAATTATCCTAATTTCTTAGTGGATACTAGAATCCACATAGACTGCATACAAGTCCAACTTTGGTTGGCCAACCCATGTATATCTAAGGATAGGTTCATAACCAATTATTTCTCCAAATAATTTCTAGTAATTAAATTTTGCCCCAGCCCTTAATCAGTTGGCTTTGGCCTTCTCAGAAAATGGTCCAATTAGGTCCAACCATTAACATGACCATACTTAGCCCATCTAACTAATGAATGATCAGACCCAACTTTGGTTGGCCCACCTGACCATCATTTAGAAAGATGTATCAAAGAGATCAAATAATGAATGATAATTCCATCAACTGATAAGCACCAGACCTTTGGGCCTCCAATGATTATCCAACTGATGGATCCATTATCATCCACTTTATTGGGAGGCTATGATCTAGTTATCATATAACTATTTTATTTTAGGGACCTAATAATTTTAGAGAATTTATTTATAGAAGTGAGTAGGTCAGATTAACCAGCTTGTCATGATCGTCCCACTGGCTTCACCAAGTTAGATTAAGGGAGACCACTAACAGGTTGGTCTAGGAGCACCTAAATTAGGCACACTTATTTACCTAGATGACTTGGGTCAGCTCGAATAGTCAAGTGATTCAATCAAAACATAATCTCACCAAAAGGCTAGGTAAGTTCGATCGATGGGAGGGTCTGCCAAAGCTTGTCTTAAACACCATCAGAAATGGCCAGGTAAGCAGGCTGCCAATTAAAAATCATCGATCTGGTTTACCTTAGACACCAACTGGTTTAATTAGTTTCAATTAGATCAACCAAATAGTTTGTGCTAGACCGCATAGCTAAGAATCAAGTCCATCTTGGGTCTTGTTAAAGACATGGACTTGACCAACTACAACTATTATAATTGATCTAGAGAATCCTTGACCTAATCTAACACAATAATTGATTAGATTTAGTCAATTCTCTAATTAAGTCCATTCTTTAATCTAACTCTAGGTCTAACCCAATTAATGGATCTAATCCCCACTAACCCATTTAACCCAGTGTGTTATGATTTGTGTCTTAGGATCTTCAATTCATAATCCTAGATCCTAATCAATCAACTTCTTAATTTTCAATTAAGTTTTGGGCTGAGGGTTGGGGTTCGGCTTTTCAAAAATGATTTTCATGTTTATAAAATATTGTTACAACATGGTTCTATCAACCAAGTTTCATGTTTGATTCATAATCAATATGCAAGTAAAATAAACATAAAACTACTTTAGATCTAATCTAAACAGGTTCATGTAATTGAATCAGTTTCAATAATAATCAATCATAAATCTCCCTAGATCAAATCTAACATATTTATGATGATTGAAATTAGATTAAAATATTTTTAATCAGATCATAAAATCTCTTAGATCTAATCTAAAATTTTATGATCAATATTTTAGATCAGCACGTAGTAGGACAACCTATTCACTGCAAGGGATAAACTTTACTGTAGGACAACCTTATGGCAGTCCATGTAATTTAAAATATTTTATTTTTAGATCTAAAACTATTTTAAATCTATTAAATTATAAATAAAATTAGATCAAATCTAATAAATTTATGATTAAAGTCAGATCATCACAAACTAGGACAATCTTTTCACTGTAAGGGGTAAACCTTACAGCAGAACAACCTTATGACGGTTCATAAGATCTAATTTTTTTTTAATTTTAGATTTAATAATTAGATTATAAATTAGATCTAATCTAAAAAATAATCTAAACATGCATAAGAAATATTGGGGATAACGCTCCTGTCGAAGTCCAGTCGGATGCTCAGCCTAATTCAATCGGTAGTCACAGAAGAGCTTCGACGATCGAGTCTTAGCCGAACTCCTTCAGCCAGCCATACTCCTCAGTGATCGAGCCCCTCCCAAACTCTCCAACGATCGAGTCTTAGCCGAATCCCTTTAACCAACCAAACTTCTCAGTGGCCGACCTTCAATCGAGCTCCTATGGGAGCCGAACTCCCTCTGCACTCCTCTAGTTGATGCCTATGGGAGCCAGACTCCCTCCGTGCTCCTCCAGCCAGACGCCCACGAGGGCTGAACTCCCTTCGAGCTTCCCCTTCGATTGAACTCCTATAAAAGCCAAACCCTTTCCAAACTTTCCCTTCGACCGAACTCCTCCAAGAGCCGAACTCCTTCCGGACTTCTCCCTCAATCAAATTTCACCAGTGGATTACTCTCAGATAATCCCCACCAGACGTATTTCCTTCAGGAGTCTGAACTCCACTTGAATTGATATACGTCGAGGTCCACCAACCAATGCCTGCTTTCTTAGAGCTACGGCTATTAAATCTCGATGAACGGTCACCATCAGTCTGCCATAGGCGATGCTATCGGACGGTATGGCTATCACCATCAGCCTGGCGATACCTTTCTCTCCGTACCAAATTCCATGCGGCCTCGAGTGGCCCACTACCAGACGGTATGGTTGTCACCATCATTCAAGCTCCATCTATAAAAGGGACCCTCCAAATATATTTTCTCTAAGCTCTCCTCTCCCCTCTAAAGCTCAAAGCTCGCTTCTCATTCTTGAGCACTCCATTTCTGTTGGCCAGAAGAGCTGACTTGATCGTCAGAGGGTCCTGTCGGAGCCACCTCCACCAACTATAGATGGGACTTTATTTTGCAGGTCACCGATGGTGACCTCATCCTCCTCCACTCTAGCTCATTTTGGCATCAACTAGATTCTACACCAACAGAATTGGCGCTAGAGGAAGGGTCCCTCTATTCTTGAGATGTTCTTGAGGTCCCCTTATTCTTAAAAGAGTGCTCAGCAATGATTTCTCTCTTTCCTCTTCAGAGATCTCTCTTCTTTCTCTTTAGAGTTCTTTTTCAAGAGAGAATGCCTCCAAGGAGAGCTTCGGCCTAATGATCGGTGGCCTCCATGATTCGATCCCGTCCAGATCCATCTGCTCTCACTTTAGCCCTGGCAACCCAGGTTTCACTTGTAGCTGTGGTAGATGTGGAGCAGTTCAACCTACTGGTCTAGCAGGTTCGTGGCCTCACCGAGATGATGTAGGCCATGCGGCAGCCTCCGACAATGACTCCACCAGACCCACCATCAGGATGTTAGAAATCGATCCCAAGGAAGAGTACTCAGGCTAGCGTACCCATCGCTCCTGGGAAGGAAAAATAGAGAGTAGAGGATCCACATTTAGATCGTGGTTCTCCTCTGGAGGAGACCTTTCCCATCTATAGTCGGAAGCCCTCCAAGGTCTGCAACCAAGACGACGTCCTCAATCATAGACTGCGGAAGATGGACCGATGGTTTGAGGAGCTTGGCCACGTCACCTCGGCTCACCTTGATGACGTCCACATCGATTCTCCTTTCTCCTCTCGAATTATGTAAGAGCCCATCCCGCCGAACTTTGAGCTCCCTCAATTTGAAAGCTATAATAGAACCTCTGATCCAGTTGATCACTTAGAGGCCTTCCGAACCATGATGCTACTACATGGCACACCAGATGCCACATTGTGCCGAGCCTTCCCATCTACCTTAAAGGGAGCAGCGAGAAACTGATACTCGGTGTTGAAGCCAGGTACGATCTTCTCTTTTGATCAGATGAGCCACCAGTTCATGGCTCACTTCATCAGCAGCCAACGTCCGCATTGAGGATCAGATTCCCTGATGAATGTCAAGCAGAAGGAGGGAGAATCCATCCAGGCTTATGTCATATAGTTTAACACCGTGACATTGGAGGTTCGGGATCTGGACTAGTCTGCTATGATTGCTGCAGTTAAGGGCAGCCTTCAGAAGAACGATTTGCTATTTTTCCTAAATAAGAAGTACCTAGGGACTTTGCCAACCTGCTAGCCTGGGTCAACAGATATACCCACGTGGAAGAAGCCTTCAAGTTGAAGGATGAAGAAAACATTGGAAAGTAGCAGGTGGATGAGTGTAATAGATCCACCGCCAATGGAGGGCTGAATGAAGTTCGATCGTGCTCATGGACTCCCCCAAAGTGACCGGGCCAATCTCGATTGTAGGAGATAAGATCTTTTCCGAGCACCCGTATCAACCTCGGCTGGAGGAGATAAGATCTTCTTCGAGCGCTCGTATCAACCTCAGCTATAGAGATAAATCTCTTCCGAACGACTGGGCCAGCCTCGACTGCAGGAGATAAGATCTCCCGAGCGCCCGTATCAACCTCGACTATAGGAGATAAGATCTCCCCGAGCAACTGGGCCAACCTCAGCTGTAGGAGATAGGATCTCCCCGAGCGTCCATATCAAACCTCGACTGCAGGAGATAAGATCTTTTCTGAAGTGACCAAACCAACCTCGACTGCAGGAGATAAGATCTTCTCTAAGCGTCCGTATCAACCTCGGCTATAGGAGATAAGATCTCCCCAAGCTCCTGAGTCAACCTCGGCTAGAGATAAGATCACTCCCGAGCGACCGAGTCAACCTCGGCTAGAGATAAGATCACTCCCGAGCGACCGAGTCAACCTCGGCTAAACATAAGATCTCTCCCGAGCGACTGAGCCAACCTCGGTTGTTGGAGATAAGATCCCTTCCGAGCGCCCAAGTCAACCTCGGCTAGAGATAAGATCTCTTTCGAGTGACCGAGTCAACCTCGGCTAGAGATAAGATCTCTCTAAAGCGACCGAGCCAATCTTGGCTATAGGAGATAAGATCTCCTCCGAGCGTCCAAGTCAACCTCGGCTAGAGATAAGATCTCTCCCGAGTGATCGGGCCAGCCTTGGCTGCAGGAGATAAGATCTCCCTCGAGTCCTGTATCAACCTCGACTGCAGAAGATAAGATCTCCCCTAAGTGACTGGGCCAACCTCGGCTGCAGGAGATAAGATCTCCTCCAAGCGCCCGTATCAACCTCGGCTGTAGGAGATAAGATCTCCTCTGAGCGATCGGGCCAGCCTCGATTGTAGGAGATAAGATCTCCCCTGAGCAATCAGGCCAACCTCGACTGTAGGAGATAAGATCTCCCTCGAGCGTCCATATCAACCTTGGCTATAGGAGATAAGATCTCCTTGAGCGATCAGGCCAACCTCGGCTACAGGAGATAAGATCTCCTTCGAGCGCTCATATCAACCTCAGCTGTAGGAGATCAGACCTCCCCCGAGCGATCAGGCCAACCTCGACTGTAGGAGATAAGATCTCCCCTGAGCGATCGGGCCAACCTTAACTACAGGAGATAAGATCTCCCCCGAGCACCCATATCAACTCGGCTGCAGGAGATAAGATCTCCCCCGAGTGACCAGGCCAACCTCGACTGCAGGAGATAAGATCTCCCCGAGCGCTCATATCAACTTTGGCTGTAAAAGATAAGATCTCCCCCAAGAGTTTGAGTCAACCTCGGTTAGAGATAAGATCTCTCCTGAGCAATCGAGTCAACCTCGGCTACAGAAGATAAGATCTCTCCTGAGCGATCGGACCAACCTCGACTGTAGGAGATAGGATGTCCCCCGAGCATCCATATCAACCTCAGCTACAAGAGATAAGATCTCCCTAAAGTGATCGAGCAACCTTGACTACAGGAGATAAGATCTCCTCTGAGCACCTATATCAACCTCGGCTATAGGAGATAAGATCTCCTCCGAGCACCTGAGTCAGCCTCGGCTAGAGATAAGATCACTTCTGAGCGACCGAGTCAACCTTGGCTAGACATAAGATCTCTTCCAAGCGATCGAGCCAACCTCGGTTGTAGGAGATAAGATCCCTCCCAAGCGCCCAAGTCAACCTCGGCTAGAGATAAGATCTCTTCGAGTGACCGAGTCAACCTCGGCTAGAGATAAGATCTCTCTAGAGCGACCGAGCCAACCTTGGCTATAGGAGATAAAATCTCTCCCAAGCGCCCAAGTCAAACTCGGCTAGAGATAAGATCTCTCTCGAGCGATCGGGCCAGCCTTGGCTATAGGAGATAAGATCTCCCTCGAGTGCCCGTATCAACCTCGACTGCAGAAGATAAGATCTCCCCGAGCGACTGGGCCAACCTCGGCTGCAGGAGATAAGATCTCTCCCGAGCACTCGTATCAATCTCGACTGTAGGAGATAAGATCTCCTCTGAGCAACCGGGCCAGCCTCGACTGTAGGAGATAAGATCTCCCCCAAGCGATTGGACCAACCTCAACTGCAGGAGATAGGATCTCCCTTGAGCATCCATATCAACCTTGATTGTAGGAGATAAGATCTTTCTGAAGTGATCGAGCTAACCTCGACTATAGGAGATATGATCTCCTCTGAGTGTCCGTATCAATCTTGGCTGTAGGAGATAAGATCTCCCTCGAGCGCCAGAGTCAACCTCGACTAAAGATAAGATCACTCCCGAGCGACCGAGTCAACATCGACTAGACATAAGATCTCTCTCCGAGTGATCGAGCCAACCTCGATTGTAGGAGATAAGATCCCTCCCGAGCGCCTAAGTCAACCTCAACTAGAGATAAGATCTCTTCCGAGTGACCGAGTCAACCTCGGTTAGAGATAAGATCTCTCTGGAGCGACCGAGCCAACCTTGGCTGCAGGAGATAAGATCTCCCCCGAGCGCCCGAGTCAACCTCGACTAGAGATAAGATCTCTCCCGAGCGACTGGGCCAGCCTTGGCTGTAGGAGATAAGATCTTCCTCGAGTGCCCATATCAACCTCGGCTGTAGAAGATAAGAGCTCCCCCAAGCGACTGGGCCAACCTCAGCTGTAGGAGATAAGATCTCCCCCGAGCACCCGTATCAACCTCGGCTGTAGGAGATAAGATCTCCTCTGAGCGACTGGGCCAGCCTCGACTGCAGGAGATAAGATCTCCCCCAAGCAAATCAGGCCAACCTCGGCTGTAGGAGATAAGATCTCCCTCGAGCGTCCATATCAACCTTGGCTACGGTAGATAAGATCTCCCTCAAGCGATCAAGCCAACCTCGACTGTAGGAGATAAGATCTCCTCCGAGCGCTCATATCAACCTCGGCTATAAGAGATAAGATCTCCCCCGAGCGATCGGCCTAGCCTCGACTGTAGGAGATAAGATCTCCCTCGAGCGATTGGGCCAACCTTAACTACAGGAGATAAGATCTCCCCTAAGCACCCATATCAACTTGACTGCAGGAGATAAGATCTCCCCCGAGCGATCAGGCCAACCTCGACTGTAGGAGATAAGATCTTCCCAAGCGCCCGTATCAACCTTGGCTGCAAAAGATAAGATCTCTCCAAGAGTCTGAGTTAACCTCGGCTAGAGATAAGATCTCTTCCGAGCGATCGAGTCAACCTCGGCTAGAGATAAGATCTCTTCCGAGCGACTGAGCCAACCTCGACTGCAGGAGATAATATCTCCCCCAAGTGCCTGAGTCAACCTTAGCTAGAGATAAGATGTGTCCCGAGTAACTGAGTCAACTTTGACTAGAGATAAGATCTCTCCCCGAGTGATCGAGCCAACCTCGACTGTAGGAGATAAGATCTCCTTCGAGCTCTCGAGTCAACCTCGGCTAGAGATAAGATCTCTTCTAAGGCGACCAAGCCAACCTTGATTGCAGGAGATAAGATCTTCCTCCGTAAGCGACCGCAGTCAACCTCAGAGAGAGATAAGATCTCTCCCGTGGGACTGAGCCAACTTTGACCTATAGGAGATAAGATCTCCCCCGAGTGTCCGAGTCAACCTCGGCTAGAGATAAGATCACTTTCGAGCGACCGAGTCAACCTCAGACTAGAGATAAGATCTTAAGATCTCTTTCGAGCGATCAAGATAATCTCGACTATAGAAGATAAGATCTCCTCCGAGCGATCGAGGTCAACCTCAGCTAGAGATAAGATATCTCCCAAGTGACCGGGCCAACTCTCAGCTGTAAGAGATAAGATCTCCCCCAAGCACCCATATCAACCTTGACTACAGGAGATAAGATCTCCCCAAGCGTCCGAGTCAACCTTGGCTAGAGATAAGATCCCTTCCGAGAATCGAGTCAACCTCGGCTAGAGATAAGATCTCTCCCGAGCGATCGAGCCAACCTTGGCTACAAGAGATAAGATCTCTCCGAGCGCCCGAGTCAACCTCGACTAGAGATAAGATCTCTTCCGAGCGACTGAGTCAACCTCGACTAGAGATAAGATCTCTCCTGAGTGACTGAGCCAACCTTGATTGTAGAAGATAAGATCTCCCCCGAGCGATCGAGTCAACCTCGACTAGAGATAAGATCTCTCTCGAGCGACGAAGCCAACCTCGGACTGCAAGAGATAAGATCTCTCCTCGAGTGCCGGAGTCAACCTCGGCTAGAGATAAGATCTCATCTGAGCGATCGAGTCAACCTCAGCTAGAGATAAGATCTCTTTCGAGTAACCGAGCCAACCTCGATTGCAGGAGATAAGATCTCTCCCGAGCGATCGAATCAACCTTTGGCTAGAGATAAGATCTCTCCCGAGAGCAACCTCGATTAGAGATAAGAACTCTTGAGCGACAACCTCGGTCAGAGATAAGATCTCTCCGAGCTCCCAGAGTCAACCTTCGGCCTAGAGATAAGATCTCTCTCGAGTGACCGAGTCAACCTTGGCTAGAGATAAAATCTCTCTCGAGCGACCAAGCCAACTCGACTCAGAAGATAAGATCTCTCCCGAGCGACCGAGTCAACCTCGGTTAGAGATAAGATCTCTTCCGAGCGATCGAGTCAACCTCGGACTAGAGATAAGATCTCTCTCGAGCGACCGACCCAACCTCGGCTGCAGAGATAAGATCTCTCCCGAGCTTGCCAAGATCACCTCGCTGCCCGTATAGGAACAGATAAGAACCTCATCCTAACGCGATGCAAAGTCAAGTCCGCCCTTATGTGCCACCACAGCGTTAGGAACAGGAGAAAACCTCATCCTAACGCGAACAAAGTATAAGTCCGAGCTTCGAAGTTACAAAAGGCAGGATCTTTCAACCTCGACTGCAGGAGATAAGATCTCTCCCAAGCATCCGCATCAATCTCGGCCGCAGGAGATAAGATCTCCCCCGATCCGCAGCAACCTCGACTATAGGAGATGAGATCTTTCCCGAGCTTCAACCTCGATTGTAGGAGATTGGATCTCCTCCGAGCCAACCTCGACTGCAGGAGATAAGATCCTCCCTCAAAATTCAACCTCGACTGTAGGAGGTGAGATCTCCCCCGAGCTTTAACCAGAACCAGCATAGAGCCCTGAAGAGGACTTTGGCAGTCGCCTTTTCTACACTCCCTTCCTTCAAGTTTCAAACTCGAAAGTGGGGGAGACTATTATTGGGGATAAACCCCACTCCTGTCGAAGTCCAATCGGATGCTCAGCCTAACGCAACCGATAGTCATGGAAGAGTTTCGACGGCTGAGCCTTAGCCGAACTCCTTTAGTCGGCCAAACTCCTCAATGGTCGAGCTCCTCTTAAACTCCACAGAGACTGAGTCTTAGCCAAATTCCTTCAATCGATCGAACTTCTCAGCGGTCGATCTTTAATCGGACTCCCATAAGAGCCAAATTCCCTCCGCACTCCTCCAGTCGGATGCCTATGGGAGCCGAACTCCCTCCGCGCTCCTCCAATCGGATGCCTATTGGAGTCGGACTCCCTCTGCGCTCCTCCAATCGGATGCCCATGAGGATTGAACTCCCTCCAAGCTTCCCCTTCGGTTGAACTCCTATAGAAGCCGAACCCTTTCCAAACTTTTCCTTCGATCGAACTCCTTTAGGAGCCAAACTCCTTCCGAACTTCTCCCTCAGTCAAATTCCTCCAACGGATTACTCCCGGATAATCCCCATCAGATGTATTCCCTCTAGGAGTTTGAACTCCTCTAAAATTGATATATGCTGAAGTCCACCAACCAACGCCTGCTTTCTCAGAGCTACGGCTATTAAATCTTGATGAACGGTCACCATCAGTCTACCATAGGTGATGCTATTGAAGGGTATAGCACTACCGAATGGTATGACTATCACCATCAGCCTGGCGATACCTCTCTCTCCATATCGAACCTCACATGGCCTCGAGCGGCCTGCTACCAGACGATATGATCGTCACCATCATTCAAGCTCCATCTATAAAAGAGACCCTCTAGATATGTTTTCTCTAAGCTCTCCTCTTTCCTCTAAAGCTCAAAGCTCGCTTCTCATTTTTTAGCACTCCATTTCTGTTGGCCAAAAGAGCTGACTTGATCGTCGGAGGGTCCTGCTGGAGCCACCCCCACCGACTCTAGACGGAACTTTGTTTTATAGGTTACCGATGGCGACCTCATCCTCCTTCACTCCAGCTCGATCTGGCGTCAACCAAATTTTGCACCAACAAAAAATATGTAAAAAGAACCTAGGCCCTGATACTAATTGAGGGAACCAGATCTAGGATTTTATGGATAGATCTTGAAACTTTTTCAAGATCATGCAGTGGAAGACTTAAATAATATTTATTTAAATAAACATGTAAACACCTCGATCTCAAATCTATTATATGATCAAGGTATGATATTAAATCAAAAATTAGAATCAAACAAGAAAGAAAAAATTGATCAAATCAACCTAGATCTACACTACATCAAATGTAGGTATGAAGTTAATTGATCAGATCTATTACCTAAGAAAGTTAGACATTCTAACTCACTAATCCATGCTTGAGGATGAAGTCATAAGCTGCACATGCGTCCGACCTCTAGGAGCCGTCCACACAAGCCCACGAACACGATCAAAGATCCTGATGCAGAAAATCAGCATAGCATGCTAGTACTGTGCTGATCTCTCTTTGACGATCGATCTGATACTTTCTTCTTTGAAACTTGAACTCTCCAAAATATGATAAGGAAGATGAGAGTTTTCTAATCAACTCTCAAAAAAACCCAAAAAAAGGAGGAGAGATGAGGAATAAAATAGTTCTAGAAGAAAACCCTCTTCTTCTTCTCTTTTTTCTTACCTAGACACCTAGTTTGGTGCCTATGGAACCCCCATGCCCAAGGACCCTCTTCCTTTGATTTTTGCACACTCCAAACCTCTCCCAAAGCTCTATATTCAATGAAAAAATTAGGCCAAAATTCATCCTAAATTTATAGAAAAATAAGAGTCCTTGTCTAGATCAAAAACTAGATAAGGTAGGACTATATTTAGCAAGTAGTTGGGACGTGGAGGGCTAAGGTGGCGCAAGGTGGAATCCTAGTCTCACCAGGATTCCATCTATGACTTTGTCAAACATGGTCCCGAGCGGCCCACTATCGGATAGTTACAGTTGTCACTATTAGTTCGTTAGAGGCTTCGTCTATAAAAAGGATCTCCTAGATACATTTTGGCTAAGCTCTCTTCTCCTTCTCAATACTCTACAATTTTTTCTACTGAGTACTCCATTTTTGTTGGTCGAAAGAGCCAACTTGATCATCGGAGGATCTTGCCAGAGCCACCCCCCAGGCTCTAGATGAGACTTATTTTACAGATCATCGACGGTGACCTCGTCTTCTCCGACTCCAGTGCTTCTCCGGTGATGACTAGATTTCACACCAATAGGAGGCTATGATCTAGTTATCATAATAACTATCTCATTTTAAGGACCTAATAATTTTAGAAAATTTAATTTAAAGATGAGGGAAGGTCAGATGAACCAACTTATTATGATCCTCCCACTGACTTTACTAAGTCAGCTTAAGGGAGACCATGAATGGGCTGGTCTAGGAGCACCTAAATCAGTCATACTAATTTATCTAGCTGACATGGGTCAGTTTGAATAGTCAAGTGATTCGATCAAAATATAATTTCACCAAGAGGTCAAGTAAGTTCGATCAGTGGGAGGGTCTGTCAAAGTTTGCCTTAGACACCATCAAAAATGATCGAGTAAGCGGGCTGCTAATTAAAGACCACTGGTCTAGTTTACCTTAGACACCAATTGGTTTAATTAGTCTTGATTAGATCAACCTAACAATTCATGCTGGACCACATAGCCAAGAATCAAGTTCATCTTGGATCTCATTAAAGACATGGGCTTGACCAACTACAACTATTATAATTAATCTAGAGAATCCTTGATCTAATCTAAGACAACAATTGAATAGATTTAGTCAATTCTCTAATTAAGTCCATTCTTTAATCTAACCCTAGGTCTAATCTAATTAATGGATCTAATCCCCACTAATCCATTTAACCCAATGTGTTATGATTTGTGTCTTAGGATCTTCAATTCATAATCCTAGATCCTAATCAAACAACTTCTTAATTCTTAATTAAGTTTTGGACTGAGGGTTGGGATTTGGCTTTTCGAAAATAATTTTCATATTTGTAAAATATTTTTACAACATGATTCTATCAACCAAGTTGCATGTTTGATTCATAATCATTATGCAAGTAAGATAAACATGAAACTACTTTAGATCTAATCTAAATAGGTTCATGTAATTGAAATAATTTCAACTATAATCAATCATAAATTATTTTAGATCAAATCTAACATATTTATGCTGATTAAAATTAGATTAAAATATTTTTAATTAGATCATAAAATCTCTTAGATCTAATCTAAAATTTTATGATCAATATCATAGATCAGCACGTACTAGGACAATCTCTCCACTGTAATGGATAAATCTTGCAGCAGGACCACCTTATAGTGGTTCATGAAATCTAAAATTTTTTATTTTTAGATCTAAAACTATTTTATATTTATTAAATCATAAATAAAATTAGATCACTTCTAACAAATTTATGATTTGAAGCAGATCAACATAAACTAGGACAACCTCACCATTGTAAGGGATAAACCTTACAGCAGGACAATCTTATAGCAGTTCGTATGATCAAAATTTAAATTTTAGATTTAATAATTAGATTAAAAATTAGATCTAATCCATGAAATAATCTAAACATGCTCAAATAATCATGTAATAATAAACCTAGGCTCTAATACCAATTGAAGAAACTAGATTTAGGGTTTGAGGACTAGATCTTGAAACCTTTTCAAGATCAGGCAGTGAAAGACTAAAATTAATCAAAATTAATTTTAAATATTAAAAAATATCCTAGATCTAAGATCTATTACATGATAATGGCATGTTATTAAATCAAAAATTAAAATATAAAGAAGAAACTAAAATATGTTGATCACATCAACATGTATATACACTACAACTAATGCAGGTATGAAAATAATAGATTAGATCTATTACCTATATAAGTTGTGTTAGATGTGTGCCCTAGAAGCCAGATTGGCTAAACACTTGTAATATACTTCTAAGGGCAATTTTATAATTTTGACTATAAATTAATAAAAGGGTTATTTTCTATCATAGTATATATTTAAAGTGTTTGTGATACATCCTTTGAGTTAATGGTAATGACAATTCATATTTTCAAGAGTCAAAAATTTAAGATATGAATTTTTATAATTAACTCATAAATAGTTCCTGACCATAGATTTATTATGAGGATGGTGATCGATCTGAAAGATTGGTGTATGATCGCTTCCTTAGGATAGATGTGTCTTGAGTCTATGGTGTGGAGATATCGAAGCGAGAGTATCGATACTCATTAGAGAATGAGGGTACTAAGCATGACTACCTGGAGCAGTCATAAGAAAGTCTACCTTCTCATCGATGACTGGCTTGATGTCGTAGTGGTGTGTCAGTTCTTTGACCTGAGGTGCATCGGTAGTTCACCTTGAGGGTATTATAGTTTGACTACACCATAACTCAATCTCCTAGTCATTTGAAATCCTTAGGATATGTTGGCTATAGCATGTTCATTGTAGAAATTGGATTGTACTAATAGAAGATCTATCTACCTCGGTAGATGAGGAGCAGCCTTATGATAATCATGAGATTGAGTTCTTAAGCCCATGGCCATGGTAGAGTGAAGATGATAGAAAGAGTTTCTATTAGGATTTCACATTAGACTCAAATCAAATGATTAATTTATATGACAGATATTGGATTTGACGAGTTCACCATAACCCTAATCCAGTCAGGACTCAAGATAGAAGAACCCAATCACATAGGTAATTGTACTGAGAGGTTTGCTTTCAGTTCTGATGGGTTGCCACCATATACTGCTAGGTGCCACTAGTAGATTTTGGAAGCAATTAGAATGATTTTGATGATCGATCATTCAAATTATATGAATCAGAAAAGTTCTGATCCATCGAAAGGTATTTCGATGATGTCGATGATGAAGATCATGATATATCTCATTACCATACAAAATTGAACCTAACTGGATCATACAAATAAAGATTTAGGTTTGGATGTCATCAATTAAGCTAATCCAGATCGACTGATTTGGATTAGATCCAATCAGGTTTAAGGTAATCATGCTTGCACATGATTGAGCCTGATTTTCTCCTTCTGTAATCTTTCTGATTCTTCACAACTGAATCAAATTTGATTTGACTCATTCTTATATCTTGAATGAGTTTATTTTTATTTGACTAGAATCTATCCAGATCAGATTAATTATAGAAATTAAATCCATTCATAGTGCAAATGGAGTAGGGTCAAAAATTGACCTGTTTGAGAGAATTAAGGGTCACCTAATCAAATTCTTCTAAAAATTTTTTTAGAAATTTTTTTGATCTAATTTCTGGATATGTGATAGGGCTCAATTCATGCTATAGGTGTGCCAAATTATGTAATTTATGATAGAGTTTTGATTTGGTTTTGATAGAGTTTGATTTGGATCAAACTCTTAAGGAAAGAGTCCTAGGCGCAATGGACTTTTCCTTATCTACTCATGTTGCCCACTTTTTGAATCAATTTTGGCAACAAAACTAGATGAGATCTGGTGGATTTTTATGGAGAATAATCCCTAGAGTCCCTTTGATCAAATAATAAGTGATTTGGTCAAAGAAGGTCTCTAGATGGCGTTGGGTTTAAGAAACCGTTCTCATGCCATTATGAAGCATCGCACAAAATATATTTTCCATGCCCAAAGGAGCTAGCTCTCTGATATTCCATACCTTATCTATCCTCTCTCTCCCTCTCTTCTACAAGCCTAAAAAGTTAGGCACAAATCTGAGTTGAAGGTCCAAGGTTATTGGCACAAGATTCAGGATCTACACGATGATGTTCGTGAAATAGATAAGCAGCCTTCTCAAATTATTTTGAATGTTCTTCAGATCAGATTTAATTCTAATGTTTGGAGAAAAGATTCATGAGGAGAAGATGTCTAGATCTTGTCTGAGTGGACACTGGTAGAGGCCAGGCACATATGTGGCTCCTTCTAGAACCTCAGGACAGATCAGGATCATCATAGGATAATTTGATTATCCAAAGCAAAGGTATGAAATTAAATTAGATTTAATTTTTTTTAATTTTTAATATCAGATATTTAAGATCAAATCTGAGATATCTTAGATCTAATTAGGATCATAGAAAAAAATTTTTGAAATATTCCTTTAGATCCAATCAGATCTGAACGATCCTGTGTAAGGAAAATAGGATTTTTCCTTCAAGTTGGACGTTCTAACTTGCTGATCCAGGCTTGAGGATGAAGTTGCAAGTTATACATGCATCCAATCTCTAGGAGTCATGCACATGAGCCCACAAATCATAATTAGAAGTCCTAATATAGGAAATCAGCATAGTATGCTAGTACTATGCTGATCCTTCTTCGATGGTCGATCAGATGCCTCCTTCTAGATTTGGACTCATTCAAAGAGGAGAAGGAGGTTTTAGATATGAGACACTCTCAAAAAATTCAAAGGAGGAAGGAAAGAGGTGAACACAGCAACCCTAGAAGAAGACCCTCTTCTTCTTCTCTTTGCTCTCACCTAGACACCTTATTTGATGTCTATGAAACCCCAATTCCCAAAGATTCTCTCTTTTTGATTTTCACACATCCTAAATCTCTCTCAATAGTATGTATTTTAAAAAAAATTTAGGTCAAAATTTATCCTAAATAAATAAATATGGAAGAGACTTGTCAAGATCAAATTCTTAGACTAGGAAAGACTAAAATAGGCAAGTCAAGGGGTGCCCAACTCTTGGGCACCCTCTCCAAAATTTTTGGCATGGAACCACATGAAAATATCACCCAAAACATTCTCTTCTTTTCCATGAATATCAGAGAAAAATTAGGGAGGAGTGCGACACAAAAGGGAGGAAGAGTTTTGGTTTATCAAAACACCATCTCATAGGATTTGAAATCAAAACAAATTTCCTTCTTTGACTTGGTCCATTACCTAATTTCCATATGAGAAAGAGAGGAGAGGAGGGTGTGTGAGAGAAGACCTGAGAGAAGGATTTTTGTCGCACAAAATAAGAGAGAAAGAGGGTGTGGGGCATGGGGGGCTAAGGTGGTGCAAGGTGGAATCCTAGTCCTATTAGGATTCCATATATGACTTGGTCAAAGAGGTTTCGTAAACCAAATTAAATCAAAACCAAATCAATTAAATTAAATTAGATTCTAATCTAATTAATAATTTAATTAAATAATATTAAATTAGATTTAATTATCATTTAATTTTTTAATCAAATTAGAAAATTAGGTTGACCCAAGTCCTTGTTGAATTAGGACTAGTTTTTTCACTTGCACTTGGCTTATCCAATAGGCCAATTGAATTTGATTCAATCAAGCCCAAACTAAATTTAATTAAATTATATTTAATTAAACTTAATCTCAGCCATCTGACTTAATCAAATTAAGTCAATTAGCAATCCAATTGCTAATCAATCCTCCTGCAACACTTGCACTAGGTTAGACATCAATCGTATTGATCGTTTAACCTTAGAACGATTCTTAATTGTTGATCAACCATCTGATCAAATCATGAGTTCTAATGTATGTGACCTCATAGGTCCGAACCTAAGTCAGTAGCATAGAAATAGATTCCTATACCAATCAAAGTAACCATCTAGCAATGGTACCTAATGGCTAGATAGGTCAAATGTGTAGAACAACATCCTTAGAACTCAAGTGGATATAGTTTCCATATAATTCATCCTCTTGACCAAAATGCTCGTAGGACACCTCCGAGTTCAACTATCAACTCTGATCAGGTTGTCCACATTGTATTTTAAAATATTAAATCCATCTGATAGATTATCCTGATCAAGATTTTGTTATATTGAAATATAGTGATACATTCTTCTCCAACTCTTAGAGTGGTCAATTCCATCTTGATCACACTCTGACTTCATAAGTACTTGATTATGCCCAAATGTTGGAATCAGATCTAGGATTTAAGGGCTAGATCTTGAGATCTTTTCAAGATCAAGCAGTGGAACACTAAAATTAATCAAAATTAATTTTAAATATCAAAAAATATCCAAGATCTAAGAATTATTACATGATCATGGCATTTTATTAAATCAAAAACTAAAATCTAAAGAAGAAACTAAAATATGTTGATCACATCAACATGTATATATGCTACATCTAATGCAGGTATTAAAATAATAGATCAGATCTATTATCTTTGCAAGTTAGACATTCTAACTTGCTGATCCAGGCTTGAGAATGAAATTGCGAGCTGTACACATATCCGATCTCTAGGCGTCGTCTACACGAGCCCATGAATCATGATCAGAAGTCCTGATACTGGAAATCAGCACAATATACTAGTACTATGCTGATCCTTCTTTGATGGTCGATCAGATGCCTCCTTCTTCTAGATTTGGACTCTTCCAAAGAGGAGGAGGAGAGGAGGTTTTAGATGAGACACTCTCAAAAAACACAAAAAAAGAGGAAGGAAAGAGATTAACACAGTAATCCTAGAAGAAGATCCTCTTCTTCTTCTCTTTGCTCTCACCTAGACACCTAGTTTGGTGTCTATGGAACCCCAATGCCCAAGGACTCTCTCTCCCTAATTTTCACACACCCCAAATCTCTCTCAATAGTCTATAACATATCATAAAATTGGCTCAAAATTTATCCAAAATAGATAGGAGAAGAGGAGTCCTTGTCTAGGTCAAAAACTAGATAAGAAAAGACCTAAAGGGGCAAGTCAAGGTTGGGCGCCCTCTCCAGAATTTTTTGCATGGAACCTCTTGAGAAAGTTGCCCAAAATCTTCTCTTTTTTTTCATGAGAATCAGAGAAAAATAGGGAGGGCCACACACTTGGGAGGAAGAGTTTTGGTTTTTCGAAACACTATCTCATAGGATTTGAAACCAAAATCAATTCCTTTTTTTGACTTGGTCCACTACTTAATTTCCATATGAGAAAGAGGGGAGAGGAGGGTGTGCATGAGAAGGCCTGGGAGAGAGATTTTGTCACAAAATTAAGAGAGAAAGAGGGCATGGGGCGTGAGGAGCTAAGGTGGCGCAAGGTGGAATCCTAGTCTTACTAGGATTCCATCTATGACTTCATCAAAGTGGTTTCTCAAACCAAATTAATATTAAAAAATATGTCCTAAAGCCAATCATCTAAGTGATAGATGATTGAAATTAGTATATAAATTATCTAATGATAATAGTTATTTGGCTGGTTCATCATAAAAGTTCTATCATTCTTAAATGAACTCCTAAATTATAATGAAGTTCTTAGAATCACAATCAATCGATAAAAAAGGATTTATTGGATAGTTCTTAAATTGTTCACAATCAAATATAAGTTATTAATAAGGATGATAACTTATCAAGTATAGGTCGTTGTATGCCATATGCGTTGGTTGTTCTCATAATCAAGTTATGTGGAGACACTGGTATGGCATCTAGATGAGATGTAGGAGTACATCTGCACTAAACGTGATCAATGTAGCACTCTACTATCAAGAGTAGCTAGCTAAGGCCAATGGGTATAAGTGTCTCTCCGATTTGAGATCACCATGGTGACTTGCAAGCAACTCAATGTACTTTGATGTCGGACTATCTGTATTTCCAATATAGGTTCGAAAGGTTTCTAGGGATAGTTAAGTACTTGTAAAGTCGGTGTGTGAGTCAAGATGGGATTGACCACTCTTGATTAGCTTTAGAAAGAGAATGTCTCATTGTATTTCAATTTAGCAAAACTTAGGCCTGGATAATCCTCGTGAGGAGTCATAGGATTTACAAAATTTTGAGACATAATAGAGATGACTTGTATGAGTGTTGATAGCATAATCGAAGTCATCTTGAGCATTATTGATCATAGAGATGAATTATATGATAACCATGGGCTATGGTTCTAAGAATGTTACTTTGCATACATTTGATCTATCCGAACGTCGAAAATCATTACTAGATGGTTACTTTGATTGATACAGAAATTGGTTCCTATGCTACCAGCTTAGGTTCGAATCTATAGGATCACACACATAAGAAATTGTAACCTAATCAGATGGTTAATCAATGATTGAGAATCATTCTGAGGTCAAATATTCAATGCAATTGATGTTTGACCTAATGCAAGTGTTGCAAGACGATCGATTAGCAATTGGATTGCTAATTAGCTCAATTGGATTGAGCAACTAGGCTAAGATCAAGTCTAATTAAATTAGATTCAAATAGAATTAGTTTGGACTTAATTAGATTAAGTTTAATTGATTTACTAGATAAGCCAATTGCAAGGGAATAACAATTCCTAGTTGGACTAGGATTTGAGTGCACCTAATTTCTAATTAAGTTAGGATTTAAATCAGATTTAAATATAATTTAAACCTAACCTAGTTATATTTCTAATTTGACTAGGATCACTCATAATTAGGCTTGCACTAATCTTATTTTAATTGGGTTCAAAATTATTTTGATCTAATCAAATAGGAAGGAGTCCCAGTTGGACTAGGACTCTTTCACATTCCATGCACCACCTAAGAGCCCACGCCCACTAATTAATTCCCAAATTTTTTACATGATTTTCCATGCCTAAGATAGCTTCTCCACACCCCATAATCTCAGGTTTTGGGATCAAGTTTGACTTGATCATATTTGAAAAGTTGTTTTGGATTGGATTCCATTTGATAGAATCCATAGAAACTAAAATACCCACTTTCCTTTTGCTCCTTGCTTTCCCACGTCAAGTTTTTCTATGTGCCTGATATCTTGGGTTTTTTCCATGCCCCTTTCTCTCTCTTTAAGATGAATTATTCATGCAAATAAGCTGGGAGGCATCCAAGAGTTGGACGCCTCCATAGATGCCTTATTTGACTAGGTTTTGACCTAGTCTTCCATTCAAATTGTCTCTCCTCCTATTTAATAGGTTGAAAATGTCAAAAATCCCAAGATTTCCATGGTAAAACTAGAAGGAAAAGGAGATTTGGCATGGAGATTAGGAGCACCAATTATCTTGGCGAAGGCCCTTTCTTTTAGACATCAAATGTTGATGTCTAGAAGGGACAAAGGTAAGAGAAGATTGTCTTCTCTTTATTTTTCTTTTAAGTATTTTTCTCTTATTTATTTTATGTGATTTTTATAAATTAAAAATTTGAGAGAGAGAAAGAGGAAGATGGCATGCGGATCTATGCTCCAAGATGTTGGGGCATGAAGATCAATTTTGGACATGATCTAATCATGGCCTGATGAGAGAAAGAAAAGAGAAGATGGTCTTCTCTTAGGATTTCTTTGAGAACCCTTCTTCTTTATAGTTTTGTAAGATTTTTCTATGAGAAAAATTAGAGTGTGTGAGATCTAGAAATATGAGAAAAGACTAGAGAAGAAGGTCTTCCTTTTGTCCTAGCATAAGGATGTTTTCAGGACATCAGTCGTTGATATCTTGAAAGAGAAGAATTTATCTTCTCTTAGGATCTTTTCTAATGTATTTAATTTCTAATTTTTGAAAATCCAAAGATTGAATTTCTCTCCCAATCCTCCTCTTATTCTTCATCTCTTGAAATATCTAAAAGATCCGAAGAATAAATTTTAGATTAATCATCCAGAGGGATCCGTGAGAAGCTAGCACTTCGAGCGAATCTTCGTTCGACGAACTTCTAATTTTATTGCAACCTCATGTGGATCTCCTATAGAGGTTGAACGCATGTGCGGCTCTGAAGGTAATAACAAAAATCAACTATGAAGTTCTCAACCCATGAAAGGTAAGAGATTTGATCTCTTCTCTCACCTAGATGTGATCTAGGTTTTAGATCTAGAATCATTCTAGATCTAGGGTATTGATTTGATCAATATTAAATTCTTTTATTTTTAGATTTAGAATGCATTATGATATATTATAGATCCTAGATGTAGGATTTAGTAATTAGATTATATGTATTTATAAATTAAATAATTTAATTTACAACTTTTACTACATTATTTTTCAAAAAAAATTAAAATTCATGCATGAAATCCTGCATATTTTCCATTAATGAAATCAAAGCATCTAGATTCTTTTATAACATATTCATATATGCTTGAGGATAAATCTAAAAATTAAAATTAATTAAAGATCGTATATACTACCATAAGGTTATCCTGTTGTAAGGTTAACCCCTTATAATAGAAAGGTTGTCCTTGTATGTGCTGATCTGAATGTAAATTATGAACTATTTAGATTAGATCTAAAAAATTTATGATTTAATTTTTTAATTTTAAATCTAAAATTAAATAGATGCTAGATCTATTTTAGATTATTTAGATTAGATCTAAATAATATCGGATTGCACATACTGCTATAAGGTTGTCCTACTGTAGGATTATCCCCTATAGTAGAGAGGTTATCTTAGTATGTACTGATCCGAATTACCTAAATTATATATATCTTAGATGAGATCTAAAGTAATTTATGATTTATTTTCAAATTTTAAATCTAACTTTAAGTGGTTTATGACCTAATCCATATGATGTGTTTTATGTTTAGATCCAGATCCTCTTATTGCATATATTGATATGTAATTTTTGTTTTGAATCCAGAATATGTATGACATGTTTTGTATAATTTAAATTTTGAACTTACTTTTTGCAAAATCCTAGATTCAAAATCTTAGAACATGATCGAAATATTAAAACTAATCAGATCTAAAACTATATATATATTGAATATGATTCAATGTAAATAGTTTACCAATTTGAAAATGTTTCAAATGTTAAGTCAGAAATTAGTTCTGAGGTTCCATAAATCCAAACTCATAAGCTTGAACTTAATTAAGAATTAAGTAATTATTTAGGATTTAGGTTTGTGATTTGAAGATCCTAAGATAATTTCACAAAACATGAGTTAAAGTATAATCGGTAAGCTTTGATCGGATCCTTAACTAGGGTTAGACCTAGGGTTAGATTAAATATGGACTTAGTTAAAAAATTGATCAAACATAATTAATAGTTAATTAGGATTAGGTCATTTCTATAGATCACTTCAAAAGTTCTAGTTGATCAAAGTCCATACATCTAATAAATGAATACTGATCGTGGCTCAGTGGTCAAGCTCGAGTTTTTAGGCAGACCCAATCAAAAATAATAAATTGATTGGTATCTAAGGTAAGTCTGGCATCCCAAATCGGCGATTTTTAATTGACAGCCCACTTACCTGACCATTTTTGATGGTGTCTAAGGCAAGCCTTAGCAGACCCTTCCACCGATCTCACTTACCTGGCCAATGTGGTTAATCAGATTTTGATTAGGTTGCTTATTGATTCATGCTAACCCATGTTCCATAGGAAATCAGTGAGACTAATTTTATTTAGTGAGACTAATCTAGGTGCCCATGGATCGATTTTGATCCTAATCCTTATCAAAGACTTGAGAAATCAATGGGAGGACTTGACTTGATGAAGTCAATAGGAGCAAATTGATCCATATCCTTTCTATCCTTAAATCAGTAATAATTTAAATTCTCTAAAAATGTTAGATCCTTAAAATGATAAAGTTATAGAGATAACTGAGTCATAGCCTTTCATTAAGTTGGATGATAATAGGTCTATTAACTCAATAATCATTGGAGGCCCAAAGGCTTGGTGCTTATTGACTAATAAAATTATCATTCATAATATGATAACTTGGAAGTGTCTCTCTAATGGTGGTTAGATTGGCCAAGCAAAGTTGGGCCTAATCATTTGTTGGTTAGATGCATCAAGTATAGTCATGTTAATGGTTGGACCTAACCAGATTCTTACAGTGGAGGCCAAAGCCCACCGATCTCACTTACCTGGCCAATATGGTTAATTAAGTTTTGATTAGGTTGCTTATTGATTCGTGCTAACCCATGTTCCATAGAAAATCAGTGAGACTGATTTTATTCAATGAGACTAATCTAGATGCCTATGGATCGATTTTGATCCTAGTCCTTGTCAAAGACTTGAGAAATCAATGGGAGGACTTGACTTGATGAAGTCAGTAGGAGCAAATTGATCCATATATCCTTTCTATCCTTAAATCACTAATAATTTAAATTCTCTAAAATTATTAGATCCTTAAAATGATAAAGTTATGGAGATAACGGAGTCATAGCCTCCAATTAAGTTGGATGATAATAGGTCCATTAACTCAATAATCATTGGAGGCCCAAAGGCCTGGTGCTTATTGACTAATGGAATTATCATTCATAATATGATAACTTAAAAGTGTCTCTCTAATTGTGGTTAGGTTGGCCAACCAAAGTTGGGCCTAATCATTTATTGGTTAGATGCATTAATTATAGTCATGTTAATGGTTGGACCTAACCAGATTCTTACAGTGGAGGCCAAAGCCTACTGATTAGATTTCTGGGGCAAAATTATATTAATAGAAATTATTTGGAGAAATAATTGGTTATGAACCTATCCTTAGATGTACATGAATTGGCCAACCAAAGTTGGGCTCATGTGCAGTCTATGTGGATTCTAGTACCTACTAGAAAATTAAAGTAATTTCTTGAATTGAAGGTAGAGGCTACCAATTATAATAAAATAGTGGAAGAATCTTAAGACTAAAGTCCAAGTCTCTAGATTTAATATAATTCATATACTTAGGTCTATATTCTCTTTTCTCATAGAATAAGGCTCAACCCTAATTGCTCCAATCATTGTTAGATAATGATAACATATGGAACCCAACTTTGATAATTAGTATCAAAAGTTGAAATTGGTTCGGTAGTACGAATTGGTTCGTATTGGGGCTTCAAAGCTCAGTTAAAATAATTAGTCCAAAATTAATCCAAATCAAGCATGGTGCTTCTACTGTTAGAAGTTGGATCATAGAAAAAAGAATTGTCTTGCTTTCCTTGACCATAATAAGCTAAACAAGAGAAAAGAGTAAGAGTTGCTCATTAAGGATGTTATATGATAACACCTTAAAATTCTCTATATGTAATTCTACTACCTAGGTGTTAGATACCGGTGGTCTTATGTAATTTGTTGCAAGGACTATTGAAAAGTGGAATGTTTGAAAATGGTGAGAGATACCTGAATGTTAGGGATGGAAGTCCTATTCCAATCCTAGCTTTAGGAATTATCAAGCTTATTTTCAAAAATGTCATTTTGAATGAATGTCACCATCATCCATCGTTTATGATAAATATAATCTCCATTGGCCTTCTGATCAGAGATGGTTATAATTTATCAATGAAAAGGATTGTTATAATATTATTATGAATAATATTATAATTATACATGGACAATAAAAATGATATTTTACATCTATACAGCCTATTAAGTGTAATGTACACATTTAATAAATACCTAAGTTAGATTATGATAGGAGTGTCTATGTTTGGTATTATAGGTTTAGTCATCTTGATAAAAATAAGATAAACATGTTAGCTTGAGAGGAAAATCTCGACATTAATAATTATGAATCATTGATAACCTGTAAGTCTTATCTTCTTGGAAAAATGACAAAGTCATCTTTTATTGAAAAAGATGAAGAAGCTGATAAAGTTTTGTCTCATACATAGTGATATATATGGACCTATGAACTTAAGTACCAAAGGAAGACATTAATATTTCATTACAAATGATCTATCTTGGCATGGGTACGTCTGGCTTAAATCATTTAAAATATTTAAATGATTCAATAATGAAATTGGAGAATAAATTGGAAATGGTATTGAAACTCTTCGATCATATCGAAGAGATGAATACTTATCTAGTGAGTTTGTGACATATCTAGGAGAGAATAGGATTCTCTCATAGTAGATTTCTTTTTGGAATATAGTGTATCTAAAAGGAGAAGTTGAACTTTGTTAGACATGGTTCAATCCACAATAGGTTTACTTGTCTGCTTGTTTTAAGGTTGTGTTGTTATGACTACTTGTTCTACTCTAAAATTATATTGAGTAAATCTGCTGTAAATCTCCATATGGGATATAGATCGGGCATAGACCTAGACTCTTTCATCTTCGGGTTTGGAGTTGATCAGCCTATGTCAAAGGGTTGCACATAGATAAACTTGAATCTTGGTCCAATATGTATTTGAGGGTTATTAATTCTACCATGCTGAAGAATATAAGATGTTCATCAGTAGAAGGGCATTTCTTTTAGAAAGAAGTTTCTTAGAGAAGAAACTGATGCCTGTCAAGTTGAACTTGAGAAAGTTTGATTGGTAGAAAAGAACCAACATAATCTAGTAAACTTACAGAACTAGATTTGATCAAATCAAATCCAGAATCCATTAAAGTAGCACCTTTATGAAGATCCAGTAGAGTACCGTGTTAGCCAAATAGATACTTCAATATCTAGATCTAGGATGGCAATCCTATTGAGCTTGATGAGAACAACAAGAATTCGATCACCTATAGGGATGCAATGCAGTGGTCTAACTATGAGAAATGGCTTGGAGTCACATAATCCAAATTGAAATCCATGAAAATCAAATAGTGTATGAACACTAGATGACTCACTTGAAGGGATAAAATCCATTAGGTGTGAATGAATTTTTAAAAGGATCAGAGTAGTGCAGACAGAAAGGTAAAGACCTATCAAGCCCATTTAGCTATTATCTCAATTTTGGAACATACGTTTTGAACGTATGTCTTTGTTATGAATAAAGATAAATCCTACATATGTAAGTCGGCAAAATATTCTGTAGTGTTATTCTTTATGTTGTTTGTGGATGAAGTTCTCTTAATTGGGAATGGCATTCTAGCATTGCAAGGAATAAAGGTTTAGCTATCATTCAATTTTTCATGTACGAGACCAAATATGGTATACTCACTAAGGATAGTGAATAGATACCAGTATGATCCAAGTGAGAATCACTGAAAGATTGTATAGACAATCTTTAAGTATTTGGAAAATACTAAGATCCAGTGACTCAAATATGAAAATACTGACTTAAAACATGTGGATGTTTTAATTTCAGTCAGAATAAGATGACAATAAGAAAATATCGCATCATACCCTAATTGTAGGAGCAATATACTGAAAAGGTTCCAAGTAGGATATTATAGCCTATTCAGTTAGTGATGTAGAGTACATCTGGCAAATGATACTGCCATGTAAGCTATGTAGTTATTGAGGTTCATTAGTAGGTTGAGAGTGGCACCCTCCACCGATGGTGTAGTCTTGTCGTAGCACTGGAGCGATAGCTCAAGCTAAAGAACCAATAGATCAACATATTCTGCATCACTATCATCTTTGATTTTAGATCAGGATGACATCGATCTTTGGAAGATCAATGAAAAAGAAGAACTTGACTGACCCATTTGCTAAGGCCATAGAACTAAGGAGTTCTATTAACTCAAGTGAAAGATAGGATATTTAATATCATTCTGATTGGCTTTAGTCCAAGTGGGAGTTGTTGAAAAATGTATCCTAAAGCCAATCATCTAAGTGGTAGATGATTGAAATTAGTATATGAATTATCTAATGATAATAGTTATTTGGCTGATTCATCATAAAAGTTCTATCTTTCTTAAATAAATTTTTAAATTATAATGAAGTCTTTAGAACCACAATCATTCGATAAAGGAGGATTTATCGGATGGTTCTTAAATTGTTCATGACCAAATGATAAGTTATTAATAAGAATAATAACTTATCAAGTATAGGTCGATGTATGCCATATGCATTAGTTATTCTCATAACCAAGTGGTGTGGAGACACTGGTATGGCATCCAGGTGAGATATAGAAGTACATCTGTACTGAACGTGATCAATGTAGCACTCTACTATCAAGAGTAACTAGCTAAGGCTAATGGGTATAGCTATCCCTCCAACCTGAGATCATCATGGTGACTTGCAAGCAACTCACCGTCCTTTGATACCGGACTGTCTGTATTTCTAATATAGATTCAAAAAATTTTTGGATATAGTCAAGTACTTATAAAGTCGATGTGTGAGTCAAAATAGGATTGACCACTTCTAATTAGCTTCAGAAAGAGAATGTCTCGTTATGTTTTAATTTAGCAAAACCTAGGCCTGGGTAATCCTCGTAAGGAGTCTCGAGATTTAAAAAATTTTGAGACATAATAGAGATGACTTGTATGAGTGTTGACAACATACTCGAAGTCATCTTGAGCACTATTGATGATATGGATGAATTATACAGTAACCATGGACCAGGGTTCTAAGAATGTTTCTTTGCATACATTCGACCTATCCGGACGTTGGGAACCATTGCTAGATGGTTACTTCGACTAGTACAAAAATTGGTTTCTATGCTACCGACTTAGGTTTGAATCTATAGGGTCATACACATAAGAGGTTGTAACCTAATTAGATGGTTAATCGATGATTAAGAATCGTTTTGAGGTCAAACATTCAATGCGATTGATGTTTGACCTAATGTAAGTGTTGCAGGAGGATCGATTAGTAATTAGATTACTAATTAGCTTAATTTGATTGAGCAATCAGGCTGAGATCAAGTCTAATTAAATTAGATTCAATTAGAATTTGGTTTGGACTTAAGTAGATTAAGTTTAATTGATTTATTGGATAAGCCAATTGCAAAGAAATAATAATTCCAAGTTGGACTAGGATTTGAGTGCACCTAATTTCTAATTTAGTTAGGATTTAAATTAAATTTAAATATGATTTAAACCTAACTTAATTGGGTTCAAAATTGGACTAGGATTACTCATGATTAGGCTTGCACTAATCCTATTTTAATTGAGTTCAAAATTATTTTGACCAAGTCAAATAGGAGGAGTCCTAGTTGGACTAGGACTCTTCCACATTCCTTACGCCACCTAAGAGCCCATGCCCACTAATTAATTCCAAAAGATTTTATGTGATTTTCCATGCTTAAGATAGCTTCTCCACACCCCATAATCTCAGGTTTTGGGATCAAGTTTGACTTGATCATATTTGGAAAGTTGTTTTGGATTGGATTCTATTTGATAGAATCCATAGAAACTAAAATACCCACTTTCCTTTTGCTCCTTGCTTTCCCATGTCAAGTTTTTTTATGCACATGATACCTTGGGTTTTATTCATGCCCCTTGCTCTCTCTTTAATGTGAATTATTCATGCAAATAAGCTAGGAGGCGTCCAAGAGTTGGATGCCTCCATAGATGCCTTATTTGACTAGGTTTTGACCTAGTCTTCCATTCAAATTGTCTCTCCTCCTATTTAATAGGTTGTGAACGTGAAAAATCCCAAGATTTCCATTGTAAAACTAGAAGGAAAAGGAGATTTGGCATGGGGATTAAGAACACCAATTATCTTGGAGAAGGATCTTTCTTTTAGACATCAAATGTTGATGTCTTGAAGGGACAAAGGTAAGAGAAGATTGTCTTCTCCTTGTTTTTCTTTTAAAGTATTTTCCTCTTATTTATTTTATGTAATTTTTATATGTTAAAAATATGAGAGAGAGAGAGAGAGAGAAATATGGCATGGGGATCCGTGCTCCAAGATGTTAGGGCATGTAGAACAATTTTAGACATGATCTGATCATGTCTTGATGAGAGAAAGAAAAGAGAACATGGTCTTCTCTTAAGGTTTCTTTGAGAATTCTTCTTCTTTACATTTTTATAATATTTTTTTATGAGAAAAATTAGAGTGTATGAGATATAGAAATATGAAAAAAGTCTAGGAGAGAAGGTCTTCCCTTTGTCCTAGCATAAAGATGTTTTCAGGACATCAGTCATTGATGTCCTGAATGAGAAGATTTGTCTTCTCTTAGGACCTTTTCTAATGTATTTAATTTTTAATTTTTGAAAAAACCAAAGGTTGGATTTCTCTCCTAATCCTCCTCTTATTCTTCATCTCTTGGAATATCCAAGAGATCCAAAAAATAAATTTTAGATTAACCATCCGGAGGGATCCGTGAGAAGCTAGCACTTCGAGTGGATCTTTGTTCGACGAACCTCTAATTTTGTTGCAGCCTCATATGGATCATCTATAGAGGTCAGATGCATGTGCAGCTCCAAAGGCAACAACAAAAATTAACCATAGAGTTCTTAACCCATGCAAGGTAAGAGATTTGATCTCTTCTCTCACCTAGATGTGATTTAGGTTTCAGATCTAGAATCGTTCTAGATCTAGGGTATTGATTTGATCAATACCAAATCCTTTTATTTTTAGATTTAGAATGCATTATGATATATTATAGGTCCTAGACATAGAATTTAGTAATTAGATTACATGCATTTATAAATTAAATAGTTTAATTTATAACTTCTACTGTGTTAATTTTCAAAAAAGTTTTGAAATTCATACATGAAACCCTGCATATTTTTCATCAATTAAATCAAAACCAAGACAACCAAATTAAATTAGGCCCTAACCTAATTAAGAATTTAATTAAATTAGATTTAATTAGATTTAATTTTGATTTAATTTTTTAATCAAATTAGGAAATTGGATTGACCCGAGACCTAGTTGAACTAGGACTAGTTCTTCTTTGCACTTGGCTTATCCAATAAGCCAATTGGACTTGATCCAATCAAGTCCAAACTAAATTTAATTAAATTATATTTAATTAGACTTAATCTTAGCCCTCTAGTTTAATTAAATTAAGCTAATTAGTAATTTAATTGCTAATCGAACCTCCTATAACACTTGTACTAAGTTAAATATCAATCGTATTGATTGTTTAACCCTAGAATAATTCATAATCATTGATCAACCATCCGATCAGAGCATGAGCTCTAATGTATGTGACCTCATAGGTCTGAACTTAAGCTGATAGCATAGAAATAAATTTTTATACCAATCAAAGTAACCATCTAGCTATGGTACCCGACAGTCAGATAGATTGAATGTGTAGAACAACATCCTTAAAACCCGAGTGGATATAGTTTCCATATAATTCATCTCCTTAATCAAAATGCTCATAGGATACTTCAGAGTTCAACTATCAACTTTGATCAAGTTGTCCATATTGTATTTTAAAATATCAAATCCATCTGATGGATTATCCTGACCAAGGTCTTGCTATATTGAAATACAGTGATACATTCCTCTCCAACTCTTGGAGTGGTCAATTTCATCTTGATCACACTCTAACATTATAAGTACTTAACTATGTCCAAAAGTCTTCTATTACTGAATTAGAAATTCAGTTAGTCTGGTACCAAAGCATAGTGAGTTGCTTGCAAGTCACTATGGTGATCTCAGGTCTAAGGGACACTTATACCTATATCCCATCAGAGATATTCTCGATAGCAAAATGCTCTGGAGTTAGTCATGTTCAATGATGATTGACTGTTTGTCGTTAGAGCATCAAATAATAATTTAAAATAGATCTACCTAAAGATTAGAATAGTGATAAGTCGAGTGTCGATTTACTCAAGAATTGAAAGCTAAGTTGCATTCAATATAATTAAAAATAAAATTAATTTATTAAGTAAAAATTTAAATGAATAAATTAAAAAGAATTAATTTAAACTTAAGCAAAATAAAATAAAAAAAGTAAATAAAATTTAAGTAGGGTTTAAGAGTCAATTAAAAGTATTCTAGAATTTCGAATCCATCTCTAACAGGATTGTGGTAATTTTTTTCAATGCCAGAGTTTAATATTTTTAAAAATTTAGTTATGATTATAACCTATTTACTTTGGGCATGAATCGTATCTTCCAATCATGATCCATCAATAGAATCAAAAATTATTTAATACTTTAATTCTTAAAAATTGAAACATAGCTTTTTACTGATTCTCTCTAATATAAACTATTAAATCAAGCATGGATTGTATCTTTTGATCACAATCCATCTCCATAAACATAGCCTATTTAAATATCAATCAATAAAAAGTATGTTAAAATCTCATGCATGGAGGATAGAATTTAGGATTGGACAGGAGAATAATTTATTCATTACATAAAAGAAATTATAAAAAATAAAAAAAAATTATAATCCATACTGGAAGACTTCATCTATATTTCAGAATCTAATCTTTAGTTGCACATAGTTGATGATCTGCTCTCCGACATCTTCTGATCTCCCAGAGTAAATAAATAAAAAAGAAAATAAAATAAAATAAAAAGAAAGAAGAAAGAGGAAGAGAGGAGAAGAGAAGGGAGAGAGAAAGAGGTTTTGAGGAGGGCTTGGAAGGCCCTGCTGGCTCTCTCAGCTTTTGGGGTGAACATGGCTTAAATAGAGGAGAAAATCAAAAGCTTTTGGCTTCTTATTAGAGTCTAATTCAAGTTTGGCTCAAATTATTTGAGCCTGTTGAATTCTGGCCATCCATTCTAGATCCAACAGCTTAAAATCAACTCAAAAACCACCACAAATCCTGCTGGATGTGTTCCTGGCCGTTCAATCAAAGTTTGGATTGATTTCGCCCATTGGATCGTGCACTGATGAAGCCTAGAGTCCTTATCAAAATCAGATTTGGTGTCTGCCATCAAATGCCAATCGGGTGCGATAAGAGCCATCAGATGGCGCAAAAGGGTGCCACTGGATCCTATGGACTGATTGCTACAAAGATCGTGATGAATTCGAACATGCCATGCAGGAGAAATTGACAAAAATAGCCCTATACGTCATGAATAAAAAGGGGTAGATCCTTTAAGGGTCTACGCTCGCCATGTGTCGTACACCGACTGGCCGAACCTACTGAGCTGGCCAATCTACGCCTATTCCATGGACTGGTCGGTCGGTCCATCATGCACCGATCTTATTTTCTTTTTATTTTTCTTTTATTTTAAATTCTAGTCTTCATAACTTTTTTATTTTAGCTTCGATTTTAGTAAAATTTGTTGCATTAGAATCCATAAATCGAGCTCTTTACATTGGTGGACTTCTTTTCTATAAAACACTAATAAAATTATCAATTTTTTAAAATAAATATTAATTATTATATATTTAATATTTTTATTTAGTATTTTATGATGATTATCACACCTCCCAACTTGAGTTTTACTCATCCCCAAATAAAAAAAAAATTAGAAGTATGTACCGATTTGATAAAATATAAAAGTTTTTTCAGATCATCCAAAAGTCAGTTGATACTTGGTCAAAGATTGAAAAAATATGTCATCGGATTATTAATTCTATCCCAATATAGTGGTTAAGTGAAAAACATAAAATTTAAGAGCTTTTCTTTAATCAATTCTCCATCTTTATTCTTTAAATCCTCTTTCTTTAGTATGGACTAGAGTTTTTTTTTTTTTTTAGCTAGTGCAATATTTTAATCCCTTAAGCTTTCTATCTGATCCTTGTAGTGAGCTTTGGACCAATGACTTTCAAATCAGTTGGCTTTAGAGCACTAGGTGTAAAATATCCCTCGAACTTACTGACTCAAGTCAAAAAGGCTATAGATTAAAACTAACTGTATAGCAAACTTCTTCACATTGCCTACTTTTTGACGTGAATAACATTACTTACTTAGGCAATGGGACCTAGTTACTCGATGAAAAATCAATGTTTAGAACTTACTTTTTATTTCTCTTTTTTTTTCCAAATTTTTTTTTTCATCATTTTTTTCATAAGTTTTTTTTTTTACTCATACCCATATAAAGTAGATTCTTTATTGAATATAGGCTGGTAGAAGATTTTAAAATCACTCAGAAATTTATTTTGTTCTAGACTTAACTATTTATTGGGTTTTCTTAATAATTAGATCCTTAGTATTTTAAAAATTCTCTAAACCATTAATCAATCATCGATTAAAATGCCTAAAAAATTTCAAATCGACACAAAATTAGGTACATAAGACTAATTATCACCATACTTTGAGGACTTTAATAAAAATTTATTTATCCTTCTCTCTAACTTAATTTCCATTGTCCTCAATGGAGAAAAGAAAAAGTATGTGATAAATGACAAGAAAATAACAAGGAAAGAATTCACCTAGTTTAATGTGGTTCTGATCTCGGTCTGGGTTTATTTGTTCTTCATCTAGCATGAGTCTGTAGTTCTCCCCCTAACTTAGTCCTGAAAGAAAAGTAAACCAAAAATAGAAAGAAAATTCAAATGAAAAAATCTAAAGCTGGGTTGCCTTTTAGTAAGCGCTAAGTTTAATGTCTTCAGCTGGATCCTATGAAGAAGTTTTTTGTATAATTATTTTTAATGCATCCTTCAAGGTTCCAAAAAGATAAGGCCAATCAGGAGGCTTGGTAATAATGGCAGAAAAATATTCATGGAATGCTTTATGGTGTTTAGATTTAGCTCTGATCAGTAAAGTGCATGGAGCAAGCATGTTAAACTAGAATCTAACCTTATCATAATTTTTATAATTATTAGGAAGGGATTGTGTTTGTAGGACCAAAATTAGGGGTGGTGGTTTAGAAATTTGTTCAATAATAACCTAATTTATCCCACTCCTTTTCTCGGCCATGATATGTCTTGACATATTCTCTTCCTGATCAAAATCATGGCACTGATTCCAAATTAATTTTAAATCCACCTCCATACATCGTTTTAACATTGTAGATAAATTTTGAAGGCCATCTTCAAAAGTAGCATCGAATATAGAAAAATCATTCATAAAATTATTATCCCTCATGTCAGTAATATCCCACCCGATAGCTTCCTTATGTGCTTTTAGAACATTCATAGTTGGTCTTCCTGGGTAGGTATCATGAGTAGTGTGTCAGTAGATTCATCAGAAAGTAGTTTCAATTCTTGATCAATTAGTGGTTCTAACAAAAAGGCTATTGGTGGGCTAGGTAGTGGCTCAAATTTTTCAATCCAAAGTAGGATGGTTTTGGGGTTGGGTTTATCTATTTAGTCATTAACTTCTGTATTGTACCCATCATCATCAAAATCGCCCACCTCATAATGGGCCAAATAGGGATTTAACGGATCATGAGAAAGAATTATGAGTGAAGCTTCCTCTATTGTATTATTTACTTGTGGTTCTTGGAAAGTCTCTGTTGATTCAATCATCTCATCAGCTTGTCCATCCCCATTAAAAGGATTAGGTGATTTTAGGGTACTTAGGGATGGATCCATATATAAGTAAGATGATGGATTTGGTATATCCCATGGTTCTTGATTTTTCCTATATTTTTCTTCAATTATATGATCTAAGATGGTCTTTTTGGTTTTAGAGGGTTGTTCTATAACCGTTTCTTTTTCAAGAGTTAAATATGACTGTTCAGAAAAAGCTTCTGGGATATTAAAATTTCTAGCCATGTATGATCCCTCAAAGTCACTCTCAGGTTGACTGGGCAACTCACTTTTACTAATAGCCATAGCTAATTGATCTAACTATATTTCTAGATGAGCAATAGCTTGAGAGTTTGAATTTATGGCTTGGGAGTTTGAATTTATAAGTTAGTTAATAAGATCATTTTGCAATTTCATTATGGCTTCTAAGATTTTTTCTATTGAATTAAGCCTTTGGTCATCTGGATTGTTTAATAGTTGATTGGTAAATTCTAATACTTATTGAATCTTTTCTTCAAAAATTGACTCATTATTATTTGGAGAAGATTGATATTGTAAGGCATATCATAATAATGTGCATCCATGAATGTAGGTCCTTGTGGCACTGGGGTAACCACTGGTTGTGATTGCCATGAGAAATTTGGTTGAGCCTCCCAGCCTAGATTGCAAGTGTTAAAGTATAGATTATTTCCTAGTCTATAGGCTATATGGGTTTGATTGTGATAATCTTGCTCATACATATACTTAGAAAATTGGTTTGGGCATCTTCTTGCAAAGTGAGTTGGGAGGAGGAAAAAATGGATAGGTAGAGTTACTATTAGTTATTAGATTATCTAATTTACGAGAAAGCTCATCCACTCTACTCTCAAGATCCATCTCGGATTGTTATTTGTT
Source organism: Cocos nucifera (assembly GCA_006176705.1). Taxonomy (NCBI): domain Eukaryota; kingdom Viridiplantae; phylum Streptophyta; class Magnoliopsida; order Arecales; family Arecaceae; genus Cocos; species Cocos nucifera. The sequence continues at coordinate 1,284,620 of QRFJ01000113.1, read as the reverse complement.
CAAATATGTATAATAAAGGGCTTTAGATTAGGGCAATCTTCTTCTAATTATTATTTTATTTTAAAGAAAGGAGATGAGAGAAAAGCAAGGAGGTTCTAAAGATGAGTCCTAAGGAGTCCTAAATCTAGAGATGAAAGAGAGAAGAATGTTTTAATTAAGGTTTGAATTATATTAGCAAATAAGTTAAACAAGCATGAACTCTCTATCCTAAGGTTAACCTAAATCTTGATGGCTCCTAACTGTTAAGGTCACCTTCAAGCCCTCCAAGTAAAGAATCAGCCAATCAACTGATCAGATAAGTGTTAGGTCAGTGGGAGTCCCCTCGTTGCTTTCCTTAGACGTCAATTATGCTTGGCCAAATAAGCTAACAGAATCAATTATAAACCATCTTTCTTTGGGCCCAGTCGTCCCTCAAAACACTTGCCTAGACACCAGTTGAATTGACTAACCCAAACCTAAATCAACTTTTAGGTTCCTTATCCTAATGAGCTCAAATATCCTAGGGCCAACGTCTAATTGATTTTAAATTAAGGTCTAGGTCAATGCAATATGAAGGATGGTAGTTTGTGGGCTAAGGAAGGATGATCAAATCTCCACCTTATCTTGTTTAATGAATTGTGCCCTTAGAGTATATTATGAATATGTAATGCAAATCAAGCAAGATGTCCGATCAAGTTTAAAAAATTAATTTGATTTAAATATATGATTATTCTAAATTAATTAAGTATTATGAGATGTCAGTGATTTTTTAAGGATTTATGGTTTTATCTTTTTCTAGATATATTTTAAGTTTTTGATTTTTTTTAGTTTTGCAAGGAAAGTAAATTCAAGTGACTAAGTCTTAAAAAGTAGTAAATTAATCTAAACTATAGAAAGTAGTAATTAATATAAAGGCAAGAAATAAGTTATGGAAGGTAGTAATAACTAATTAAAAAGTAATAATAAAAATTTATATATTTTATTTATTTATTATTTATTTTTTTTTTAAATTTATCAATTAATTTTTAATTAATTGAAGCAACCATGCTACAATCCTGACAATGGTGCCAAAAATTTGACTGCATATGGTTAGAGCATCAAATAATAATTTAAAATCGATCTACCTAAAGATTAAAATAGTAGTGAGTTGGGTGTCGATTTTTTTAAAAATTGAAGGCTAAGTTACGTTCAATATAATTAAAAATAAAATTAATTTATTAAATAAAAAATTAAATAAATAAATTTAAAAAATAATTTAAATTTAAGTAAAATAAAATAAAATTTAAGTAGGATATAAGAGTCAATTAAAAGTATTCTGGAATTTTGAATCTATCTCTAACAGGGTTGTGGTAATTTCTTTTAATGTAAGAGTTTAATATTTTTAAGAATTAAGTTATGATTATAACCTATTTTCTTTGCATATGAATCGTATCTTCCGATCACGATCCATCAATAGAATCATAAATTATTCGATACTTTAATTCTTAAAAATTAGTAACAAGACTTTTTACCGATTCTCTCCAATATAAACTATTAAATCAAGCATGGATTGTATCTTCTGATCATAATCCATCTCCATAAACATAGCCTATTTAAATATCAATCAATATAAAGTATATTAAAATCTCATGCATGGAGGATAGAATTTAGGATTGGATAGGAGAACAATTTTTCATTGCATAAAAAGAATTATAAAAAATAAAGAAAAAAATTACAACCCATACTAGAAAACTTCATCTACATCCCAGAATCTGATCTTTAGTTGCACATAGTTGATGATCTGCTCCCTGGCATCTTCTAATCTCCCAAAGTAAATAAATAAAAAAGAAAAAGAAAATAAAATAAAAAGAAAGAAGAAAGAGGAAGAGAGGAGAAGAGAAAGGAGAGAGAAAGAGGTTTTCAGGAGGGCTTGGTAGGCTCTATCGACTCTCTCAGCTTTTGGGGTGAATATGGCTTAAATAGAGGATAAAATCAGGAGTTTTTGGCTCCTTGTTGGAGTCTAATCCGAGATTTGCCTAAATTATTTGAGCCTATTGAATTCTAGACATCCATTCTAGATCAAATGGCTCAAAATCAACTCAAAACCCACCGTAAATCCCGCTGGATGTGTTCCTAGCTGTCCGACCAAAGTCTGGATTGATTTTGCCCGTTGGATCATGCACTGATGAAGCCTGGAGTCCTTATCAAAATCAGATTTGGTGTCAGCTGTCGGATGTCGATCGGGTAAGATGAGAGCCATCGGATGGCGTAAAAGGGTGCTGCTAGACCCTGTGGACCAATCGCTGCAAAGACCTTGACGAATCCAAACATGCCACACGGGAGAAACTGACGAACCTGTATGCCACGATGAAAATGTGGTAGACCCTTTAAGGGTCTACGTTCGCCATGTGTCGTGCACTGACTGGCCAAACCTGCTTAGCTGGCTGGTCTACGCCTATTCCATGGACCGACAGGTCGGTCCACCATGCATCAGTCTTATTTTTTTTTTATTTTTCTTTTATTTTAACTTCTATGCTTCATAACTTTTTTATTTTAGCTTCGATTTTAGTGAAATTTATTATGTTAGAACCCATAAATCGAGCTCTTTGTATTGATGAGCTTTTTTCTATAAAATACTAATAAAATTTTTAATTTTTTAAAATAAATATTAATTATTATATATTTAATACTTTTATTTAGTATTTTATGATGATTATCAATGATGTACCTATATATCTCACATGTATGCCATACCAGTGTCTCCACACTTTTTGGTTAAGAGGACAACCAACCTATATGGCATACAGCGATCTATGCTCGATAGATGCTGTCATCCTAATTAACAGCCTATCATTTAGTCATAAATAGATTTAAGAACTAATCGATAAATTCTCTCTTTATCAAAGCTAAATAGTTCTAAGGACTTCATCATAATAATGAAGTTTATTAGAAGATGAATACTTTATGATAAAAAATATTAAAAATATATTTTATTTATTAATAAATTAATTATAGATATAATGTAGCCTCAACCGTCAATCGATTGATGATTGTCTTTGAAACACATTTTTCAATATCAGAAGCCTTCCCTTACTGAATTAAAAATTGAGTTAGTTCGGTATCAAAGCACAGCGAGTTGCTTGCAAGTCACTGAGGTGATTTCAAATCTAAGAGATATTTATACCTATATCCCATCAGAGATATTCTCGATAGCAGAATACTCTGAAGTTAGTCATGTTCAATGATGATTTATCCATACATCTCACATGTAAGCCATCCAGTGTCTCTATACTTCTTGTTTAAGAGGACAACCAACCTATATGGCATACAGCAATCTATGCTCGATAGATGCTGTCGTTCTAATTAACAGCCTATCATTTGATCGTGAATAGATTTAATGACTAATCGATAAATCCTCTCTTTATCGAAGCTAAATAGTTATAAGAAATTCATCATAATAATTGAGTTCGTTAGAAGATGAATACTTTGTAATAAAAAATACTAAAAATATATTTTATTTATTAATGAATCAATTATAGATACTATATAGCACAACCATCAACAGATTGATGATTGGCTTTGGGACATATTTTTCAATAGCTATGTGATGGCATAAGTTCATTAGCAAGCTGAGAGAGGCACCCTCTATTAATGGACCAATCCTAATGTAGCACTAGAGCCATAGCTCAGGCTAAAGAACTGAAGATACATCATAGGACCAACATACTCTGCATCGATATCACCTTTGATTTTAGATTAAGATGACATCAACCTTTAGAAGATTGACAAAAAAGAAGAACTTGACTAACCCATTTGCTAAGTCCTCGAAATTAAGGGATTCTACGAACTCAAGTGGAAGATAGGTATTTGATACTATTCTAATTAGCTTTAGTCTAGGTGGGAGTTATTAGAAAATATGTCCTAAAATCAATCATCTAAGTTGTAGATGATTGAAATTAGTATATGAATTATCTAATAATAATAGTTATTTGACTTATTCATCATAAAAGTTCTATCTTTCTTAAATAAACTCCTGTCTTATGATGAAATCCTTAGAACCATAATTAATCGTTAAAGAAGGATTTATCAGATGGTTCTGAAATTATTCAAGATAAAATGATAAGTTATTAATAAGAACGATAATTTATCTAGAGTTTACTAGAGAACCCTGCAATGTGAGGCTTGGCCTAGCAATGGATGGATCCAATCCATTTGGTAACATATCTAATGCCTATAATATGTGGCCTATGTTCTTTTGGCATATAATTTACTTTCTTGGATGTGCATGGATGAGTCATTCTTTATGTTGTCGTTGCTTATTCCGGCTTCCAAAGCATTGGGTAAAGACATTGATGTCTACTTGAAGCCATTAGTAGATGAGTTGAATGAGTTATGCGATAAGGATACTGACATTTTCGATGCTTCATACGGCCAAAATTTTCGAATGCATGCAAATCTATTGTGGACTATTAATGATTTTTCAGCCTATGGCAATATTTCTGGATAGGTTACTAAAAGGTATATGGTATATCCTATTTGTAATAAGCATAACCCTTCTCATAAATTGAAAAGCAAGATTGGTTACTTAAACCATCGGTGTTTTCTCTCATGACCATGCATGGAGGAAGAGCAAAAGGTTTGATGGCAAGATGGGCTATCGACCACCACCTATGTTGCCAAATGGAGATGATGTGATGCAACAACTATCCCATTAGAAAAATAGAATATGAAAAGCATCCTAACAATAAAAAGAGATCGAGATCAGTAGAAGAGTTGAATTAGACAAAAAAGAATATTGTTTTTGAGTTGCCAAATTGGTCTAAGTTGAGATTGAGGCATAACCTTGATGTCATGCATATTAAAAAGAATATTTGTGATAATATCCTTAGTACCTTGTTAAATCTTGAAGGTAAAACCAAGGACACTATCAAGGCTAGACTCGACTTGGAAAACATGAAAATCTGAAAAGAATTGCACTTGGTGAAGAGAAATCCTGGGTCCTACATAATTTCTCCTACATGCTACACAATATCGAATAATGAAAAGAAAAGTTTCTATGAGTTTCTTAAAGGGGTAAAGTTTCTGGATGGGTATGCATCTAACATATCTCGATATGTTAATGTTAAGGAAAAGAAGGTTATGAGACTAAAATCCCATGATTGTTATATTCTCTTACAAAGCATTCTTCCTATAGGCATGCGTGCAATCTTGAAGAAGGATGTGACAGCTGCATTGATGGAGTTAGGCAAATTCCATCGAATATGTCGTCGAACTTTGATCGTGGATGACATCAAGAAGGTGTAGACATATCCTTGATATTGTGCAAACTTAAAAATGATTTTTCCACTAGCTTTCTTTGATGTGACGGTACATTTGACTGTTCATTTGCCAAATGGGCCTTGCTAGGTGGACCAGTGGCATATCAATGGATGTATCCAATCGAGAGTACTATAGTAACTTCTTTTAAATTCTAAATTCTAAATTTAGGTAATTTTTGTATTATATAATTATTCTAAATTTTGAATTTTAGTTTCTTGCTGTTGTCTCCAAGAATGATTTTGATGATTACAAAATATTAGAGCATAATTTTAATACTATTTTTTCAAAATATCAAAGATTATTTTTGTAAAAAGAGAAAGGCCATTGAATGACTCCATAGTCAATTGAAGATCTTTTAAGTCAAATGAAATAGTTTGTGAAGAGTTTTGGGGTAAAAAAATTCATCTCTCAAAATTCGAGTTTACCTGCCCTTGACTTGAGCCAGTCCTGGCACAGCATGCTTTTATTTCATTAGCTTGGCACATAGCCAAGCTAGCCCAATTTGGATCCGAGTCGGCTATCTTAGAGTGGTAGAAGAAGTGTTTTAGAGTTTTGCTATTCGAGCTAGCTCAAAGTTCCAACCGAGCCAGCTATCTCAGGTCAACAGAAATATGGTTTTTCATGTTTGCCATTCGAGCCAGCCCGAAGCTCCAACCAAGTTGGCTATCTCAGATCAATAGAAGCACCATTTTTCAAGTCTATCGACCGAGCTAGCTTGACACAGAACCGAGCCAGCCCTCTCAGTTCGATAGAACATTGATTTACGATGAGATACTACTTGAGCCAGCTCGACATAATCTGACAAGCGCAATGGCCAGTTCTACAAAAGTCTGTCTTCATCCAAAACCTTTTTCCAATGGTTATTTTCAATCTCCAATGATAATAATCAGCTAGAATTCATGTCAAATCATTTGGATCCTTTAGGAAATGATTAAGAAAAAAAAAGAAATATATAAAAGATGAACACTATTCAAGCTCTATTTATAAAGAAAAAAAAAGTAAAAAGAATGCTTTTGAGAAAATCCTATCTTCAAGAAGGCTCACCAACTCTCATTCAATTCCTTCTTGAGTTTTTTAAATGCATTCAAAGAGGAAAGAGAAGATTTAATCGGTAGCATTCAAGGCTTCCTCAAAAAGAAAGATTCATTGACCACAATCCAATCAAAAATAGGATTTTCTTTCTTGTATCTTCTTCTCATTCAACCTTGTTGTAATAGTTTCAACAAGGGCTGAAATTTGAAGGGTTACTATTGTACCAAACTTAGTTTAGTTTGGTGGTGCCTTAAGTGAAAGCTTGCAAAGATTTTAATTGGTTAACCTGAGATAAAACTAATTGGGTCTGTTTGTGAGCTCGGTGAAAACAAACATGCTATAATTAGGTGATTATAGTAGAAATTCGAATGATGTCGCTTGAGGAGTGGATGTAGGTGCTAGAGGTGTATCGAACCACTATAAATCAACTATATTTATCTGTGCGCATCTCTTCTCTTCTATTGGATTTACTTTCTGCTTTTTAGTAACTTCACTATTCAGCATACTACTTCATTTGCACTGCACACCACTCATTAGGTCTGTTAAAATTTTTAATAACCCAATTCACTCCCACCTCTTGGGTTGTCTAGCTGGATAACAAGTGGTATCAGAGCTTGGTTCTCAGCTAGCACACTGATCTAACTATCAGGAGATAAAGATCATAACAACACAATTGGGAGGCTCATTTACTAAAGGGCAATCCACTAACAGACCATCACTTTTTAATGACACAAACTACACATATTAGAAAGCTCGCATAAGAATCTTTATTCAAGCTCTTGATTATGATATGTGGAGTGTCATAATCAATGGGCCACTCACATCCACCATATGGTCGATGGCATTAGCACACCCAAACCTAAAAAGGATTGGAGTGATGAAGTTAAAAAATCAATTCAGCTAAATGCTAAGATGATGAATGTCTTGATTTGTGCCTTAGATGCCAACAAATTTAACCAAATTTCTACCTAAAATTCTGCAAAAAAAATTTAGGATAGACTCGAAGTCACTCATGAGGGCACAATCCAAGTCAAAGAATCAAAGATTAACATGCTAGTGCACCAATATAAGCTTTTTAAAATGGAATCCATTGAATCAATCACTAAAATGTTCACACGCTTCACTAATATAACTAATAGTTTGAAAAGCCTTGGACAAATTTATTCTAATAGTGATTTGGTGAAAAAAATTCTTAGGCCTTTGCCAAAGTCATAGGAAGCAAAGGTCATCGCAATACAAGAGGCAAAAGACTTAAGTAAGTTGCCTTTGGAAGAGCTAACTAGATCATTAATGACACATGAAATAACTATGAGGCAGTACATTAAAGATGAAGGCAAAAAGAAGAGGACCATTGCCCTTAAATCTACTACAATTAATGAGGAAGAATATGAATCAATAGATGAAGATGATGAAGATGAGGACATAGCACTAATCACAAGAAAATTCAAGAAATTCATAAGAAGAAGAAGAAAGCAATGATTCAAAAAGAAACCTCTGAACAAAGGTGAAACAAGGATAAGAAATAGGAAAGGAAGCAACCACTATATTTTGAATGCAGAAAATCTAGACATTTCAAGATTGACTGTCCCAACTTAAAGAAAAGCTTCAAGAAGACCAAGAAGAAAGCAATGATTTCCACATGGAGCGACGGCGATGAATCTAGCTCCGATAAAGAAAGTGAAAACATAGTAAACCTGTATCTCATGGCACAAGAGAATGAGGTAAACTCCAAAATCACTCTAGATTTTACTTTTGAAGAATTGCAAGATGCTTTTTATGATCTAATGAAAGAATATCAAAAAATAACTAGTAAAAATAAAAATCTAAAAATGAAGTCTGAAACCTTATCCAAAAGAAAAAGAAGAAATCCTACAAAGAAATAAACTTTTAATAGAAGAAAATGACTTCTTAAGAAAGAAAGTTCAAATACTGAAACCATTATTAGTTGACAAGTTTACATATAGTTTTGAAAAACTAAAAATGATTTTAAACAACCAAAAGGCAATCATGATAAAGCTAGAATAGGTTACAATCCTAATAAGAATAAAAAATTCTTAAAGAATCTCTACACTAACTCTACATCATCATACTCCTCTTCAAACATTACTTGCTTCTATTGTGGTAAAATAGGACAAAGCATATGAATGCAATTTGAGAAAATCTAAGGAAAATATAATTTAAACAATTTGGGTTCTAAAGAAAATACTAAATGCTAACCCTAAAAGATCTAAGAAGACTTGGGTACCTAAATCAGCCACTTGATTATTTTGCAGGAATGTCTTGTAGCCGATAAAAATGAAAGAGCTTGGTATCTAGACAACGGCTGCTCAAGACATATAATGGGTAACAAAGAATAATTCATCATCCTTGAGAAAAAGAATGGAGGAATAGTAACTTTTGGTGACAATGGAAAAGAAAAAATCATTGGTGTTAGTAAAATCAAACTTACTCCCTCCATCTTCATTGAGAATGTTTTACTTGTTGACAACTTAAAGCATAACTTATTAAGCATCAGTCAATTGTGTGATAAATATTTCAAAGTCATTTTTGAATCATCTTTATGCATAGTCACTAGTCCCTTTGATGATAGTATCAAGTTCATTGAACATAGATATGAGAATATCTACATGATTGATCTTGATTGGATGGCCATGAAGAGTAGCCAATGTCTTATTGCCAAAGATACTAAAATCAAAGAAACTACTTGACTATGGCATCATAGATTAGGTCATGCAAGCATGCACACTTTATCAAAATTGGTTGCAAAAGACTTAGTTAAAGGTTTACCTAAATTAAACTTTGAAAATAATCATGCTTATGATGCATGTCAATTTGGTAAACAAACTAGGGGAGTTTCAAATCCAAAAATATTGTCTCAACTTCTAAACCTCTTGAATTAATTCACATGGACTTATTTGAACCTCCTAAGACCACAAGCCTAGAAGAAAGAAATATGGACTTATGATCATAGATGATTTTTTCCACTTAGGTTCTGTTTTTAGCACATAAAGATGATGCATTTTTTACTTTTTCAAAATTCTATAGAAAAGTTTCAAATGAAAAGACACAACAATAATTAATATTAGAAGTGACCATGATACTGAACTTGAAAACCTAAGCTTTAAAAGTATTTGTAATGAGAATGGAATAGAACATAATTTTTCTACTCCAAAAGCATTCCAACAAAATGGTGTTGTTGAGAGAAAGAATAGGACTTTAAAAGAAATGGCCAAAACTATGTTATGTGAAGAAAATCTTTCAAAATATTTTTGGACTGAAGCCATTAACAATGCTTATCATATTTTGAATCGGCTTTTGATCCATTCCATTTTTAACAAAACCTCTTATGAGCTTTAGAAATATAGAAAATCTAATATTAACTATTTTCTTGTATTTGGATGTAAATATTTTATTTTAAATAATGAAAAAGACAAACTTGGAAAGTTTGATGCCAAGTCTAATGAGGATATCTTTCTTGGAAACTCGATATCAAGCAAAGCATATAGAATCTTTAACAAGCCTACCATAGTCGTTGAAGAATCTATTCATATTGTCTTTGATGAATCTAACAATCTTTCATCAAGAAAGAAAGATGTTTTTGATGATGATGCAGGAAACTTAAAGAAAGGAGTAAAAAAACTTAACTTGAAAGACAAATCAAATCATGATGAAGAAAGCGAGCTAAACATCAATGAACATGAAGAAATCCAAGAAGAAGGTATGAACCAAAAACATCAAGATCTATCCAAAGAATGAAGGTATGTTCATAATCACTCTAAAGATCTTATAATTGGTGATCCATCCCAAGATGTAAGAACTAAGTCTAATTTTAGAGAACATCATGATTACCTTGCTTTTGTTTCTTAAATAGAACCAAAAATAATTGAATAAGCTAAAAATGATCCTAATTGATTAATTTTCATGCAAGAGGAATTAAATCAATTTGAAAGAAACAAAGTTTGGACACTAGTTGATAAACCCTGACTCAACTAAGTAAACTAAGTAAATGATTCTAAGAGTGATTGTAGGATTAAATCCTGACTCAACTCTCCATCCATGATAAAATCTAATTGACCTAATCGAGTGATTAGGTCAATTACCATCGGAACAAGTCTTGCACAGATGATCCTTCTACCATCCTGGCATAGAATAATGGCTTAGATATCTCATATCTAACAGTCATACTCCACTCTCCATAAAGCTTTTTTAGATTGAGCAATATGGATTGAGTATCCATGCCATCATGCTGCCTCTGTAATTCATTACTCATAGAGGTGAGTATGAGGCATTTGACAGTTAAGGAATCATTTTGCCACATCTTATATGTGGCTTTATCTTCTTCTGTGGCATCTTCTCCTAATGGTTCAAGATCAGGGGCATCGAGGATATAGGAGAGTTTCTCTTGATTGAGTACTATTTTAAGATTTCTCAATTAGTCCATATAATTAGGACTAGTCAATTTATTTGAATCTAAAATTGAACGTAGTGAAAGTGAAGAAGCCATATAATCTACATGATAAAGAATATTATATAAGCAAACAACTCATGATGACATACACAATTAAATTAGGACTTCAATTTAATTATATCTTCCACTATTTTATCAAATATCATAATTCTCTAATATGATAATCGAGAAAATCTAATCAATTTTCTTAGTGGGATTGAGATCCTAATTCCTTATAAAAGATCTTATGGTTGCACAACAAACCTTTTATAAATTTAAAGGTAGGAAACTCTTTTCAATTGCATCTCATGCAATTCTCAGTATAACCTTGGCCTCTAAAATATTAATAGCCTTGTATTTGCATAACAAACTATAATATTTTGGTTAAGTAGGATCCTTCATTTCTATACAGTCAAAATGAAATATTACTACTCTTGTGGTTGCACAATAAAGCAGTATATCCAAAATGCTGTAAGTATTTTAATACACCAGATTAATATTACATCAGTCCCCATAATAGGTCTTGTGGTTACATAACAAATCTAATATGGTTCATAAAATAATAATGACTTAGCATGAAGGAAGGCCATAATGTAGTGAATATAACACTAAGTATCCCAATCTAGAATTAAATTAATCTAATCAGCCAGATAAGTGAGAGAGAGGTGGGGTCCCCTCCTTGCTTTTCTTAAACATCAATAAATTGCCTAGGTCAGACAATGGAACTAATTAGAAATCACATTCTCTTTACCAATCATGAACCATTTTTCTAGATACCGATTAATCAATTAGACATCCAGACTGGTTTGCTATCGGTTAATTATACTATAACTTAATATAATTTTATAGAGGGATTTAATTGATCTTTATGCATATTCTAATTTAAATCATACTAAATACATGAATATATATCAATCATGATATAAAATAAAAAATATTAACATGTATAATTATTCTAGGACAACCATCATTACATAGTGAATACTTGACACTATGTCAGGGCAACCTTATAGAATAATATATACTCCATAATCTAATTATGATTAAACAAATATGATCACATTATATTAATAACATGCTCAATAATTAAATATGATCATACCATATTTATGATTATGCCATTAAATCATAAGCAAAGCAATATATGATTTAACCTAATAAGGCTTGCTCTGATACCGTTGAAGGATTTGGTGTACAGGGCGGAAGCATGGATTTCAAAGCAAAAATATGAAATTATAAAACCAAACACAAACCCTAGGACCACCTTATTAGAATTATATAATATATATTTATAATATAATTAGAATATTGGAACATATCTCTAATCGCATAATCCTAATTTAACCCTGATCGCTGGCAGCAGTCCGTCAAGGGTTCCACCAGGTGCCCATGTGTTCACCCTCTATTGTTGATCCATATGGAGACATAATCAAGATACCAACACCTTTGATTATTTTTATTAAAATTCTTATTATAGAAACTTTAATTATTTGGGCATAACCTTCCGAATCCTTTAATGTCACCCTCCTAGCCTTTCCTTACCTTCCTTTCTTGCTCCTTGACCTCTTAGTTTTTATTCCTAATCTCTTTATCTTATTGGAAGACTTCTTATTTTTAAATTAGGACTTTGTCTAGACAAGAGAAAGAAGAATAAAGAAAATTGGACAAAGGAACCTCTTGTAAGAAAGGAGGAGATCTGAATGCCTTGGACTCTCGGTGCGCATCCCTATTTATAATGTACATAGGGGTGCCATTAAAAATTTCTCACATCCATTCCTTACTCTTATCTCACACCCATTCAAAAATATCATGCTCCATCAGAAGAAAATGCTACATAGAATTCAAAGAATTAATATGAAAAGATGCCATACAACAGAAGGACTCTTTGTATAATTCTATGCAACTTTCTTTCGAAGGGTCGCAATACTTTCATATTGGTGCCATTAATTTCCACCATTGATCAACATCAAATGCTGATCTAAGGGACTAAAAGAATGGTGCCATATCAGAAGGGAGGCATAGAGATAAGCTTTGAAAAGTCGAAAGCCCCAAGGGGCTTTGACTTGGTCCAAGGGGCGCCAAGATAAGGAAAGGCGGCAAGGAGTCTGCTCTCATCCAAATTTCTGATTTTCTATGAAGGAGCTTCTCTTGCAGAAGAACTCTTCTACACCCCTTTAGATTTGAAAACCATGTAACAAAATTTACATGAAAAAATAGAAAGGATGTTGGCATTAAACTCATCCATGTGCCACTTATGCCTAGTGCATGAATCAAATCTACATGCCAAAGAAAGAGAGTCTCTATCATGTGGGTTGCTAATAGATGATGCCCAATCCTTTGGTTAGCAAGCTTAGGGTCAACCCAACTAATTAGCCAAATCAGATTTGACTTAAATTGGATTTAATTAGCCCAAAATGGAATCCAATTCGAAATTAATCAATTCCCTTTGTGTGTGATCCATTGGATTCCATATCTAGCCAACAGTAGGTTTGGATGCAATTTGACCTAATTTGGTTAGAACTTAACCAAACTAATTTAGGTCAAATTGAGCTGACCCGATTCAATAAATTAGAATACTTTCTAATTAACAATCAAATTAAACTCTTTAATTCGATCGAACCTACGAGACAATATTGACGTCTAGCAACATATCATGTCCATCAAAAAGATATAAAATTTTGATGAAAATACTAAAAATATCCTTCAGTAAAAAGTTATTGTGCAATAGGATCCTTCGATCACTCTGCATCCCAAATATAATTTTGAGCATGGAAATATGTCAAACCCAATACATATTCATATTTCTCTCAATCTTATGATGATGATTTGATTAATGAAATATTAAAAACCATTTCTACTTTTCATCATTCTTTGATCAAAGTCTTCCTGAATCCTCATTTGATTAAAGCAAGTAGGATGCAATCTCCTCTTACTAGGAATGGTCGATTCCATGTTGACCTACTCACAACCTCCATATGTAATCCACCATATCTAGATCATCCCGTATATGACTTAGTCATGAATGAGTATAAACCAAAATATGGATTCATATATATAAGATTCTATGGTAGTCTCAGGTCAAAGGATTACATGCACAACTTCCACTATGAGAACCATCTATTGATATGTAGATAAGACTATTAGATGTTCTCGAGTTGGATCAATTCAGTGAACTCATTCTCTAATGAGCATCTACATCCTTATATTGGTGTCATATATAAATGATTGTGAGATCAATCATCCTCTCTACCGAACATAAAGAGGATGTGTCAGTCTTACCAGAAACATTGATCCCCAACTCAATGTTCCATCGACCAAGAATATTTAAATTAGAATTTTAAGATTTTAAATCTCACTAGTATGATCTCATCACAACCCTAAAACCACAGTCCTAATTTATGAAATTCATCATAATCTTAAATAAAAATTTAAGATGCAGCATATGATGAAATAAATGCCTTTATTTATTTGAAAATATCATTACATGAGTTTGGATGACAAAAAAAATAGCCCATCAATATATAAATTTTGATTGATTTGAGGACATATTCCTTTCACACATGAGCCTATGAACTCCGATCAGAAGTTTGATGCAGGAAATCAGCACAGTATGCTAGTATTGTGTTGATCCTTCTACGATGGTTGATCCGGTGCTCCCTTCTTGAAGACTTGGATATGCCAAAAAATCAAAAGAAAAAGAAATGACTTTTGATTTGAAATAACACTCAAAAATCTCTATGAAAGAGGAGGAGAAAGGAAGAGCAAAAGAACTCTAGAAGAAGACCCTCTTCTTCTTTTCTTTTTTCTCACCTAGACACCTAGATTGGTGTCCATGAAATCCCTACTCCCCAAGGATCTCTCTCTCTAATTTTCACATGCACAAGAGTCCTCTCAATGGTCTAGAATCAGTGCAAAATTCAGCCTAAAACGACCTCCTTATAAAGAGATATGAAAGAGTCTTTATTGGGTCAAATTCTTACATAAGGTAAGACACATATGGCAAGTTGTTGGGGCGCCCAACACTTGGGTGCCCCCTCCTTTGTTTTAGCTGTGGACCACCAGGGTAGGTGCACAAAAACTTCTCCTTTTAATCATGAAAATCAAAAGAAAAATCAGGATGGGATGGCAGTCATGGAAAGTGACCAAGTTTGTTGGGCTTCTATCATATAGAGTCCAACAAACTTCAACAACTTTCCATCTACTGATCTGGTCCACAACTTAACACCATATAGAAAAGAGAGGAGAGGGGTAAGCATGTGTGATGATTAGGTAGAGATGAGATTTCTCACCAAAAACAAGAGAAAAAAGGCATGGGGGCGTGGGATATAGGTGGTGCAAGCAAGATGAATCTTAGTCTTACTATGATTCCACATTTGACTTGGTCAAATAAGGTTTCTCAAACCAAATCAAACCAGAAGTAAATCAATCCAATTAAATTAGGCTCTAACCTAATTAAGAACTTAATTAAATTAAATTAAATTTTAATTTAATTTTTTAATCAAATTAAAAAATTGGGTTGACCCAAGTCCTAGTTGAACAAGGACTAGTTGTTCTTTGCACTTAGCTTATTTAATAAACCAATTAGACTTGATCCAATCAACCTCAAACTAAATATAATTAAATTATATTTAATTAGACTAAATCTCAACTCTTTAGCTTAATCAAATTAAGTCAACTAGTAATCCAATTGCTAATTGATCTTCCTGCAACACTTGCACTAGGTTAAACATCAATCGTATTGATCGTTTAACTCTAGAATGATTCTTAATCGTTAATTAACCATCCGATTAGATAATGAACTCTAATGTGTGTGACCTCATAGATCTGAACCTAAGTTGGTAGCATAGGAATAAATTTTTAAACCAATCGAAGTGACCATCTAGCAATGATATCCGACGATCGGATAGGTCGAATGTGTAGAACAACATTATTAGAACCCATGTGGATATAGTTTCCATATAATTCATCCTCCTGACCAAAATGCTCATAGGATACCTCAAAATTCAACTATCAACTCTAATCAGGTTGTTCGCATTGTATTTCAAAATACCAAATCCATCTCATGAATTATTCTGACCAAGGTTTTGCTATATTGAAATATAGTGATACATTCTTCTCCAACTCTTGGAGTGGTCAATCCCATCTTGATCACATACCGACTTCGCAAGTACTTGACTGTGGCTAGAAATCTTTCGTTACTGAATTAAAAATTCAGTTATTCTGATGTGACCTCATAGGTTCGAACCTAAGTCAGTAGCATAAGAATAAATTTTTAAACCAGTCAAAGTGACCATCTAGCAATGGTACCCAACGGTCGGATAGGTCGAATGTATAGAACAACATTTTTAGAACTCATGTGGATATAGTTTCTATATAATTCATCCTCTTGACCAAAATGCTTGTAGAATACCTCAGAGTTCAACTATCAACTCTGATCAGGCTGTCCGTATTGTATTTCAAAATACCAAATCCATCTCATGAATTATCCTGGCCAAGATTTTGCTATATTCAAATATAGTGATACATTCTTCTCCAACTCTTGGAGTGGTCAATCCCACCTTGATCACATACCGACTTCGCAAGTACTTGACTGTGCTTAGAAATCTTCTATTACTAAATTAGAAATTCAGTTATTCTGATATCAAAGCACAGTGAGTTGCTTGTAAGCCACTAAGATGATCTCAGATCTAAGGGATACTTATACCTATATCCCATCAGAGATATTCTTGACAGTAGAATGCTCTAGAGTTGGTCACATTCAATGATGATGTATCCTTACATCTCATCTGTATGCCATACTAGTATCTCCATACTTCTTGGTTAAGAGGAATACTAACCTATATGGCATACAGCGATCTATGCTCGATAGACGTTGTCATCTTAATTAACAACCTATCATTTGATCGTGAATAATTTTAAGGACTAATCGATAAATCCTTTCTTTATCAAACCTAGATAGTCTTAAGAACTTCATCATAATAATGGAGTTTATTAGAAGATGAAAACTTATGATAAAAAAAGATGAAAAATATATTTTATTAATTAATAAATTAATTACAATTACAATGTAGCATAATCATTAATAGGCTGATGATTGACTTTGGGACACATTTTTCAACAACTCCCACTTGTCCTAAAGCCACTCGGTATAGTATCTAATATCTATCTTCGACTTATGGCTGTTGAACTCCTTTATCGCTAGGGCTTTAGTAAAGGGATCGGTTAGGTTCTCTTTTCCATCGATCTTCTGAAGATCGACGTCACCTCGATCTACGATCTTTCAGATCAGGTAGAAGCAGTGCAAAATATGCTTTGTCCACTAGTGTGCCTTTAATTTCTTCACCTAAGTAATGGCACCAGTGCTGTTACAATAGAGCAGGACCGAGCCATCAAGGGAGAGTGCTACTTCAAGCTCGATGATGAGCTTTCTTAGCCACATAGCTTTCTTCGTGTCATTTGATGCTGTGATGTACTCTACTTCACAAACAGAGTCTGCCACAATATGCTGCTTGAAATTTTTTTAGTAGATGGCTCCATCATTCAGAGTAAAGATATATCCCGACATGCTTCTACTGTCATCATGGTCAAATTGAAAGCTAGAGTCTGTAAATTCCATAAGTTTCAAATCTGACTCACCATAAATCAACCATTGATCCTTAGTATTTCTTAAATACTTAAGGATGACTTTAACCACTTTCTAGTGGTTTTCTCCGGAATCAGACTAGTATCTACTCACTACTTCTAGTGAGTATGCCACATCTAATCTTGTACATGTCATGGCATATATGATAGATCCCACTGTCAAAGCATATAAGACTTTACTCATATGCTCTCTCTCTCTCTTCAGGAGTTGTCAAACAATCCTTCTTAGAGAGATAAATTCCATGGTCTATCAGGAGATAGCCATTTTTGGAATTCTCCATGCTGAACCTTTTCAGTACAGTATCTATGTACATGGACTGAAAAAATCCAAGCATCTTTTTAGATCTATCCCTATAGATCTTCATCCCTAGGATGTAGGATGCTTCATCCAAGTTCTTCATGGGAACTAAGATGATAACCAAACTTTTATTTCTATAGTGCGGGAATGTCATTCCCGATTAAGAAAATGTCATCCACGTATAAGACAAGAAATACCACTGCTAGACCATTTGTCCATTTATAAATGTAGGGCTCTTCTCCATTCTTCATGAAGCCATAAGTTTTGATCACTTTATCAAAATGCATGTTCCAACTTCAAGACGCTTGCTTCAATCCATAAATAGATCTTTGAAGCTTGCACACCTTGGACTCATCTGTGGATATGAACCCATCAGGTTGTATCATATACACCTCTTCGATCAACTCTTTATTCAGGAAAGCTATTTTCACATCTATCGCCAGATCTCATAATCCAGATGGGTAGCTATCGCAAGCATTATCTGAAAGAATTTCAGCATTGTCACAAGGGAGAACATCTCATCACAATCAATACCATAATGTTGATGATACCCTTTGGCAACCAAATAGGCTTTATAGGTCTCCATCTTTCCATCTGCGCCCTTTTTTTTTTGAAAATCCACTTACACCTAATGGGTTTAACCCCTTCAAGTGGGTAAACCAATGTCCATACATCATTGACCTTCATGGACTCTATTCAAACTTTATGACCTCAAGCCATTTCTCAAAATTAGATCTCTACATTGCATCAATATAAGTGATTGGATCCTCATCGTTCTCATCGAGTTCGCTGGGATCACCATCTCGAATCAAGAAACCATAGTATCTATCCGACTGAAGCGATATTCTATCGAATTGTCTTAATGGTGTATGTACATTGGACTCTAGATCTGATTTAATCAAATCCATCTCAAGTTTAGCTACAGGTGTCGGTCTTTCTGCTTGTTGAACTTCATCGAATTCAATCTTAGAGGCAATGGTTCCTTCACCAAGAAACTCTTTTTCTATAAAGATTGTCTTAAGACTGATGAATACCTTTTGTTCATCAGCATCGTAGAAAAAATATCCTATAGTCTCTTTTGGGTACCCTATGAATGTGCATTTGCCAGACCTAGGTCCAAGTTTATCTATAACTAACCATTTGACATAAGCCGGATACCCACAAACCCTAAGGTGTGAAAGTGCTGACTTACGTCCTGTCCATGTCTCATATGGATTCTTAACTACAGACTTACTTAGAACCCTATTTAACAAATAGCAAGCCGATTCAAGTGCATATCTCTAGAAGGATATCGATAAGCTGGCAAAATCTATCATGGATTGGACCATGTCTAACAGAGTCCGATTCCTCCTTTCAAACACACCATTATGCTATGGTATTCTTAGAGGAGTCTATTAGGAGAGAATCTCATTCTCTCCTAGATATATGAAAAACTTACCAAAAAGATATTTCCCTCCTCGATCAGACTGAAGAGTTTTAATACTCGTTCTAGTTTATTTTTCTACTTCACTTCGGAATCGTTTGTACATTTCAAATGAATCCAACTTATGTTTTATCAGATAGACATATCCATATCTGAATAGATCATCTATGAAAGTAATGAAGTAGAAATATCCATCTCTAGCACCTATGCTCATTAGTCCACATACATCAGTATATACTAGACCTAAGACCTCAATGAGTCTCTCATCTTTTTTAGTAAAAGATGACTTGGTCATTTTACAAGAAGACAAGATTTATATGTTGGAAGTGATTCACAATCACTAACTTCAAGGATTTTCTCTTGAGTCAATCTATTTATCCTGTTCTTGTTTATGTGACCTAGCCTACAGTGCCATAAGTAGACATCTGACACACTATCTAATCTAGGGTGCTTGCTAGTTGAATAGACTATATTAACAAATTGTGATAACATATACACACTATTATTCAAATGTCTAGAGAAAATAGTAACACCATTCATAATGATATTACAAAACTATTTCTTTATTGAAATTTCATAATTATTTTAGCCAAAAGGCCTGCAGAAATGACATTTATAAAGAAACTTGGACAGAAATGACAATCATTAAGAATAATAGTATGGGACACAAATACAAGTTTCAAGATTTCTAATGCTAGAACTAAAACTGATCCTCCATCTCTAATGTTTAGGAATCTCTCATATTGCTCGAATCTTCTACTGACCTACAATCCCTGCAATGAATTACAAATATGGTAAGGATAACTAGTATCCAATACCCAGTCAGTAAAATCATAAATAGAGAAATTACAAGAAGTTATCGTATAAATACCTTGCACAGCAATAGTTTGCTTCTTTCTCTACCTATTCGGATTCAAAAAGATAATGTACTGAGAATAGTTTCTCTTCCAGTGCCCTTGCTTCTTGCAAAAGAATCATTCAGCTTAACTCTTATTGGACTTGATCTTTCTGATCTGGCCCTACATAGATGTCTCAGTCTGAACTTGCACCTTTTTGCCCTTCTTCTTCTTGTTCTTCTTTTCTTTTCTAAAGGATCGAAAATCAGAAGATGAACCTCCCACTAAGTTCATCGACTCCTTATGGAGTTGGTGATCCTTCTCAAAGTTCTGAAGCAACCTCAGTAACCCATGGTAGTCAACTTCAAGTTTTGTCATTCTATAATGAGTGAAGAATGGGAGATAGGACTTGGGTAGTGAGTTCAGTATTACATCTTTCCCAAGTTGCTTATGCAAGAAAAAGTCGAGCTTAATCAATTGCTCTATCAGCTCGATCATGTACAGTTTATGATCAGTGATAGAGGCTCCATCCTGCATCCTAGCATTGAAGATGGCACAACTAGTCTTATGTCTTTTAACGTCATCGGTGTGCCAAAAGAATCCTTTAACACTTAAAGCATATCCTTTGACTGAGCCATCTCAAATTTACGACTAAACTCGTCACTCATGGCAGCCAGCATAATGCAGCACATAGTTGTTCGATCACTAAGCCACTTCTAGTAAGTATCTCTGACTGTTCCACATGCATCGGAAGCTAGCTCCTTAGGTGCAGGATCCATCAATACATACATGATCCGTTCATGCTCCAAGACAATCTTCAACCTTTAGTACCAACTGCCGAAGTTGGGTCCCACCAATTTATCATTGTCCAACAATGATCGGAGCGATAAGAAAGTGGCCATATCTGCATAAAAAAAATCAAAATCTAATTAGTAATTGATTCATTAAATCTAAAGATTTATACTTTAATCAAAAGATTCTTCTACTATTTTATTCGAATTAGTAGCCTCTACCTTCAATTCAAGGAATTATCCTAATTTCTTAGTGGGTACTAGAATCACATAGACTGCACCGAGCCCAACTTTGGTTGGTCAACCCATGTACATCTAAGGGGAGGTTCATAACCAATTATTTCTCTAAATAATTTCTAGTAATTTAATTTTGCCCCAGTCCCTAATCCATAGGTTTTGGGCTTCATTGAAAAGGTCCGATTAAGTCCAACCATTAACATGACCACACTTGGTCCATCAAACCAATGAATGATTAAGCCCAATTATGATTGATCAACCTAACCACTATTTAGAAAGATGCGATCAAGAAATCATACTATGAATAATAATTCCATCAGTCAATAAGCACCAAGCCTTTAGGCCTCCAATGATTATCCATCTAATGGATCCATTATCATCCACTTAATGGAAGGCTATGTTCTAGTTATCACCATAACTAATTCATTTTAAGAACCTAATAATTTTAGAGGATTTAATTTTTATTGAATCCTGGTACCTCTCTGATATCAATTGTTGGAGAGAAGAAGAACAAAATAGATGGTTAACACCTAGGGCTTAAAGTTGGAACGAGAGAGAGAAGAGTAGAGAGTTTTAGGAAGAAAAGCTTAATTATATTCCACTCTATTATAAAGATACAATATCTTGATTTATATATCCTAGGATTTCTGCTATACCACATGAATCCTAATAAACCCAAACCCCAACTAAAAGGCTCTTCTAGGCTAACCCAATACATGAAAGCACTCACCGAGCCCATGTACATATGTCTCACATGCTCTCATCCCCCTAGATCTAAATCCAATCCATACATAAGTTAGCCCCCTTAAGACCTTATTGATCTAGGCCTTGAGACCCTAGGATAAAAGCCTATCCTAGATCCAAACAGAAAATTTCATCCAATTTTGTTCGCCACTTTTGAGCCGGCTCTGTCAGAAGCAAAGGCTGGCTCGGCTGCATCTCATTCAAACCATATCTTTTGTCTGCCTAAGACAGTCGGCTCGATTGCGTATCCAAGCCAGCCCACCTATGTGTCAACCCCGTGTCTTGGTTGATTCTTCTCCTAGCTTTGGTTCTTTGCTCCATCATGTATCTCAGGTCTTTGAAGCACCTACCAACCCCCTCAAGGTCCTCACATTTGAATCTCGAGCCCATGCAGAGCTACATGCTGCCTTCACCTAGGACAACTCCTATCCTAGCCCTAGGACTCACATCCATCCTAGTCTCCTAGAGCCAACACTCTGACTCCTCCTATGGCCTCCCAAGACTTGGGAGCACCATATCAAATCCTATAATCTCTATCTTGGTGCGCCCAAGCCTTGGCACACCTGACAATGATCTCTTGCATGAATCCACTATTGATGCATGTCCTGACAGCTACTTGTGCACACCTTATCACCGCCATTCTCTCTAGCTACTGAGCATCCTTTGAGGCCTTTGGAATGATCGCCTTCACCGCTAAAGACCTTAGCTTGCTTCTATGCACCACCCTTGGAGTTGTAAGCATCCTTCTGCTTGGTAGCCACATCAACTATCCTAGACTTTTCTGGAGAATTTGCAGCAATCCTATGTCGGTGCCTGCGCATACCCTGACACGGTCTCCTCGAAACTTCATCTATCCTTCCACATGTGCTGCTCCATCTAGAACTATGCATCTTCAATATTAGTGCTAGGATATTGATCTTCTTACACTCCTCCATTTTGAACTTGTGTCACATCTCTCTCCATCTGTGAAGCCACCTCTACTCGGTGCTCCACCTAAAATCAAAGTCTCCTTGATGCCATAGAAGTTAACTCTATAATTGAGTCTTTCGAGGACAACCACTCAATATTGCACTGCTGAGCCTGTCACTGCATCTTGGACACCGTCGCAACTCCTTCAGATCCTCCGCACTCCACAGACCTATCCAAAACTATCTTAGATGCACCACACCCCATGGGCTCCTTCGAGACCAGCAAGAGCTCATCTGACTCTTCACTTACAGTAACTGAATCGATAGAATTCGAGTTTTCTCATTTCTTGCACTTCTTCCAAAGTAGCCATTCTCACTTAAAGTGCCCTGCTTCACCATACTTGAAGCATCTCTTAGATCCCTTACTGCCCTTTCGCTGACCCTTCTTCTTTTCTTATCTAGGCCTCTCTGAAATCACGAGACACTTCTAGAAGACCTTCTTCTTCATCATCCATTCTCGCTGCTCTTTGGATCTTAGCACTAATACGATCTCCTCATATACCAGCATCTCGTTACCATACACAACATCATCATCAATGGATCAAAGCTCTTGGGTAGCAAACATAGCAGCAATAAACTTTTATCCTCCTCTTCAAGATCCATCCCAATGTTAAGCAAATCCATTCTCATCCAATCGAATCACTGAATATGCCCCGCAACATCCTCGCCCTCTTACATCCAAAGGCTGTATAGTTACTTTTTCAACACCAACTTGTTGCACATATTCTTTCCCATGTACAATTGATGTAACCTCGACCACAAACCCTTGGGTGTCAACTCCTCCAACATATTATATAGCACCTCATTTTCCAGACAATCCCTAATCGTGGCACATGAAGGAACCAAATCTAGCATTTCATAGATAGATCTTGAAATTTTTTTAAGATCATGCAGTGAAAGACTTAAATAAATTAAATATTTATTTAAATAAATATATAAATACCTAGATCTCAAATCTATTACATGATCAAGGTATGATATTAAATCAAAAACTAAAATCAAATAAGAAAGTAAAGGATTGATCAAATCAACCTAGATCTACACTACATCAAATGCAGGTATGAAGTTTATAGATCATATCTATTACCTGAGCAAGTTAGATGTTCTAACTTATTGATACAGGCTTAAGGATGATGTCACAAGCCACACATGCATTCGACCTCTAGGAGTCATCTACACAAGCCTACGATCTCTGATCTGAAGTTCGATATAGGAAATCAGCATAGCATGCTAGACTATGCTGATCCTTCTTCGATGGTCGATCCGATGCTCTCTTCTTCGAAATTTAGACTTTTCAAAATATGAGAAGGAAGATGAGAGTTTACTAATCTGAGACTCTCTTAGAAAAACTCAAAAAAAAAGGAGAGATTGAAAATAAAATAGCCTTAGAAGAAGACCCTTTTCTTCTTCTCTTTTCTCTAACCTAGACACCTAGTTTGGTGCCTATGGAACCCCCATGCCCAAGGATCCTCTTCCTCTAATTTTTGCACACCCTAAACCTCTTCCAAAGATCTATATTTCATAAAAAAATTAGAATAAAATTCATCTAATAAATAGAGAAAAAGAAGAGTCCAAGTTAGATCAAAATCCTAGACTAGGAATATCCAAACATGAAAAGTTGTTGGGGCGCCCAACTCTTGGGCACCTCCTCCA
Organism: Cocos nucifera; assembly: GCA_006176705.1. NCBI lineage: Eukaryota > Viridiplantae > Streptophyta > Magnoliopsida > Arecales > Arecaceae > Cocos > Cocos nucifera. Next base: position 1,260,272 of record QRFJ01000113.1, on the reverse strand, counting down.
CAATTATTGATGTGGATCAGCAAGGGAGGGTGCACAAAAAAGGAGATTATTTTTATAAAATAAGAGAAGAATTAATTAAAAGAGAAGGTGGAACTCAAGGGAAGGTGTTTTGGTCAATAAGAATTCTATCTCATGAAATCCTAAGCAAAACAAACTCCTCTTTTGACTTGGTCTTCCAACAAATTGCCATATGAGAAAAGGAGGAAAGAAAGAGGACATGAGAAGCAATGGGAGTGGAGAATTTTCATGTAAGAAATAAAATAAAAAGGGCATGGGGCATGAGGATTAAGTGGCGCAAGTGATAGGGAGTCCTAGTCACACTAGGACTCCTATTTTGACTTGGCCAAACAAGATCTTTTAACCAAATAAAATCAAGATTAAACCAATCCAATTAAATAAGATCCTAATTCATTTAAAAAATTAATCAAATTAAATTAAATTTTGATTTATTTTCTAATAAAATTAGAAAATTGGGTTAATCAGAATCCTAATTAGACTAGGACTAGTTCTTCCTTACACTTGGCTTATCCAATAAATCAGTTGGACTTGATCCAATCAAGCCTAAACCAAATCTAATTAAATTATATTTAATTAGACTTAATCTCAGCATATTGACTTAATCAAATTAAGCTAATTAGCAATTCAATTGCTAATCAATCCTCTTACAATACTTGTACTAGGTTAAAAACCAATCGTATTGATTGTTTAACCCTAGAACGATTCTTAATCACTGATCAACCATCCGATCAGATCGTAAGCTCTAATATGTGTGACCTCATAGATTCAAACCTAAGTCGATAGCATAGAAATAAATTTTTATACCAATCGAAGTGACCATCTAGCAATGATACCCGATGGCTGGATAGGTCGAAGGTGTAGAACACTATCCTTAGAACCCATGCGGATATAGTTTTCATATAATTCATCCCCTTGACCATAATGCTCGTAGGACACCTTAGAGTTCAACTGTCAACTCTATCAGATTGTCCATAATATATTTCAAAATATCAAATACATCTGATAGATTATCCTGACCAAGATTTTGCTATATTGAAATATAGTGATACATTCTTCTCCAACTCTTGGAGTGGTCAACTTCATCTTGATCACACTCCGACATCGTAAGTACTTGACTGTGCCCAGAAGCCTTCCATTGCTAAATTAGAAATTCAGTTAGTCCGATACCAAAGCACGGTGAGTTGCTTATAAGTCACTGAGGTGATCTCAGGTCTAAGGGATACTTATATCTATATCCTATCAGAGACATTCTCAACAGTAGAATGCTCTGGAGTCGATTACGTTCAATGACGATGTACCCATATATCTCATCTATATTTCATACCAGTATCTCCATACTTTTTGGTTAAGAGGACAACCAACCTATATGGCATATAGCGACCTATGCTCAATAGACGCTATTATCCTAATTAACAGCCTATCATTTAGTCGTAAACAAATTTAAGAACTAATCGATAAATTCTCTCTTTATTGAAATTAAATAGTCCTAAGGACTTCATCACAATAATGGAGTTCATTAGAAGTTATAAATTTATGATGAAAATGATGCCAAAATATTTTTATTAATTAATAAATTAATAATAATTATAAAATAGTTCAACCATCAACAGGTCGATGATTGACTTTGGGATACAATTTTCAACAACTCTCACTTATCCTAAAGCCACTCGACGTAGTATCTAATATCAATCTTTGACTTATGGTTGTCGAACTCCTTGATTGCTAGGGCTTTAGTGAAGGGGTTGACTAGGTTCTTCTTTTCGTCGATCTTCTAAAGATCGACGTCACCACGATCCATGATCTCATGGATCAAATGAAAATGGCGTAGAATGTGCTTTGTCTGCTGGTTTGCCTTCAGTTCCTTTGCTTGAGCTATGGCTTCAGTGCTATCGCAATAGAGCAGGACTAGACTATCAATGTAGGATGCTACTCCAAGCTCGGTGATGAACTTTCTCAGCCATACAGCATATTTTGTTGCATCTAATGCTGCCATATACTCTGCTTCGCAAATAGAGTCAGCCACTATATGCTGCTTGAAACTTTTCCAGCAGATGGCTCCACCATTTAGAGTAAAGATATATCCCGACATATTTTTACTATTATCATGGTTAGATTAAAAGCTGAAGTTTGTAAACCTCACAAGCTTCAGATTTGACTCACCATAAATCAACCATTGGTCCTTAGTATTTCTCAAATACTTAAGGATGGTTTTAACCACCTTCCAATGATTTTCTTCAGGATCGACTAGTATCTACTCACCACTCCTAGTGAGTATGCCACGTCTGATCTCATACATGTCATTGCATATATAATAGACCCCGCTACCGAAGCATATGGAATTTTACTCATACATTCTCTCTCTTCAGGAGTTGTCGGGCAATCCTTTTTAAAGAGAGAAATTTCTTGGCCTATCGAGAGATAGTTCTTTTTGGAATTCTCCATGCTGAACTTCTTTAGCATAGTTTTTATGTATGTGGATTAGGATATACCAAGCATCCTTTTAGATCTATCCTTATAGATCTTCATCCCTAGGATGTAGGATGCTTCACCCAAGTCCTTTATGGAGACAACTAGACTTTTATTCTTTGTAGTGCGAGGATGTCATTCCCAATTAAGAGAATATCATCCACGTACAAAATAAGAAATATCACTGCTAGACCATTTGCCCATTTATAAATGTAGGGTTCTTCTCCATTCTTAATGAAGCCATACATTTTGATCACTTTACCAAAATGCATGTTCCAACTTCAAGATGCCTGCTTCAATCCATAAATGGATCTTTGAAGGTTGCACACCTTGGACATATCTATGGATGTGAATCCTTTAGGTTGTATCATATACACCTCTTCAATTAGCTCTACATTTAGGAAAGCTATCTTTACATCCATCTACCAGATCTCATAGTCCAGATGGGCAGCAATGGCAAGCATGATCCGAATGGACTTGAGCATTGCCACAGGAGAGAATGTCTTGTCATAGTCAATATCATAATGTTGATGATATCCCTTAGCAACCAGATGGATTTTATAGATCTCCATCTTTCCATCTGCGCCCCTCTTCCTTTTGAAGACTCATTTACACCCAATGGATTTAATCCCTTCAGGTGGATCAACTAATGTCCATACATCATTGACCTTCATGGAATCCATTTTGGATCTCATGGCTTCTAGCCATTTTTCAGAGTCGGATCTCTGTATCACATCCATATAAGTGATCGGGTCCTCATCATTCTCATCGAATATGATGGAATCACCATCCTGGATCAAGAATCCATAGTATCTATTCGGATGGCTTGGTACTCTATCGGATCGCCTTAATGGTGTGGGTTCACTAGGCTTTGGATCTGATCTGATCAAATCTGACTTAGGTTCAATATTCTATATCGAACTTTCAACCTATTGAACTTCATCAAGTTCAATCTTAGAGGCAACAGTTTCTTCACCAAGAAATTTTTTTTCCAAAAGGATTGTCCTAAGGCTGACGAACATCTTTTGTTCATTAGAATAGTAGAAATAGTATCCTTTGATCTCTTTTGGATATCCTATGAATGTACACTTGTCAGACCTAGGTCCAAGTTTGTCTATAACTAACCGTTTGACATAACCAGGCACCCTCAAATCCTAAGATATGAAAGTGCTGGCTTACGCCCTGTCCATATCTCATATGGGGTTTTAACTATAGACTTACTTGGAATCCTATTTAATAGATAACAAGCTGATTCGAGTGCATATCCCCAGAAGGATATCAACAAGCTGGTAAATTTTATCATAGATCGAACCATGTCTAACAAAGTCTGATTCCTCCTTTCAGACACACCATTATGCTGTGGTGTTCCAGAAGGAGTCCATTGGAAGAGAATTCCATTCTCTCCTAGATATGTAAAAAATTCACCAAAAAGGTATTCTCCTCCTCGGTCAAATCGAAGAATTTTAATACGCTTTCTAGTTTATTTTTCTACTTCACTTCAAAATCATTTGAACATTTCAAAAGAATTCGATTTATGTTTCATCAGATAGACATATCCATATCTGGATAGATCATCTATGAAAGTGATGAAGTAGACATATCCATCTCCGATATTTGTGCTCATTGGTCCACATACATCAATATATACTAGACCTAAGAGCTCATTGGCGCTCTTACCTTTTCAGTAAAAGGTGACTTGGTCATTTTACCAAGAAGACAGGACTCATAGGTTGAAAGTAATTCACAATCATTGACTTTGAGGATTCTCTCTTGAGTTAACCTATTTATCCTATTCTTATTTATATGATCTAGCCTACAATGCCATAAGTAGATATTTGATATACTATCTAATCTAGAATGCTTGCTAGTAGAATAGACTACATTAACAGATTATGATAATATATACACACCATTGTTCAATTATCCATAAAAAGCAGTAACACCATTCATAATGATATTACAAACTCATTTTTTTATTAAAATTTTATAATTGTTCATGACCAAAAGACCTACATAAATGATATTTTAAAAAAATTAGGACATAAATGATAATCACTAAGAACAATGGTATGAGATTCAAATATAAGTTTCAAAATTTCTAAAGCTAAAACTGAAACTGGTCTTCCATCTCCAACGTTTAGAAATCTCTTTGTTAGATATATGTGTCCTAGAAGTCAGAAGTGGCTGACACTTGTAATACACTTCTAGGGGCAAAATTATAATTTTGACTAATATCAATAAAATGGATTATTTTCTATCACATATGTGTATTTAATATCTGTGATACATTCTTTGAGTTAATGGTAATGATAATTCATATTTTCAAGAGTTGAAAATTTAAGACATGAATAATCATTATTAACTCATTAAATGCTTTCGAACATAGGATCATCACGAGGATGGTGATTAATCCAGAGTGTACAATCGCTTCTCTTTAGTAGATGAGTCTTGAGTCTACGGTGTGGAGACACCGAAGCGAGAGTATAGGTACTCGTTAGAGAACGAGGGCACTGAGCATGACCACCTCGAGTAGTCATTAGGGAGTCTACCTTCTCGTCAATGACTGACTCGATGCTGCAGTAGTGTGTCTGGTTCTTTGACCTGAGGATGCATCGACAGTTCACCTTGAGGGTGTTATAGTTTGACTACACCATTACTCGGATCTCCTAGCCATTGGAACCCTGAGGTGTATGTTGGCTATAGCATGTTCATTGTAGGAACTGGATGCATCAAGATGGAATCTATCTACCTCGGTGGTAGAGGAGCAGCCCTATGATGATCATGAGAATCAAGTCCAGAAGTCCATGGCCATGGCAGAGTGAAATAATAGAAAGAGTTTCTATTTAGTTTTTCACATCGGACTTGAATCGAATGATTACATCATATGACAGAGACTAGGGTTTGACGAGTTCACCTTAACCCTAATCTGATCGGGGCTCAAGATAGAAGAACTTAATCACACAGGTAGCTGCACCAAGAGGTTCGCATTCAGCTCTGATGGGTTGCCACCATATACTGCTAGGTGTCACTGGTGGATTTTGGGAGCAATTAGAATGATTTAGATGATCGATCATTCTAGCTGTTCGAATCAGAAGAGTTCTGATCCATCGAAAGGAGTTTCGATGATGTCGATGATAGAGATCATGACATATCCCATTACCATACAGAACTGAACCTAACTGGGTCACACAAACAAGGGTTTGAATCTGGTGATCATCATTGAACTGATCCAGTTCAATTGATCTGAATGAGATTCAATTAGGTTCAAGGAAATCGTGCTAGCACTCGATTGAACCTAACGTTCTTCTTTTACTATCATAAATAAGTTGTCCTGACTGAGCCAAAGGAGTTTGTGCTCAATCAGAGGCCTTCATTTGGTCTGACTGGAGGTTGTCCAAGTCAGAAAAGGTTGTCTTATTTTGTAAGACATTACCTGCCATTTTTGGTCACCTGCCATTTCTTATTCTTTGACTTTGGTCAAAAGTCTACCTTTGACTGGTCAAACATTGACCATTGACACTTTGACTTTTGTCCACATGTCACGCACCTATTGGAGAGCTGGTGGGGGCCTGTCCCCTGCCAGAACCTGGCAAGGAGGAGGGCGCACGCCACCCTTGGCGTGTGCCCAAGTTGGAGGCGCCTAGGAGTCCCTGTTGGACAAGGGACTCCATCTCCTTTTTGGATTCCGATTAGAGTTCTCCTAAGAACCAACTTTGACTGGTCTTAGGCGCCCTCTAAGGAGGAATCCAGGGGACTCTATTCCCACCAATCAGATTTAGATCTGATTTCACAAAGAGTTGTGATTGGTTGGGAAGAAGAGGAGTTGGATCATAGATAGTCTATAAATAAGACCCTGCGCCCAACTCAAAGAGCAATTAAAAATCCCACACCCCAAGGCTGCCTCTCCCCTCTTCCTCCATGCCAAACCCACCTTCTCCCTCTCCTCTCCATGTCCAAAAGAGTTTTGGACCTTGGTTGGTGCGATCCAGATCAAGAGAAAGGCGATTGAAAGCTAGAAGGCTGCGCTGCTGCAAAGGACGACTGCTGATCTTCAAAAGAAGTTTTGAAGATCCTCCAGATCAGATCCAGATCTGATTTTTGGAGATGTGATAGAGAAGAAGAGGATCTTCAGATCCAGCCTGAGTGGATACCGGTAGAGGCCAGGCACTTGCGTGGCTAGATCCAGAACCTTCCGCTGCATACAGGATCATCAACAGGTAATAGGATTACCCATATCAAGGTAAATTAAATTTGATTTTAATTTATCTAATTATTTTTATTTTTATTTATTAAAATAATAAGAATCAGATCTAAAATATCCTAGATCTGATCTAGATCAAAGAAAAAAAAAATTTTGAAATATATCTCTTGATCTGATCAGATCTGAACGAACCTGGTCCGAAAAATCAGGATTTTTCTTCAACTGGTATCAGAGCCAAGGTTCTAAAAGTATTTAGATCTAATTTTAAATTTATTTTAATTAAAAAATAAGTGATTTTAGATGTCACATGAGATGTGATCAGATCTAAAATTAGAAAAAATTAAAATTAAATGATTTGGATCTAAGATTAGAAAATATGCATGACTAGTTCTAAAATAGAATAGTTCTATAGAATAGTCTTGCATGTTTTTAATTTAATTTGATTAAATCATATTTTAGATCTATTTATTTACTATTTTTTGATATTATAATTATTATAATAATATCTAAAAAATAGTAAATAAAAATTATTTAATTTTAAACATCATATGAGATATGATTGATGCATGTCTAGACTAGTTGTAGAATAGTTCTACATAAGTTATCTAGATTAGAATTTATTTTGATTAGATCAATTTAAATCTAATTTTTTAGATTATTATGAGATAATTTAGATCTAAAAATATGCATGATTCGATACATGAGATGTATGCAAAATATGCCATGATTAGATCTAATTTATATATGAGATATATGATATAGATCTAAAACTATTTTGTAGTATTGCATGTTCCTGATTAAGGCATTCCTCTTGGCCGTCCGGTCATAAGAATGAAGAAGGGTTTAAAGGCCCTCTCCTTCCATTCGATGGGGTGTTCTTATGATGTGTAGGGGTGCTGCGTGTTCGTCCTTAATCAAAAATCCAAAACTTACTTTCTGCAAAACCCTAGATCCTGAAACCCTAGGATTTATTGTGCATATTTTGTTTATGAACCCTACTTAATTAAAAATTAAGATTATGGAAATATTAATTAGGTCTAAAATTGAGAATTTTAGATCTAAGACATATTCATAATACTGGGTTCGGGCTTGGGTAGCTCAATTAGGTCTAAGCGGTTGATCAAACCGAATCAAGAGTTGGTTAGATGGGATCAACAATGCTTAAATTGACCAGCCTAATAGGATTAAGTCTGGGTCAAGATCGAGTCACGATCAAGCAAGACCTAATTAGGCTCAGAGGTTAGAGTCTGGATTGTAGGCTAACCCAATTGGTTCTGACTCAATAATTTGGTGTCTAAGGTAAGTTTGGCACATACGATCGACTGGTTTTTAATTGGAAGCTACTCGACCTGAATGCGTTCTTGTACGAGTTAATGGCATATTCCTTCCACCGGATCTCACTTACCTGGCCATATCTGTTGACACAGTTCTGATCTGAGGTGGTCAATAATCCGAGCTAACCCATGCCACTAGGTTAGTCATAATTGTTATGACTATGACAAGTCTAGTTTAATGAGACCTGAATCAATTCTCCCTAAGAAAAGATTAAGTCTGAGGTCTTCCACCATTGTAGATGTGCGGGCCCTTCCCGGGGTTGATTGTTCTCGGACTGGATACAGTGGCTCAGTTGCACCGGAAAAGATGCAACCATGTCTATTAGGCATTGGATGCTATGGGCTGGAGGATGAGTTGGGCTCAATATTTGGATACGGTGAGAGACTCAATTAGGAACCCAGTCTATGCAAATGGTGGGTCTGACTTAACTAAGGAGTGGATCAATATTTTGGATACGGTGAGATTCATGAATTAGAGACCAAGTTTGGGTGCACCATGATTAGAGAATCATTGAACAAGAGTTGTTCACTCATTGGCTAACCCATCACCAATAACTGTTAGGTGAGGTGATGAGTCAGTTGGTGAGACCGCACCACCCACTAGAAATCATTAATCGTGGAGATTTTTTTGCATCTCTACAGAGGGAGTGTAGGGATCCGAGAAAATAGTGGGAGCTAATTTATTTAAAAATAAAATTCCTAAATAAATTGGTCAAGTCATAATTACAGTATCTAACTAGAATCTTTGACTCTCTATAGGAAAAATGTCTGCGTCCAACCCATTGGCACGTATCCTGGACACACATAGACTGACCTGGACCCAATTATAAAGATTGGCTCAGGAACTACAAAATTATTTTGGGTTCCGAGAAGTTAACCCATGTATTGGACCAGGACCCTCCCACCTTACCAGCCCGTCCATCCACTGAACAGAGAGCGCATCTCTGAAAAAATGGATAGACGAAGATAATAAGGCCAGATATTACATGTTGGGCTCGATGTCTGATGAGCTCCAGTGCCAACATGAAGATATCGGGACTGCTCGCCAAATGTTGGCTCACCTGCAGGAGATGTTTGGTGAACAGAGTCGCGCAGCCAAGTATCAAGTCACGAAATGACTTTTTAAGGCTAAGATGCGTGATGGGCAGTCAGTCCAAGATCACTGTCTGATGATGATCAAGGACATGGAAGAGCTTGAGAAGCTCGGTGTGAAGTTAGACTTGGATCTGCAGAATGATATTATTCTGCAATCCTTGACTGATGCATATGGGCAATTCATCATGAATTACCACATGCATAAACTTCAAAATTCCTTGGCCGAATTAATGAATATGCTGGTCACCGCTGAGCTTTCTATGAAAGGTTCTAAAGGCTCAGTTCTTGCTATGGAATGGACTTCTTCCAAAAGAAAGTCTTATGGAAAGAAAAAGAAGTCTGTGAAAAAGCAGAAGGTGGAAGGAGCAAAGAAGAAGAAGGCAGAACCGAAGAAAAAGGCCGATGCCAAAGGAAAGTGTTTCCATTGCAACAGCGACGGCCATTGGAAGCGGAACTGCCCTACTTACCTGGCCACCCTGAAGAACAAGAAGGAAGGTCCTTCTGGAGGTATGCTCGTTATTGAGTCTAACCTTACGGTTTCTTCTGCATCCAGTTGGGTGCTTGACTCTGGTTCTAGTGCTCATCTGTGCACTTCCATGCAGGGTCTTGAGGATAGCAGGAGGCTGAGGGATGGAGACATGATCCTACGCATCGGTAATGGAGCAAGAGTTGCTGCAGTAGCCGTGGGAACATACCCTCTTCGATTACCATCTGGTTTAGACTTAGTTTTGAAAGACTGTTATTATGTGCCTGCAGCTAGCAGGAATTTGATTTCTGTTTCATGCTTAGCACAAGAAGGCTATGTGATTACCTTCTTTAAGGACCATTGTAACATTCTTTATGAAAGAAATAAAATTGCAAATGGTTTCCTTATTAATGGTCTTTATCAGCTACATATTGATGTACCTATTCTAACTATCGAGCAAAACGTGAATGCCAAACGACCTAGGGATAGTCCAAACGATAGATATCTATGGCACCTGAGATTAGGTCATATAGCAGAAGATAGGATCAACAAATTGGAGAAAAATGGGCTATTGAGTCCATTGACTTCCGAGTCATATCCAACTTGTGAATCTTGTCTTCAAGGCAAAATGACTAAACTCCCTTTTGTTAGGACATGGGGAAAGGGCCACAGATCTCCTTGCCCTAGTACATACTGATGTGTGCGGCCCATTTGATGTGCCGGCTAGAGGCAATTTTGTCTACTTCATTACCTTTACCGATGATCTGTCTAGGTATGGGTATGTGTATCTTATGAGACACAAGTCTGAAGCTTTTGAAAAGTTCAAAGAATTCAGACATGAAGTAGAAAAACAAACTGGAAAAACCCATTAAGGTTCTTCGATCAGATCGAGGAGGTGAATACCTTAGCCGAGAATTCCTAGACTATCTAAAGGAAAATGGCATAGTCTCTCAATGGACTCCACCAGGAACACCTCAACTCAACGGGATTTCAGAATGGAGAAATCGGACTCTATTGGATATGGTTCGATCCATGATGAGCTTCACAGACCTCCCTGATTTTCTTTGGGGACACTCATTGTTAACTTCAATTTATCTACTGAATAGGGTTCCCTCTAAAACCGTTCCTACCACACCGTATGAGATATGGCATGGTAAGAAACCAAGTCTGAGTCATCTCAGAATTTGGGGTTGTCCGGCTCATGTCAAAAGACAACAAGCGGACAAGTTAGAGTTTAGGTCCTTTAGAGCTCGATTCATAGGATATCCTAAAGAGTCATTAGGATACTATTTCTACATTCCAGAAGACCACAATGTGATTGTGAGTCGACATGCCATCTTTCTTGAAAAATAGTTTATTCAAGATAGCGGCATTGGAAAGCAGATTAAGCTTGATGAGAAAGTCTCACAAGTACAACGAGCTAAGGACCAATTGGAACCAAATCAGGTTGAGCCAATAAGAACACTACCTCCTCCACCTCGTAGATCGAAAAGAGTTTTCCGTCCCTCTGAAAGATACTTAGGTATTATTTCAGAGGAAGTAGAGAAAATGTTCCTCGTAGGTAATGGTGCTCATGGTGATGATCCCAAAACCTACAACGAGGCGATATCAGATATCGACTCCGAGAAATGGCTAGAGGCAATGCAGTCAGAAATTGACTCGATGCACTCAAACCAAGTCTGGACCTTGGTAGATCCACCAGAAGGTATAGTACCTATTGGGTGTAAATGGATCTTCAAGAGAAAGATTGGTGCAGATGGGAATGTGGAGACATTCAAGGCTAGACTAGTGGCAAAAGGTTATAGTCAATGCGAAGGCATTGACTATCAGGATACCTTTTCCCCAGTGGCTATGCTAAAATCCATCCGCACATTGCTTGCCGTTGCAGCCTATTTCGATTATGAAATATGGCAAATGGACGTGAAAACGGCATTCTTAAATGGATATCTTGAGGAAGATATCTATATGGAACAGCCGCTAGGTTTCACATCCAGTGATACTGATCACAAGGTTTGCAAGCTGCAAAGGTCCATATATGGACTTAAGCAAGCATCTCGGAGCTGGAACACTCGTTTCAATGATGTGATCAAAAGTTTGGTTTCATCAAAAATGAAGAGGAACCATGTGTTTTCAAAAAGGTCAGTGGGAGCGCTGTTGTCTTCCTCGTATTGTACGTGGATGACATCCTCCTTATTGGGAATGATATTCCCATGATGACAACAGTCAAATTATGGTTGTCCAAGGAATTCTCCATGAAAGACCTAGGTGAAGCATCCTTTATTCTAGGAATTAAGGTCTATAGGGATAGACCGAATAGGATGCTAGGACTTTCACAGAAGATGTACATAGAGAAAGTACTAAAGAGGTTTAGTATGGAAAACTCTAAGAGGGGATTAATACCCTTCAGACATGGTATTCATCTTTCCAAGAAGATGTGCCCTAGCACACCTGAGGAAATAGAACGCATGAGCAAGATCCCTTATGCTTCTGCAATAGGGAGCCTCATGTATGCCATGCTATGTACACGACCTGATATAGCCCATGCTGTGAGTGTCACAAGCAGATATCAGTCAAATCCAGGTGAAGAACACTGGACTTCTGTGAAATGTATCCTTAAGTACTTGAGAAGAACTAAGGATATGATGTTGGTCTTTGGTAATGGAGAACTCCAAGTCCAGGGATACACAGACTCGGATTTCATGTCCGATATAGATGATCGAAAGTCGACATCTGGGAGTCTGTTTGTGTGCAATGGTGGTGCTGTCAGCTGGAAGAGTTCAAGCAAACGTGATAGCAGATTCCACCATGGAAGCAGAATATATCGCTGCATCAGAGGCTGCGAAGGAAGCATTCTGGTACAAGAAGTTTGCTGCAGAAATGGAGTAATGCCATCAGATGCCATTCCTCTATACTGCGACAACAATGGCGCCATAGCCCTTGCTAAGGAGCCGAGGTCTCACCAGAAATCCAAGCACATTGAGCGGCGATACCACCTCATCCGCGATTACCTCGAGAAGGGTTACGTCGAGGTCAAGAGAGTCAACTCCACAGATAATGTGGCAGACCCACTTACAAAGCCGTTGGGCCAGCAGAAGATCGAAGCCCACCTTGAGAAGATGGGACTTAGACTTGTAGCCAATTGGCTTTAGGACAAGTGGGAGATTGTTAGATATATGTGCCCTAGAAGCCAGAATTGGCTGACACTTGTAATACACTTCTAGGGGCAAAATTATAATTTTGACTATAATCAATAAAATGGGTTATTTTCTATCACATATGTGTATTTAGTGTCTGTGATACATCCTTTGAGTTAATGGTAATGATAATTCATATTTTCAAGAGTTGAAAATTTAAGACATGAATAATCATTATTAACTCATAAAATGCTTCCCGACCATAGGATCATCACGAGGATGGTGATTGATCCGGAAGGTTGGTGTACAATCGCTTCTCTTTAGTAGATGAGTCTTGAGTCTACGGTGTGGAGACACCGGAGCGAGAGTACAGGTACTCGTTAGAGAACGAGGGCACTGAGCGTGACCACCTCGAGTAGTCATTAGGAGTCTACCTTCTCGTCAATGACGATCGATAGGATATCTAAATATCAATCCTTTGAAGATGTAATGGTTGTCGAAAACTCCCTTGTTGCTAGGGCTTTGTGAAGGGTTTACTAGGGTTCTTCCTTTTCGTCCGATCTTCAGAAGATCGCACGGTCACCACGATCATGATTCTTCAGTGGATTCAAATGAAAATGGAGTAGATGTGCTTTGTCTGCTGGTTTGTATCTTCAGTTCCTTTGCTTGAGCGTATGGGCTTTCAGGTGCTATCGCAATAGAAGCAGGACTAGACTTCAATGTAAGATGCACTCAAAAGCTCAGAGGTGATGGACCTTTCTCTAGCAATTACCAGGGGGGTCGCATTTTTTTGTTGGCATCTAGATGGTGCAATTTATACTCATGCTTCGAAAAGAGTTCATCCACTATATGCTGCTTGAAACTTTGCTCCACGCAGTTGGCATCCACCGCATTTAGCAGTAAAAGCTTATATCCCCGCATTTTCTACTATTATTTTCATGGTTAGATGTAAAAGCTGAAAGTTGTGTAAAACCTCACAAGCCTTCAGATTTTGGACTCACCATAAATCAACCATGTCGGTCCTTGTATTCTCTCAAATACTTAAGGATGGTTTTAACCAGCCTTCCGATGATTTTCTTCAGGACTGACTAGTATCGCTACATCACCACTCCTAGATGAGTATGCCAGTCTGATGCTCATACATGTCAATTGCATAGTATTTAATAGACCGGCTTACCGAAGCATATGTTGAATTTTACTCATTACATTCTCTCTCTTCAGGGTTGTCTCGAGCAATCCTTTTAAGAGAGAGAAGAATTCTCTTGGCTATCGAGGCCAGTAGTTTTTTTGGAATTCTCCATGCTGAACTATACTTTAAGCATAGTTTTTATTATGTGGATTAGTCATACAAGCATACCTCTTTAAGATACTATCTCTATAGATCTTCATCCTAGGGATGGTAGGATTGCTTCAACCCAAGTCCTTATGGAGACACATAGACTTTATCTTTGTAGTGCGAGGATGTTCTTCCAATTAAAGGAATTATTCCACGTACAAAATAAGAAATATCACTGCTTAGACATCTTCCTCATTTATCTAAATGTAGGGTTCCTTCTCACATTCTTAATGAAGCCATCTACATTTGGATCACGTTACCAAAATGCCAATGATCCAAATTCAAGATGCCTGCTTCAAATCATAAAAATGGATCTTTGAAGGTTGCAACTTGGACATATTATGGATGTGAATCTATAGGTTGATCAATATCACCTCTTCAATTTAGCTCTAATTTTAGAAAAAGCATATCTTTACATCCATCTTACCACTTATAGTCCAGATGGCAGCCCAATGGAAGCATGATCGAATGGACAATAGAGCTATTGCCACAGGAGGAATGCTCTTGTCATAGTCAATATCCATAATGTTGATGATATCCCTTTGCAACACAAAGATGGATTTATACTAGATTCCATTCTTTCCATCTAGCGCCCCTTCTCTTGTTTGAAAGAGCTCATTTAACCCAATGGATTTAATCCCATTCAGGTGGATCAACCTTAATGTCCATACATCATTGGACCTTCATGGAATCCATTTTGGATTCTCCATGGCTCTCTAGCCATTTTCAGGCTTCGGATCTCTGGCTATACATCCATTAAGTGATGGGCAGTCCGTCATCGATTCTCATCGAATATGATGGGTCAAGCATTCCTGGATCAAATCATCATAGTATCTTACTTCGGATGCGCTGGTACTCTATGGATCGCCTTAATGGTGTGAGTTCACTAGGCTTTGGCAAGCCGGAATTGATTGACTCTAAATCTGACTTAGGTTCAATATTCTATATCGAACTTTCACCCTATTGAACTTCATTTCAAGTTCAATCTTAGCGGCAACAGTTTCTTCACAAGACAACCCTTTTTCCAAAAGGTATTGTCCAAGGTGACGAAATCTTCTTGTTCATTCAGATTAGTAAATAGTATCCTTGATCTCTTTTGTATCCTATGAATGTACACTTGTCAGGACATAGGGTTCCAAGTTGTCATATTAATAACCTGTTACCAATAACCAGGCACCTCCAAATCCTAAGTATGAAGTCTGGCTTTACGCCCTGCTCATATCCTCATATGGGTTTTATAACTAATATGGACTTACTGTGGAATCTATTTAATTAAGATAAAAGATGATTCTGAGGCATATGCCCCAGAAGATTATCAACAAGCTGGTAAATATTGTATCCATAGATCGAACCCTGTCTAACAAAAGTCTGAATTTACCTCCTTTCCGACACACACATCTATGCTGTGGAATGTTCCAGAAGGAGTACATTGGAGAGCAATTCCATTCTCTACCTAGTATGTAAAAAAATTCACCAAAAAAGGTATTCTTACCTCCTCGGTCAAATCGAAGAATTTAATACGCCTTTCTAGTTTATTTTTCTCTTCACTTCAAAATCATTTGGACATTTCAAAAGAATTTCGATTTTATGTTTTCATCAGATAGACATATCCATATCTGGATAGATCATCTTATGAAAGTGATGAAGGTAGACAATCATCTCGATAAGTTTGTGCTCATTGGTCCACACTACTCAATGATATACTAGCCTAAGAGCTCATTGGCGCTCTTACCTTCTTCAGTAAAAGGCTGATTGCGGTCATTTTTACCAGAAGACAGGACTAGTTAGGTGAAAAGTAATTCACAGATCATTGAATTTGAGGATTCTCTCTTGAGTTAACCTATTTTCCTATTATTTATATGATCTAGCTTACGATGCCATTAATGATTATTGATATCAACTAGTCTAGATCTTAGATCGCTTGCTAGTAGAATGTACTTACTTCAACGATTATGATGGAATATATACACACATTGTTTCAGATTAATCCATAAAAAGCAGTAACCACCATTCATCAATGATATTACAAACTCATTTTTTTATTTAAAGGATTTATCAATTTGTTCATGACCAAAAGACTAAATAAATGATATTTTTACAAAATTAGGGACATAAATGATTAATCACTAAGACAATGAGTATGAGATTCAAATATGTAAGTTTCAAATTTTAAGCTAAACTGAAACTGGTCTTCCATCTCCAACGTTTTAGAATTTGTTAATTGATGATGTCCTAGAAGTCAGAGTGGCTGGACACTTGTTAATACACTTCTAGGGGCAAAATTTTATTATTTTGACAATATCATAAAATGGATTATATTTCTATACATATGTGTATTTAATATCTGTGATAGCTTCTTTTGAGTTAATGGTAATGATATTCATATTTTCAAGAGCTTTGAAACATTTAGAGAATGTATATACAATATATTAATCCATTAAATTTGCTTCGGTCGAACCATTATGATACATTCACGGCAATCGGTCGATATCATATTCCAAGAGGTGTAGATCGCCTTTCTTTAGTCTAGTGGGTCGAGTCTAGCGGTGTGGAGACACCAAGCGAGAGAGTATTAGATACATCGTTACAGAGAGGATGAGGGCACTGAGCATGACATATACGAGTAGTCCATTAGGGAGTCAACCTTCTCATCATCGACTGACTCGATGTTGCAGTGTGTGCTGGTTCTTTAACCTGAGAGATCGATTGTTCATCTTGAGGGGTGTTTAGTTTTGACTACCACCATTACTCGATCTACTAAAGGCCATTCAAAATCCTGAGGTGATGTGGCTATAGGCCATGTTTATCTGTAGGAACTGCGATTAGCCATCAAGATGGTAATCTTATCTACCTCGGTAGGTAGAGGAGCAACCCTATGTATTCTGAGAATCAAGTTCATATGTCCATCGGCCATGCAGTCACTAAAAATAATAGAAAGAGTTCATATTAGTTTTTTAGCAGTCAGACTGATCATCGATTGATCTACATCTATGACAGAGACATAGGGTTTGACGAGTTCACCTTAACCTTATACTGATCGGAGCTCAAAGATAGAAGAACATTAATCACACAAGTGCTGCACCAAGAGCGTTCGCATTTAGCTGCTAATGGATATGCCACCCATATACTGTTTAGGTGTCACTGGGTGGATTTTGGAAGCAATATAAGAATGATTTAGATGATCGATCATCTCTAGCTTTCGACCATCAGAGGGTTTTGATCCATCAAAATAGAAGTTTCGATGATATCGATGATAAGATCATGATTATCTCATTACCATCTTAGAACTGATCTACTTAGAATCACCAAATAAAGAGGGTTTTGAATTTGGTGAATCGATCATTAGAATGTCCAGTTCAAATGATTGAATGAGATTTCAATTAGGTTTAAGGAATCATGCTAGGCACTCGATACGAAAGTAAACGTTTTTCTTTTACTATCATTAAATAGTTGTCCTGATGAGCCAAGAAGTCTTTCGTGCTCAATCAGGCCTTTCACATATTGCTCTGACTGAAGCACTTGTCCAAGTGCAAAAAGTTATCTTAATTTGTAACGAATTACCGTGCTACTTTTTAGGTTCACCTGCCATTTTAGTCCTTTGGACTATTGGTCAAAGTATGACATTGACTTGGTCAACATTGACCATTGTCACTTGACTCTCTGTCCAACATGTCACAACCTATTTGGAGACGCTGCGTTGGGGGCCTGTCCCTCTACCAGACTTGGCAGGAGCGAGGGCGCGCGAACCCTTGGCGTATTGGCCTAAGTTGTTGCCTATCGAGTCCCTGTTGGATAGGCAGACTCTTCCTTTTTGGATTTCGATAGAGTTCTCTAAGAACCACTTTGATTGGTCTAGTTTCCTCTAAGAAGAAATCTAGGGGGACTCTATTCCACCAATCTCAATTTAGATCTAATTTTAACGAAGAAGTTGTGGTTGGTTGGAAGAAGAGGGAGTATGGTCATAGATAAGTTCTAATTAAAAAAGCCCTGCGCGCCACTCACAAGAAGCAATTAATAGGAATCCACACCCCAAGGCTGCCTCTTCCCTCTTCCTCCATGCCAAACCACCTCTCCTCTCCCTTCTCCTGTTCAAAAGTAGTTTTGGACCTTGGTTGGTTGCAATCCAATGAGAGAAAAGGGATTGAAAGCAATGAAGGCTGCGCTGTGCAACGATACTATTGATCTTTCAAAGAACGAAATTTGAAGATCCTTCCAGATCAGATCTAGATTGAATTTTGGAGATGTGATAGAGAAAAAGAGGACTTTCAAATCTCAGTTGGAGGGATAACCGATACTGAGGCCAGCTTTTGCGTGGTAGATCCATAGACTTCCACTGCTCACAGGATTCATATACGGTAATAGGAATTACCAACTTCCAAGGTAAAATTAAATTTGATTTATTTATCTATTTTATTTATTAATTATTAAACATAATGTAAGAATCAAAATTTGAAATCATCCTAGATTTTAATTCCTACGATAAAGAAAAAAAAATTTTAATAATATTTCTTATCTGATCAGATCCTGACGACCTGGTCCAAAAAATAGATTTTTTTTCAGACTGGATACAGACCAAGCGTTCTAAAAGATTATTCTGATCTATTTTTTAAATTTATTTTATTAGAAAACTAAGTAATTTAGATTCGTCACATGAGATGTGATCAGATCTAAATGTAGAAAAAATTAAAAATTAACTAATTTGGTTAAGATTAGAAATATGCTTATGACTAGTTTCTAAAATAGCATAGTTCTATAGAAACAATTCTTGTATATTTTTAATTTATAATTTATTAAAATATATTGTTAGAATCATACGTATTATTTACTATTTTTTCGATATCTATATGATATATTAATATCCTAATACAGTAAAATAAAAATTATTTAATTTTAAAATCATATGAGATCATGTGATTGTTGCATATCTAAGACTAGATATAGAATAGTTCTACCATATTATCTACATTCAGGAATTTATATTTTAGATTAGATTAATTTAAATTTATTTCTTAGATTTTATAAGATAATTTAGACAAAAAATATGCATATGATTCGATCACATGAGAATGGATGTAAAATATGCCATGACTTAGAGTCAAATTTATATATGACGATATTATGCATATAGATCTAAAACTTTTTATAGTATTGCATGTCCTAAGATTAAGGCATTCTCTTCGCCGGCCGGATCATAGAATGAAGAAGGGTTTAAAGACCCCTCTCCATTTCAGATTGGGGCATTCTTATTTGTGTGATAAGAGTGTGCTGCTTGTGTTCGTCCTTTCAATCAAAATCCAAAACTTACTTTCTGCAAACCTAGAATCCTGAAACCGTAGGGATTTATTGTGAATATTTTGTTTATGAAACCTACTTAATTAAAATTAGATTATGAAATATTAATTAAGTCTAATATGAATTTTAGATGCTAAGAGTATATTCAAATACTGGGTTCGAACTTGGGCCCTAGCTCCATTAAGGTGCTAAGCGGCATTGATCAAATCAATAGATCAAAGAAGTTGGTTAGGATGGGTCAACAATGCTTAATATTAACCACATAATATAGGATTAAGTCTGGGTTAGATCGGTCACAGAATTCAAGCAAGACCGTAAGTTAGAGCTCAGAGGTTTAGAGTCTGGATTATAGCATACCAGTTGGTTCTAGACTCAATAATTTTGGTATACATAAGGTAAGTTGGCACATACGACCGATGGGTTTTTAATGAAATACTCGACCTGAATGCATTTTATGAGTAATGGCATATTCCTTTCACGATCTTTATTACCTGGCATATCTATTGACACAGTATTGCTGATTGAGGGTGGTCAATAAATCGCAGCTAAAACTCATGCCACTAGGTTAGTCATAATTGTTATATCTATGATAAGTTCCTAGTTTAATGACGACTTCGAATCAATTCTCTCTAGAAAAGATATTAAGTCTGAGATCTTCCCACATTATAAGATGTGCAGATGTCCTTTCTCGGGTGATTATTCTCGACTGGAACTAACAGTGGCTTCAGTTTGCACGGAACTGAAACATGTCTATTAGGCATTAGATGCATTGGGATGGACAAAGATGACGTCGAGCCTCCTATTTGGATTACGGTGTAGAGACGTAATTTTAAGAATCCGTCTGTGGCAAATGGTGGGTCTGACTTAACTAAGGAGTGGTTCATTATCCAGAATACGGTGACTATTCCACATCGACCTAGAGACCAAAGTTCTGAGATTGGCACCTATGACTAAAGAATCATTTGAACAAAGAAGGTTCTCAGTCCATTGCAGTAACCTCCATCTACATTTCAACTGTATCAGGTCGACACGGTGAATGAGCCTCAGTTGATTTGAGACACGCACCACCATTCACTAGGAAATCATTAATCGTTGGAGATTTTCTTCGATCTCTATAGGAGAGACGCTGTAACGACGAATCCAAGAACACATAGTGGGAGCCTAACTTTAACTTTTAAATAATAATTTTTTAAATAAAACTTGGTCGAAGCATAATTCACAAGTAATCTCAACTAACGAATCTTTGATCTCTCATGAAAATATCAGCACTCCAACCCTCCATGGCAACGAGATATCCTGGAACACCACAGACTGCCGACCCAACTTTAAAGATTGGTCAGGACACTACAAAATTATTTTGGGTTCCCGAGAAAGCTTAACCATATGTATCGGACCAGGACCTCCTACGCCTATCCGCCTTGGGTCATCCCGATGAATAGAGAGTCTCTGAAAAAGGATAAGACGAAGATTGAATAAGGTCAGATATTACAGTAGTTGGGCTCTGATTGTCTGATGAAGCTTCAGTGCCCAACATGAAAGACTCTATCGGGGACTTGCTCGCACTAATGTATGGCTCACCTACGAAAATGTTATAATGTGAACAACGCTCGCGAGTCAAGTATCAAGTCCACGAAATGACAATTTTTTAAGGCTAACGGATACGTGTGGCAGTCGGTCTAAGATCACATGTCTGATGCATGATCAAGGATGGAAGAGATGAGAAGATCGGTTGTGCATAAGCTTAGACTTGATCTGAGAATGATTTGATTCTGCCATCCTTGATTGATTGGATATGGCAATTCATCCTGAATTACCACATGCCTAAACTTCAAAATTTCTTGGCCGACATTAAGAATATGCTGTCACCATGAGACTTCTATGAAAGGATTTCTAAAGGCTCCAGTTACTTGCTACTAAAACGGACCCTTCTCCAAAGAATAATCTTTATGAAAAGAAAAAGAGTCTGTGAAAAAGTGAAGATGAAGGAGCAAAGAAGAGAAGCAGAGTTGACAGATGGAAAGCCGCAATGCCCAAGAGGAAAGATTTCCATCTGCAACACGGATGGTCCACTCGAAGCAAAATTGCCCTACTTATCATCGGCCCACCCTGACAGAAACAGATGGAAGGTTCCTTCTGAAGTGATGCTCGTTATTGAGTCCTAACCTTATGTATTTCTTCTTACATCAAGTGGGTGCTTGACTCTGGTTCTGGTAGTGCTATCTATTTGCTTCACATGCAGGGTCTTTGAGCGGATAGCCAGGAGGCTGAGGGATGGAAGACATTGAATCTATGATCGAGCGGGTAATGGAGCAAAGAGTTGCTGTCTGTACCCCAGCTGATGCCGGTGGTAAGCAACATCCCAACCCTCATCTTCCGATGTGACCTCTGCTCTCGTAGAGACTTGTTATATCGAAAGACTGATTTATTCTGTACTGAAACTACAGAAATTTGATTTCTGTTTCATTGCTTAGCACGATAGAAGTTATGTGATTACCTTCTTTAAGGACCATTTGTAACATTCTTTTGAATAGAACATAAACATACAAATGATTTACTTATTAATGGTCTGTTATTCAAGCTACACCGTCAGTTCGCGACACACTCTAGATCAGCCTTAACTTTCTCCTAAACTACTTAGCTCTGAGAAAAACACACTGAATTCGCATCCATAACGAAGATTACAACCACTGCCTAGGCTGATAGTATGCCTAGAACGAACTATTAGATATCTATGCACCTAAAGACAGTATAGGGTACTGTAGAGAAGACGATAGGCATCAATAAATTTGCGTAAGGAAAATGGGCTCATTTGATCGCTTCCATTACTTCCAGATGTCATACTTCCACTTGTTGGAACAGTGTCTTGATTCGTCCACACGGCAGGCTTATGATAGCCACAAACCTCCTCTTTCTGTACTTCTTCTATAGGAAGATGCACAAAACGCGGGCGTATGGGAGAGGGCACCATATCTCCTTGCCTAGTTACATACGATATATGAGCCCAATTTGATGTGCTGGCTACGACGGCAGCAATTTTTGTACTATTCATTACCTTTAATCCTATGATTTGTCTAGTACTGAGATGGTGTATCTTATGAGACACTAAGTCTAAGCTTTTGAAAAAAGTTCACAGATTCAGACAAATGAATGCTCGAAAATAAATTGAAAAATCCTAATTTAGGTTTCTTCGAATAGATCCCTCGCGACAGGAGGTGATACTTAGCCTGATGTATTCTATAGACTATCTCTCAACGGTAATGGCCTAATAGTCTCTCCAGTGGACTGTCCACGATAGAAACCTCAACTCACCGGGTTAAGAATCGAGGTAGAAGTCGACCTCATATCATGGACTATGGTCGGTTCCCATGATGAGCTTCATAGACCTCGCCTAATATGTTTCTTTGGGGAATTCATTATTAACTTCAATTTATCTACTGCATAGGGTTTCTCTGAAGACCGTTTCTACCACACATATGGAGAGTAATGTTTGTTTAAACCTAGAACAATTCTTAATCGTTGATCAACCATTCAATTAGATCGTAAGATCTAATATGTGTGACCTCATAGATCCAAACCTAAGTTGACAGTATAGAAATAAATTTTTGCACCAATCGAAGTGACCATCTAGCAATGATACCCGATGGTCGGATAGTTTAAACGTGTAGAACACCATCCTTAGAACCCACGTGGATATAGTTTTCATATAATTCATCCCCTTGACCGCAATGCTTGTAGGATACCTCAGAGTTCAACTGTCAACTCTGATCGGGTTGTCCACATTATATGTTGAAATATCAAATCCATCCGATGGATTACCCTGGCCAAGGTTTTGCTATATTAAAATATAGTGATACATTCTTTTCCAACTCTTGGAGTGGTCAATTCCATCTTGATCACACTTCGACTTTGCAAGTACTTGACTGTGTCCAAAAGCCTTCCATTGCTGAATTAAAAATTTAGTTAGTCCGGTACCAAAGCACAGTGAGTTGCTTGCAAGTCACTGAGGTGATCTCAGGTTTAAGGAATACTTATATCTATATCCCATCAGAGACATTCTCAACAGCAGAATGCTCTGAAGTTGGTTACGTTCAATGATGATGTACCCATACATCTCACCTGTATGCCATACTAGTGTCTCCATACTCCTTAGTTAAAAGGACAACCAACCTATATAACATATAGCGACCTATACTCGATAGACGCTGTTGTCCTAATTAACAGTGGTCATGAACAAATTTAAGGACTAATCGATAAATCCTCTCTTTATCAAAATTAGATAGTCCTAAGAACTTCATCACAATAATGGAGTTTATTAGAAGATGTAAATTTATGATGAAAAAGATGCCAAAATATTTTTATTAATTAATAAATTAATTATAATTATAAAATAGCTCAATCGTCAACAGGTTGATGATTGACTTTGGGACATAATTTCCAACAACACATGACCTTTTCTCCAAGAACCCCCACTCCCTTTTCTGTCATCTCCTCCGGCCTATCTTTTAAGATCGAATCCAGTCTCATCTGACCAGCAAATCCTTCATCCTAACCTTTCATATCGTGAAACTTTTTTTTCCATCAAACTTCTTAAATTCTACCTTCAACCCGCTGTTCTCCATGATCATATGAATCAAAAATAGAAACAAGGTGGATCTAAAAAAATATCTTGACTAGAAATGATGGACAATAGCCCTGTGATCTCTTTCTTCCTCATGAAACTTAGAAAAAGTCTTTAGATCTGAACCTCACTGCTGATCTCTGCTGAAGTCTGATCTTCTTCCTCCTTTATGCTCAACCAGGCTCTGATATCACTTGTTAGATCTTGGTACCTTTCTAATACCAATTATTGGAGAGAAGAAGAATAAAGTAGATGACCAGCACCTAGGACTTAAAGTTGGAACCAGAGAGAAGAGTAGAGAGTTTTAAAAAGAAAAGTTTAATTATATTTTATTCTATTGTAAAGATATAATTCCTAGATTTATATATCCTAGGATTTCTGCTATACCACATGAACCCTAATAAATTCAAATCTTAGCTGAAAAACTCTCATTGGCTAATCCAATATATGAAAGCACTCACCGAGCCCATGTTCATATATCTCACATGCTCTCATCCCCCAAGATCTAAATCCAACTCATATATGAGTTAGTCCTCTTAAGATCTTATTGGTCCAGGCCTTAAGACCCTAGGATAAAAGCCTATTCTAGATCCAAATAGAAAATTTCATCCAGTTCTATTCACCATCATCGAGCTAGCTCTATCAGGAGTCGATCTGGCTTGGTTGCATCTCGTTCGAATTCTATCTTCTATCTATCTAAGATAGCTAGCTCGATTGTGCCCCGAGCCGGTTCGATCTTAGCCTGAGCCAGTTCGACTACGTATCCGAGCTAGCCCGTCTGTGCGTCAGCCCCTTGTCTTGGTTGATTCTTCTTCTGACTTTGGTTCTTTGCTCCACCTTATATCTCAGATCTTCGGAGCACCTACCAAGCCCCTCAAGATTCTCACACTTGAACCTCGAGCCCATATAGGGCTACACGTCGCCTTCACCTAAGACAAGTCCAGTCCTAGTCCTAGGACTCATACCCATCCTAGTCTCCCAAAGCCAACATCCTGGCTCCTCCTATGGCCTTCCAAGGCTTGAAAGCACCACCTCAAATCCTATAATTTTAAGAAAGAGAGAAGGTCAAATGAACCAGCTTGTCATGATTCTTCCACTGGCTTCACCAAGTCAGCTTAAGGGAGACCAATAATAAGCTGATCAAGGAGCACCTAAATCAGTCACACCGATTTACCTAGCTGACATGGGTTAGCTTGAATAGTCAAATGATCCGATCAAAATATAATTTCACCAAGAGGCCAGGTAAGTTCGATCGGTAGGAGGTTCTACCAAAGCTTGCCTTAAACACCATCAAAAATGATCAGATAAGCAGGCTGCCAATGAAAGACCACCGATCTAATTTATCTTAGACACCAACTAGTTTAATTAGTTTCAATTAGATCAGCTTAATCATTCATGCTAGACCACGTAGCCAAAAATCAAGTCCATCTTGGATCTCGTTAAAGATATGGACTTGACCAACTACAACTATTGTAATTGATCTAGAGAATTCTTAATCTAATCTAAGATAATAATTGATTAAATATAATCAATTCCCTAATTAAGATCATTCTTTAATCTAACCCTACGGCTAATCCAATTAATAAACCAAATTTCCACTAATCCATAAACCCAATGTATTATGTTTCATGTCTTAGGATCTTCAATTCACAATCCTAGAACCTAATCAAATAACTTCTTAATTCTTAATTAAGTTTTGGACGGAGGGTTGAGGTTCGACATTTCAAAAATAATTTTTATATTTGTAAAAGGTTTTTACAATATGGTTCTATCGATCAGTTGCATATTTGATTCATAATCAATATGCACATATAACAAACATGAAAAATATTTTAGATCTAATCTAAACATGCTCATAAAATTGAAACTATTTCAATTCTAATCAATCATAAATCATTTTAGATCAGATCTAATATATTTATGATGATAAAAATTAGATTAAAACTCTTTTAATTAGATTATAAATTTTTTTAGATCTAATCTAAAATTTTATCATCAGGGTTTTAGATCCGCACGCACTAGGACAACCTCTCCATTGTAAGAGATAAATCTTATAGCAAGATAACCTTACAGTGCGTGCAATCTAAAATTTTATTTTTAGATTTAATTTTAAGATTATAAATTAAATTTAATCTAAAAATATAATTTAATCATGCATAAAATAATATAATAAAATAGTCTAGGCTCTGATATTAATTAAAGAAATTAGATCTAGAATTTCAGGACTAGATCTTAAAACTTTTTTATATCTAGGTAGCGAAAGATAGAAATTAATCAAAATTAATTCATAAAAATTAGAGAACCCCTAGATCTAAGATTTTATTATATGATTATAGCATGAGATTAAATTAAAAATTAAAAATATTAAAAATAAAAGATATGTTGATCACATCAATATGAATCTACACTAAATCTATTGCAGATATGTAACATAGGATCAAATCCATATTACCTGTGCAAGTTAAACAACTTGCTGATCTGGGCTGAAAAATGAAGCTCCAAGCTGCACATGCATCCAGCCTCTAAGAGATGTCTACATGAGCCCACGAACCCTAATCAAAAGTTTGATGTAGAAAATCAATACAGTATGCTAGTACTATACTGATCCTTCTTCAACGGTCGATCCGGTGCTTTCTTCTTCAAGACTTGGATACTCCAAAAAATTAAAAAAAAATGAAAAGACTTTTGATCTAAAACAACACTCAAAAATCTCTATGAAAGAGGAAGAGAAAGGAAGAGCAAAAGAACCCCAGAAGAAGACCCTCTTCTTCTTCTCTTTTCTCTCACCTAGACACCTAGATTGGTGTCTATGAAATCCCCACACCCCAAGAGTCTCTCTCTTAGATTTTCACACACTCAAGAGTCCTCTTAATGGTTTGGAATCAATGCAAAATTCAACCAAAAAGACCTCCTTATAAAGAGATATGGAAGAGTCTTTATTGGATCAAATTCCTACACAAGGTAAGAACACATATGGCAAGTTGATGGGGCGCCCAACACTTGGGCACCCCCTCCTTTGTTTTAGCCGTGGACCACCAGAGTAGGTGCACAAAAACTTCTCCTTTTAACCATGGAAATCAGAAGAAAAATCAGGATGGGATGGCACACATGGGTAGAGACTAAGTTTGTTAGGATTTTATCATATAGAGTCCAACAAACTTCAACAACTTTCCATCTATTGACTTGGTCCACAACTTAATGGCATATAGGAAAGAGAGGAGAGGGGTGGGTGTGTGTGATGATCAGGGAGAGAGAAGATTTCTCACCAGAAATAAGAGAGAAAGGGCATGGGGGAGTGGGATATAGGTGGCACAAGCAAGATGAATCCTAGTCTTACTATAATTCCATATTTGACTTGGTCAAATATGGTTTCTCAAACCAAATCAAACTAAAAGTAAATCAATCCAATTAAATAGATTCTAACCTAATTAAGAACTTAATTAAATTAGATTAAATTAGATTTAATTTTAATTTAATTTTAATTTAATTTTTTAATTAAATTAAAAAATTAGGGTGATCCAAATCCTAGTTGAACTAGGACTAGTTCTTTCATTCACTTAGCTTATCCAATAAATCAATTGGACTTGATCCAATCAAGTCCAAACTAAATTTAATTAAATTATATTTAATTAAACTTAATTTTAGATCTTTGGCTTAATCAAATTAAGTCAATTAGCAATCCAATTGCTAATTGCTCCTTCTACAATACTTGCACTAGGTTAAACATCAATTGTATTGATCGTTTAATCCTAGAACATTCTCAATCATTGATCAACCATCTGATCAGATCGTGAACTCTAATGTATGTGATTCATAGGTCCAAACCTAAGCTGATAGCATAAGAATAAATTTTTATACCAGTCGAAGTGATCATCTAGCAATGGTACCCGATGGTCGAATAAATCGAATTATAGAACAACATCCTTCAAACCCATGTGGATATAGTTTCTATATAATTCATCTCCTTGACCAAAATGCTCATAGGATACCTCAAAGTTCAACTGTCAACTCTGATCAGGCTATCCATATTGTATTTCAAAATACCAAATCCATCTCATGGATTATCCTAGCCAAAGTTTTGTTATATTGAAATACAGTGATACATTCTTCTCCAACTCTTGGAGTGGTCAATCCTATCTTGATCATACACCGACTTCGCAAGTACTTGATTATACCCAAAAAACCTTTCATTACTAAATTAAAAATTCAGTTAATCCAGTACCAAAGCATAGTGAGTTGCTTATAAGCCATTGAGGTGATCTCAGATCTAACGGATACTTATACCTATATCCTCTATCAAAGACATTCTTGACAGCAAAATGCTTTGGAGTTGATCATGTTCAATGATAATGTATCCTTACATCTCACCTGTATAATATAATAGTGTCTCCATACTTTTTAGTTAAGAGGACAGCCAACCTATATGGCACACAGCGATCTATGGTCGATAGATGCTATCATCCTATTAACGGCCTATCATTTGGTCATGAATAGTTTTAAGGACTAATCGATAGATTCTCTCTTTATCGAACCTAAATAGTCCTAAGAACTTCATCACAATAATGGAGTTCGTTAGAAGATGAAAACTTATGATGAAAAAAGTCAAAAATATATTTTATTAATCAATAAATTAATTATAATTATAATGCAGCACAATCGTCAATAGACTGATGATTAGCTTTGGAACACATTTTTTAATAGTGCACCCCCTTTGGATATCTTCTTAGGGCACATGCCCACTTGGACTTCACGCACAAAAATATGCGCACGCCCTTAGTTGGCGAGCATACAGAGGGAAAAGAGATGGAGTCCCATACAGATGAGACTCCAGGATTGCTTGATGGTTTTAAACTCTTGGGCGCCAAAGTGTTTGGGCCTATCCATCTATGGCACCACTTATGGAGGATTCTAGGGGACTCTAACTTGATTGGATTAGGTGACATCACTCCACCAATCAGATTAAGATCTAATTGAATCAAATAATTTGATTGGTCAAAGTGATGTGGCACTGCATGGCGCAATAAGGGTCTATTTAAATCCTATCTACACCTAGGGTTTCATTATTGTGCCCATCCACCACGTCGCAAGACTGCCCCTCTCTTCCATGCCTTCCTCTGGTCCTCTCTCTCTCCTCTCCATGCCCAAAAAGTTGGACGAATCCAGCAAGGAAGATCCAAGCTTTGGCGCAAGGATTAGGATGACATACAACGTGTTCGTGAAATGAGCGCACTGCCTTCATTGACTATTTTTGAAGGCTCTATGAATAAGATTTAGATCTGATTTTTGAAAATTAGATCCGAAAGAAGATCGCATCTAGATCCTGCCTGAGTGAACTTTGATAGATGCCAGGCACTTATATGGCTACATCTAGAATCCCAGGCTTTGGTAGATCATTGTCAGGATAAAAGCAGTTTACCCTAAAAACAATAATTGTTGTTCCTACTTTATTTTATATTAATTTTTAATATCAAATCTATAGAATCAGATCCAAGAAGTTTTAGATCTGATTAGAGTTTGTTAGAAAATTTTTGAAATATTCCTTCAGATCTAATCGGATCTAAACAATACTGTGGCAGGAAAATATCAATTTTCCTTCAATTAGATATGCTTATTGTTCAAATTTATGTTGATGATATTATCTTTGGTTCAACTAATTAAAATATTTGTCAAGAATTTGCTAAGTTGATGTAGGATGAATTTGTAACACTCCATCCTAACTAACTATGGGTGATGGTGCCACACCCCATCTTTATCTAAAGGTTAAGAAGATTTCTAAGCTGTAGCTAGACTGAAGTATAACATCAAGCTTTAAAGTCTAAATCATCAAACCATACTACTTCCACTTGAGATCAAAAACAACTATACATAACTAGCTTTTGTTCTAATAATACAACACCATACTCATTGCATATTGAAACATACTCTTTTACATTTAGGCTCCTTATAAGTTATATATATATATATATATATATATATATATATATATATATATATATATATATATATATATATATATATATATATATATACATCTATATACAAAATATACTCAAAACATCCACTGATTAAGAGTCTCACATGGCCAACCTGTCTAGTTTGAATGCTGATAAGGATGCTGCTACTTTAATTCTAATGCTGGCTAAAGTACTCCGAACCTGCATTTAGGAAGAAGAGGTGGGAATGAGACCTAAGTCTCTCTGAATGAATAATCCATTTAACAATGGGGAAACAAGAAAAGATAAGCTATAATACATATCATCGTAACATAGAGCATATATAATTCATCTTCTTTAAAAACAGTATAAGCTAAACAAAAATAATGTCATAATAAATCATTTTGTTAAAAGAGGACTTTGCTGAGCTAAAGTAAATGTACTAAGCTATAATAAAACACTCTTTATTTGCTGAAGTAAACAATGTTTAAAGAATGCTGCTGACTACTGTCGATTATCCCCAGCGCATCACTACCATGAGTAATCCACACGTAGTATGAATGCTGCTGAAATAGCCCCACCAGTCTTTTTAGTAACTGCTGAGCCTCTTTGGGCATTTGAATCACTGATACTACCATGGTGTCAACTAAATTATGCTGTATGGTATGATAATGCCATGGCTAAGTTTCAAAAGAAAACTGAACAGCTTTTCAATTCACATGAGCTATTTCAAAATTTGAGCTACGCAAATCAAAGTCTTAATCAAAGCATATATATGGATTCTTGTTTCCAAGTTTGCACATACATACACATAAGTTGAAAATCATAAAAGTCTAGCTGTTGTTTCAAGTTAAACATTTTTATAGCAAATTCAATAAGAATACCAAAGTTAAGTAGGAAATCCACTCATCGAACGATGATTACTAGATCATTCTAGAGCTTGATTCACCCAAAGCACTTTTTGACCCCTCTTCTTCTCCTAAAAAGTTGGTGAACACTATTAAACATAAAATTATGTGGTATATGAACATATTTGTGCATGCTTCGTTGTGATATGTTTGTTCTTTAACCATCTTAACTCTTACCTTTATTCTACTTTACTTATCCTAGATTTGGTTTAGTTAAACCTCAACATCTATTCAATGAAATCCCAATATTTCTACTATTTTTTCTTCTTTATAATCTATTTAACTCTACCAAACATAAACCCAATGTATTTGCTCAAATACATTAAAAGAATTTCAGAACACAATATGGATAGCAATTATTTTTTCTTCTATTCAACTCTCACTTATAATTCAATTCACTAAAACCCTAAGGCTATAAAAGATCAACGTGAAGTTAAATTTGAATGCAATTTAAGGTTGAAATCCTTACCTCAAATGGTTTATGCACTTCTGCCCTCAAACTAGTCTTCTTTCTTTCTTACTATTAAGAACTCCTCTTTTCTTAAATCAATTCTTCACTAAGTACCCCTTTACAAAGCTGAATTCTCCTTGAATTCTGACTGAGAAATCACCTCTTCCTAAACTCTTTTCTTTCTTGACCTTCTGTTATTCGCTGGAGAACAAAAACCATAGCAAAGAGAATCGGTTGCTAAGTCTTTGGAAAAGAATAATTTAAGGGAGAGACTTGCTAGGTGTCAAATCCCCAAGAGGCCAGCTAGAGGATTGCTTCTCTGATCCATTTATTTATATTAAAGCTTGCCACATAATCCCCTCAACAACTATTTTAAAATTTCACTTGAAAAGCTATCGGCTGAAACCTACTTTTAGGTTTTTTCATGATTGGGGTTGACACCTTTGAAAATAAGTATTGACACCTACACACAGGTCAGCCCCTAGATCGTCCCTCAAGTTATCTAAAGTGTCGATACCTTATCAGGCAAATGTCGACCCCTAGGTGTACTGCCACAAATCTTCCTGAAATAGCCTCTCTATTTTTTTGAGATAGGGTCGACACCTTCTGGACAAGTGTCGACCCCTTCCCCTGGATTTTAACAAAAACTTATTTCATTCTTTGCTGATAGCTTTACTCACTACTCAGCTTATTTTCATTTTTTTTTAAGTTAAACTTTAAAACATAAATATAAATAAGGAACACCATCCTATTTGGATTCAATAAAAATATCAAAAAAATCAAAATTCTTAAGAATATAATACCAAAATTTAGGTTTTAGTTCAAATTATCCCAATCCGAAACTTTTAAAACTTTCTTGTTTCAGAACAAATCGGTTAAAGGTCTCCAAACTTCATTAAAAATTATTTTGTAGCTCATCAATATCTAAGGATCAATTACCAAGACTTTTTATTTCAAGAAAATACATATTTTATATAGCCCTCCTTATAGGTACTAATTTCTAGACTTAGAAAATGTTCAGGAATCAAAATGGCAAATAGTTATAATTTATGCTCAAATATACCATAAATAAATTACTATGCCACACATACACTAATACAAATCTTTTAATTTATTATTTTCTAAATCCAAGATATTACAAAATTTGAGATGAGCATGATGGGGGAGTTAACATTTTTTCTTGGACTTCAAATCAAACAATCTAAGGAAGGCATCTTTCTTTCCCAAACCAAGTATACTCAAGAAGTTTGGAATGGAGAATGCAAAGAAAATTGGCACACCCATGAGCCCATCATGTAAATTGGATAAAGATAAACATGATAAGAGTATCAATCAAAAATTTTATAGAGGTATAATTGGTTCTCTACTATATTTAACAACTAGTAGACTTGATATATTTTTTAGTATTTGTATATGTGCTAGATTTTAGTCTGATCCTAAGGAATCTCATATGATTGTTGTTAAAAGAATTTTAAGATATTTGATAGGAACACAAAACCTAGAATTATGGTATTCTAAGCAAACCTTAATTAATTTAATTAATTTTTTTTTTTATGCTGATTATGGAGGATGTAAAATTGATAGAAAAAATACCTCTAGTACATATCAATTTCTTGGGTTAAACTTAATCTCTTAGTTCAATAAAAGGCAAAACTCGATAGTATTATCCACGGTCAAGGCCGAGTACATTGCAACTAGAAGTTGCTGTGCTCAACTCCTTTGGATTAAGCAACAACTTAAGGATTATGGCATTGATCAAAACAAAAATTTTTTAAAATATGATAACACAAGTACCATAAATTTAATAAAAAATTTCATTCAACACTCCAGAACAAAATATGTTGAAAGTAGACATTACTTTATCAAAGATCATGTTCAAAATGGTGACATCATACTTGAATTTATTTCAACTAAAAATCAATTAGCAGATATCTTCACAAAACACTTGAATGAAGATAAATTTAATGTAATTAGAGGTGAATTAGGGATGTGCTGCCCTTTTTAAATGAATGATAATCTCGTTGTTATTTTTGTTCATTAATTGGTTAGATTAATCCTCTTTATTTTAAGGTTTAAATTAAATTAAAATTAATCTTTCTGCTGGATCGGGTCGGCTCAAATATACCTTTGAGCTAGCTCGACTGTCGAGTTGATCCAAATAGGATTCGAGCCTGCTCGATGGTCGTGGCCGAGT
Organism: Cocos nucifera; assembly: GCA_006176705.1. Classification (NCBI taxonomy): domain Eukaryota; kingdom Viridiplantae; phylum Streptophyta; class Magnoliopsida; order Arecales; family Arecaceae; genus Cocos; species Cocos nucifera. Next base: position 1,226,826 of record QRFJ01000113.1, on the reverse strand, counting down.
CCTTTTATTTAAGTCACCCCTCCTTCCTAAAACTCTATTCATCGTTTCGAGCCTGCCCCACCTCAACCTTTTCCCAGCTTCTCTTCAAAACCCTCCAAAATCTCTTTCCCTCTGAATCCACTCTTCATTTAGGTGCTAGAGCAGTCTATATCTGATGGCCATCCCATGACAGCAGACCAGATATATAATAAAATTCTAGAGATCAAACCAAATTATGTCTATGGTTTGGGAGTTGAACCTCATTCAAAAGGGAATAGTTCCACTTTTATATCAAAGAAGAGACTTCAAAAAGAGTTGGAGCAGTCATAAAAGCATAATCAAGAGATGAAGAATAAGATTGTAGATATTAAGGTGCAGATGGAGCTTCAAAAAGCACAAATGGAGCTTCAAAATGCACATACGGAGTGTCCACAAAAGATTTTGGAAGTTCTATGTGCATCACAGAATATCTCTGTACTCGAAGATTTATGATGTAAGTTACTTAAATTATTTCTTTAATATGTCCCTAAATCTTTTTTGTAAGCATAATGGAATAATGTATGTATTTTGTTATTGTAATATATAGGCAATTAATTGATTATATTTTTCTTTTTGGCAGAAATCCCATGATTCAAGTGTTGAAAAAATCGACGGACGTTCTAAGCATATTTTAAAATTTTTTTAATATAAAAATAAAAAGATTAAATATTTTTTTAATATGAAAAAAATTATAAAATTATTGAGATTTATTGAAATATGTATGAGATAAGTAATATTTTACTTTTTCTAGATTATTCGTAAATTATAAGATTTATTACATCAAAAACTTTTAAATCATATTATTTATAATACATAAATTTAATAAATGATATTTTCTTATTGAATATATCTTATTTTAAAATATTATGATAAAAAGTGATTCAAAATTTGATCTTGTTATGCATTATACTTAATAAATTTTGATACTATATGATTATTTGTATTCTTATCGAGCAAAATATGAAATATAATTTATGAAAAAAATTTTGATTTAAGATGATTTGAACTCTTAACCTAACTAACTATATGGAGGATCCCATCAATGGAGGCTAATACATTGACAATTGACTAGTCCTAAGAATTTATGTCGCAAGCAGATTCGCGACATATCGCCAACAAATTCGTGACAAATGGCTAACAGATTCTCAATTCCTAAAGACTTTGCTGCAAAATGATACACAGCATGTTGCAAGATGATGCAGCTTACCACAAGATGATACACTATATTATGACCTTGCTAAAGGATAATATAATCATAACTCATGATTGACAAGAACTTGATATTTTAAAAAAAATTAAATTCTTGGAAGAAACTCGGATTTTGAAAAAAAGATTAAATTTAGCATGAATAATGTTTTAATAATACTGTATAATAGAAATTAATTTTAAACTACTTAATTTACTTTATTACCTAATTTAATATAATTAAAATGATCATTACTTACAAGGCTATCTAACTTATTATCATATATTTTATTATTTTTATAAATCTTAAAAATTAAAATAATATAAAAATATATACGAAAAAGTAATTAGATGCAGAACTTCAATACCCTTATTTTAAACTAAAAGTTTTACTAAAATTGATGTAAAATCTTTTAAATATTATTGAATTTTATGAAATATTAAAATTAATTTTTATTAATTAAATTTTAAATTTAATTTATTGATTAATTATTTTTGCTATTATTTTATATTTATGGAGAGAATTTTCAATGAATATGCAATGATTGCCATGGCCTCTTAATTCACTATTTCGGATCATACCATCATTGACTACAATTTCTACAACAAAACTAGAACTCACAATGAACTGCCAAGATTGACCAATGCAGCCTAAAGATCAGCTATCGCATGGAGTAGCCTGACACGATTCTCCTGGATGAACAATTAATCCTCCTTAGAATGATCGTGTAAACCAATCACCTAAATCGAAGAAATATTGAGCTTCGTATTATTTCATTCTAGTATCTTACATGGTCATCAGCTCTATTTTAAATATCTGGGGGCACAAAAGGGAGAGACACCAGAACAAATCTGCGCCTGCAATACTCAACCAGTTTAAGCTGAATGAGTCGAAGGTTTCTTTCCGTCCCCTTCTTCCCCTACAGCTTTGTCTAACCTAGGGCGAAAATGGTATCTCAACGGGACATTGTAGAACAAAGCAGGACAAGGTATATTCTGGTTTGTTCCAGTTTATTCCACATCCACATCCAAACAACTAAAAGAAAACCTAACCAGGATATCTTCGCAAAGATAATTTGATGACACGAGGTCGTTAAAAAATGAGGTGTAGAAGTCACAGGAAATTCGATCAAAGTCATGGACGGTTCCTTTGGGCAAAGTTTACGAGTCTAAAAAGACGTATGCAAATTCACAGCGCCATATCATCAACAGAAAATGGATTTAAGGGAGTAAATTGGGAAAGAAGCCGCGGATGACACAAAGAATAGAAGCATGTATGATAAGCAGAAAAGCTGTAGATATGCAACAGTTCTTGATTCGGAGAGCATGAGAAAATACAAGAATAAAAAGACAAGGAAAGGTGCAGTATAACTTTCCAAAAATAGAACAGAAAAGTCTCTAGGCTATATTTTTGCACATCCTTAGACAGAACATGATGATATGCTTAAGCACATCAATACTGTATCGATCGAGAGAGAGGAAAAAAAGTAAGCACATCATTACCGCTTCATTGAAATACCTTAGTCTGGCTTTCCAGGTGACCTAGGCACAGTATGCAAGCAACTTGCCCTAGTGTCCCGCCGCACGACAAACATTCAATTAACGCATGAGAAAACTGTTAATCCATAACCAAAAATCATATTTTTTTCAGCTAGGACCAACCTAGTAAATCCAATGCACATGTACATGACTTCAACCATTGGAGATCATGAGCAACATGGCAAGAAAGATGAAGAGGGAAACCACATTTCTGATTTCCCAAAAACAACCCTGGATCACAATACATATTCAAAGCAAAAAGTAAAACTAAACCAATATAAATAGACATGAAGAAGAAACATATGGGGAAAGAAAAATGATCCACGTGCTCTTCTAACAAAGGATCCCTAAAACTGGGGAGGATTCCAGGCAGGAATATTTTTTCTCCCATCCATTTTCTGTAGAATTGTGAAAGTCAAATCTCCCCTAGTTTCCTAGAAACTCTCGAGGAGTACAGAATATTTTAGCCAGTTCTATCTGGCCTATGTCTTTACCTTTTCCATTAATCTAGAGTAAGGTTTTAAAGGAAGCATAAGAATCACAGCCTTCTGATGCTTAGATCATTGACTCTTTTTAAGACCAAATGTATCTTCAAGTCCGCTGGCAACTTTTTTTCTCCTCTTGGATATCATATCTGAATATGCCTGACAAACAGAAAAATAATGACATAAAAACCAAGTTTCAAATCTATGGTAATAATATGCTTGAAAAAGAACAGACATGAAAGGGCTATAATTTTAACTGCAAATTTTAACTGCAAGATCTAAGTCAAATTGATGTCTAGAGCTTTAGTTACTGAAATTAGCATAGCTTAGAGTGTTAATTAGGAAAAGGAGTTTGCAGGAAGTCACTATCAGTCCTCCATGAGTTCAGTTTAACCCACCACATTCATCCCTTTTTCCTAATGTGGTTTAATAAAGAATTACAGGGTGAAATAATGTTATTGAGTGTTATTATACTGTATTGATTGTGATTCGAAGCTTAGAAGCCAAAAATAAAGTGATATACACTTACACACCAATTTTTATATAACTCTGCTGCTGACTTTACCATTAACTTAGGATATATAGCACTAAGAGATGCAAAACCAACATTAGTTGGAATTCTTTTATCTGGAAATGGTCAAAAGAAGATGTAAATAACTCCAGGATGCATGTTGTTTGACTGTCACTGTACCGATGTACTGTTATTCAGAGAGTCTGATGACGCACGTCTCAGTTAAAATAGACAAGACAAGAATACAGGTGGATGCTAATATTAGTTATAGGGGAAAATTTGGAAAATAAGTTGTAAAACTAAGATGAACTACAAAAGAGTATTTAGGAAAAACATTAAGGGGAACATAAATGCAAATCTGAATTAAAACTGATATCCAGGAAGATAGTCAGATTTTGAGATCCCAGATTTTTTCTAAAGTGGAATGTAAGACGTTTTCATATATTTGGAGTGGTACTTTAGGAAATTGTAGGCACGGCGTTAATAGGAAGGAAATACTTATAAAACACTAGTAGGATGAATCTTGTTTTTTTCGGGTAAGTATTTGGCACCTTGGATATCGAAGAAGGAAAGAGAACGAAATATCTAGACAAAGGTACATAAAACAACTTGCTTGGATGCCCGACAACTATATCCATACAATATCTCTCACAATCTAGAATGGCCAAAGAGAGGTAGAATGTGATGTCAGGGGCATCCAAGCGACATCATTCACTGCATAATCTCAAAATCTTCAAGATTCCAGAAATCAACTTTAAAACAGATTCAATCGAGATTTCGGATGTTGGCATGGAAAAATAGCACCTAATATCAAATCATGGTTGTGCAATATAATTTGTCATGGCCTAGTATTGGCAAGCACTGAGCTAAAAAGGTTCAAACCAATCTTAGTTTTGCTTTCATCATTTAATTGTAATGTTACCTCAATGCAAGATACATGTGTCAAAAATCTTGGTGTTTTGAAGAATCCAACAATACAACCTCAACAAACTTGCCATGTGCAATTTCAGACAATGAAATCGCCTTAGCTTAATGAGAAGAGCAAGTGATATCGCCTTCCTTGCTCTCCTTTCCTCACTGTTCCTCTCTTTTTCATTCTTCCCCCTTGGTTTCCCTCTCCTCCATCCCTCTCTGAGGATTTAACCTATAAGTCCATTGCCTTCTTTCCTGGGCCATTTCCTTGTCAAGATGTCAACACACACTTCATTTGGCATTGATGCACTTTTAACATTGTGCCATCATCAATTTCTCTATACGTATGTCTGCAAATGAGTGTACCTTTGTTTCTTCTTCTTTCTTTTTTTTCTCTTTTTTTTTGGGTTGTTGAGGGGGAAGGGGCTGTGGGGTTACTTTCCCATCCTTACGTCATTCAATGTATGCTTCATCTCTTCCCTACCACTTGTCCCTATGTCATTCTATCACTACTTCATCTCTTCCCTCCCCCTCAATTAGTTACAGTTTTGTCAATGTTCATCTCCATAACTCTTCCCCCTTTGCTCTCTATTCCATACAAATCCTTCCTCCCTCTGCTTTTCTCTCCGTCATTGTCTCACACTATATCAGCCTGTTCAATGCAATAACAAAAGTGTATAATTTTAATGATGCACATAATTTAATCTTGAATACATATTCTAAATAAATAAATTCCTCATTGCACCTCTCTAGTTCTCCCCCTAGTATTCCAATCTCTCTCTCTCTCTCTCTCTCTCTCCCTCCCTATGTTCTTTCTATTTATCATCTCCTTGTATCTAATCTACTATGTCAACTTACTTCACTGATGCACAAATTTCGCTTAGAAGAAGCACATTTCTTCTAATGCACATATTTTGGCTGTGCAATGTATATTTGGCAAACACAATATAACACATGAAAAATTTTAATAACAAGCATGCACATATATATAAACTATAAAGTATATAAGTTGGACTTTAGTTAATAGTTTGTATTGGGCACGCATCCACACAAATGACATTAAGAGATACAAGTCAGGCTTTAGTTAATAGTTTGTATATATATGAAGAATAAAAGTTGGGTTTAGTTAATAGTTCATATTGAAACTGGTTTGCTTGTATCAAAATTTGTTGTTATTAGTAGCAATTTTCTAGTTAAGATATGGTTAGTGTATTTTCTCGAATCTCAAATTACATTATGATGATATCCTTGTCCTATTAAAATCATTAAATTCAGTAGTAGTCCAAGATTTTATAAAAGGAGAGTTTGACTAGGAAGAGAGGTGATAATCCTTAATTAGCTAAGGATAAGCACCAATGTCTCATGCCTTTGTTGAGTATAGCATGTTTTGTACTTAGTACTAGAACACGATGACCTAAACAATGGTTTCAGACATATTTCAAGTACGATTCTCAATTGAAGTGGTCAGACAGCTACAGGATTTGGTGATTGAATTTTGTAGCTGATTCATAGGACTCGGATGATTGTTGATTCGAGTCAATTTTGAAAAGCGAAGCCTAGTTTCACTTTGAAAGGTCTATAGCATTGGTCATTTGTTCAGTACAGAAGAAATAAGAGTCAACCTTATCTTTTTTTTTTCTTGAAGTTAGAAAACTTTAAGGATCACCATCTCAGTACCAGGCCCGATACCCGTACCATCTTATTAGTGTGTTGGTATGCCTGGTACAAGGGCTGGTTCGGTGTAATGACACTAGATACACTCCTTGACTGCATACCAATTCAATACCAATACGATATGGTACAGTCTGCATATCGACCCGTACGGCTAACCTTACTTCAAGTGCTAATCATGGCTTTGTGAAGAGTTGAAGTGGTCAAGTCAGACATTAACCAGGTTTTGTAGTGAAGGTGGGCATCTAGCTCCTGTTAATTCTAACTATATGTTAGTTACATAGGTTCAACTGTTCAAGCATAGAATGGAATTTTGTAATCCTAATTGGCTTAGTGGCTGAGTTGACATAAGGGTGTTGTAAAAGAATCACTGGGAGTCTTGACAAGAAAGTAGAATCCTTGTTAAAGTAGGCCTTCAGTTAGTTCTATATATGAAGCTTTTTCTTCTTAAGTTGTAGAAGAGGATGGGCATCCTGATACAAAGTTTGGCAATTTCTTGTGCTCTAATAATAGTCATCATGTTAAATCCTAGACAAGTTGGCTTTAATAGTCATAATGTTAAAGTAGGCCTTCAGTTAGTTCTATATATTAAGCTTTTTCTTCTTAAGTTGTAGAAGAGGATGGGCCTCCTGATACAAAGTTTGTGATTTCTTGTAGTCTAATAGTAGTCATCACATTAAATCCTAGACAAGTTCGCTATGGTGCCCACATGCTTGGTCCCTCCTGCAGTCTGCTGCAGAGATTAGCAACACATGATTTAGAGAATCTTGAGGACAGTAAATCATAATTCCATGGAGTAAGTCTCCTAAAACAAAAGTTTATTTATTTCTAACATTAATTTAAATATATAACCAAATTTCTACATAGAGTATTAAGTTTCAAAATTTCTGAATAATAGAATTTCTGCAAAATTTATAGATCTGCTTTAATTCTCTGGGAATTTGTGCTGAGGTTTTTTCTAACATTTCTGCATATTATATTTCAATATCTGCATGAAATATATTCTGCATATTACTTTCTGTACAATAACTTGTGGTAAACTAAATCTTCAAATATCATATTTTTGTATATTATATTTACATAATTTGTATTTCTACATAATAGAATTCTGCTTATGAGTTTTCTGGATATAATATGTTGCAGCTATTAAAAAGAATCTGCACCAGAAAAATCTGCAAATTAATTCAGCTTATAAGCTGCATGTTTTGCTTTGAACTGATAAAGATTGAATAAAAAAAATAGAAAACAAAATTTTAGGCTTATTATTATTTGGCCAATTCGAAGTATAAAGGATTCACATGGGTAATAACTAGACATTTATGTTAGTCATTTCATTAATAATTAGGGTTGATTGAGTTGGATTGCATAGCTTGATTTTTCATGAAGCATATTCGAGGTAAGTAGGGATTCATTCTTTCTAGAGCTCACTATTTATTTTCCTCCAAGTAAATACTGGACATTAAATAAATTATAAATTGACTGATATGCAAGTTATAATTTTATCTACTTGTATCTTGAATGAAAAATAAATTTGTAAATTAAAAGCATTAGTTTTACTTTTATTACTAAATGTTATGCATATTTTGTCTATAAATCTTTTGTTGAACGTGAATGATATATGAATACCTTTGATGCATTCTTTTGAAACTTTGACTATCAACTTGACTATGTTTTGGACCATGCCAATGAAGATTATGTATTGGTACTTCGATTATTCCAAAACTCATTTTTCTGAACCACTCCATAAGGTATAAGTGTGGTATTTTGGCCCAATACACTGGATATGAGGATGGTCATCTCATCCCAAATTACATGGTTCAAGGTGTACTGCCAAACCAGCCAAAAATCGAGATAGTTCGAAAAATCAAAATGGAACAAGTATGGAACTAGCTAGAACTGAACCAATCAAGGCTGGACCGGTCACTTTTGCCCAATTTTGAATAGTTCTAACCTAGTTCATCCAAGCCAAACTGACTTGTTATAATAAAAATCCTTAACCCCCCCCCCCACCACCACTTCTTTGACACCAATGCCAATGCCGACACAATCACCCTCGATCTAAACCAATGTCCATGCCTTCCGCTTCCAGGCATTTGAACCGACTTGTTATAATAAAAATCCTTAACCCCCCCCCACCACCACTTCTTTGACACCAATGCCAATGCCGACACAATCACCCTCGATCTAAACCAATGTCCATGCCTCTCTCTCTCTTCATCCCATTCCTCCCTCTTCCCCCTCTCTCTCCATCTTTCTCCCCTTCATCTTCTCTCTCACTCCCTAGTTCTCCTCCTTTTAGGGTTAGGGTTAAGGTTTCTTCCTCACTCCCTCCTCTTCTTCCAACCCTTTGTCTCTAATATACCTCAGTTCAATATGGTTGGTAGGAATAATTTTAAAGCATCGTTCTTAACCCAAGGTCTCAGGAAACTATGACCACATTTATATTCTTTGATAGGGCCAAACAAGGATCACTGAACCAACACTATCCCAAACTGATAGCTAACCAATACAACCTTCCAGTACTAATTCAATGAACCTTGTTTGGCCCTGTAACAAGGTATAAATGTGACCATAGTCTCATAGGCTGTTGGGTTGGGAATGACCCTTTAAAATTGTTTATATATGCAAGTGTGTGCGTGCGTGCGTGTGCAAGCATGCTTGAGCAAATTTGAATATTTTGATTATTATTAATTTTTTCTTATAAAAATGTAATTGTTTTGTTGTATATGCTTAAAATTAGCAAGAACAATTTACTAATTTACTACCTAAGTAGTTGAGATATTCATTACTTACGATGTTGCCAAGCTCATTATTCGGTTTCTTCCTTGATAGATCCAAAGAACTAGTGGCTTTCGAGGTACTGCTATGGGATTGTGATTGGATACAAAATTAGAATTTTTAGCATAGCTTAGAACCAGTCCTTATTTTCTAAGTATAATTGTTGGAAGTATTCTGTAGGTTTGCTTTCTTTAATTACATTGAACTTTTGGAAAGCTATTGAAGTTAGATTCTTGTGAACAAATTTCTTGTAGTTTCACGTTAGTTTTTGGACCTGTTTAAATATTAATTTAGTTATTCTGATTTACTCGACAACCTTTATTGTATCTATTATGTTTTCATGTTTATATTAATCTAATCACAATAAGCCTTGTATGCATGTAAGACAATGCCTATGAGTATAGAGCGGCTGCTATGTCTCTGACTCATGATTTTGGGGCAGGGCTGTAAAAAAGCATATTTTTTTGTACATTAGTTCTTGATGCACGCATCTAACACATTGATGCATGTTTATTATTCAATAAGGTTACAGTGATGGGTACCTCTACCAAGAACATTTGATCTGGGAATACAATTACCTCATTTAGCATATATATTCCATTACCTTCTATTGCTTTTCTCCTTGCTGTGTAGGCTACCCCACCTAACACAGAGGGTTGCCAACGATGAAAATAGGTGTGCCACCAAAAAGGCCAAACAAAAGAAGAGAGTGGAGGAAGTGAAGGAGAAGAATGTCAAATATAATCCAAGAGAGGAGAAGTAATGAAAGTGAAGGATACAAAAAGAGAAGAATGTCAAATATGTCTTGCAGGTTTTGGAGGCATTGTCTAACATTGAAGGTGGCAATGGTATTGCAACAAAGACAGTGGCAATGATAGGGCAGTAGATGTAGGCACTAGATGTCATGTCAGGAAGTTACACAAAATGTGTTTAATTATTTTGTAGTCTTATTTAAAAATCTTTCAAGTAGCCCCCTTTGGAAAGCTCTTTAATTTCCCTTCTATCACCTAGGATTGACCAACACTAGACAATACCCTAGGATGATGGTACAAGGAGATTGTCTTCCAACTCAGCCCTTAGTCAAGTTTCATATTACAAGGCTTCTCCAACATGTGCATCTTTGAAAGAAACATGTGCACTTATAGTTTTTTGATAAATGTTGCATACAATTGTGAATTCAAAAAAATGTGCATGAGTTAGCCAAAATGTGTGCACTTTCATGATAAGAGATAGCTGCCCTAATCATCTTGATGCTTAGACATGCATTGTGTTATTCTAAATGATAGAAGTACATCGTCACCAAACAGTGACTCACCTACTGAGTGCTCTGCTGTTAAGAACATCTTGCAAAAGGTATGGACATAAATATCCCTCATACCTGAGATCACCACAGTGACTTGCAAGCAACTCACTATATTTTGGTGCCAGACTACCTAAATTTCTAATTCAGTGACGAAAGATTTCTACGTGCAGTCAAGTACTTGTTAAGTCAGTATGTGAGTCAAAATAGGATTGACCCCTCCGGATTATTGAAAATAATGCATCAATGTATTTCAATTTACTAAGCCTTGGCTAGGCTAATCCATGTGATGGATTTGAAAGGTTGAAATACAATGTGGATGATTCATTTAGGGTTGACAACAAGCCCTAAGTCATCCTGAGCATTTGAGGTCAAAGGAATGAATCATGCGGTAACCATATGCCAAGATTTTTGCATATTGCTTTGCAAATATTCGACCTGTCCGAATGTCGGAAACCATTACTAGATGGTAACTTCGATTAGTATAGAAAATAGTTCCTATGCTAATGGCTTAGTGTTCGAAGCTATGGAGTCACACACTTAGTCAGACAACATAGGAAAGAATTGACCTATAATCTAATTATTTAATTTGGAAGTACTTGACTTAATTGAACAAATAGATTAGCTTAATTGAGATTAAGTTAGAGGTCATACGGGATTAAACAGTTGACTATGTCTTACTAGCACTAGACATGAGGTGCAGGTTTAATTCTGGGGATGATTATGATCGACTCTATAATCCAAATGATTCATGAGAAAATACATTCAAGTGCTAATTATTTCAGATTAGATCTGATTTAATTAAATTTGATTTAATTGGATTTAATCAGTTTGAAAATCCAAGTAAGACTTGGGCCTGAATCCTAATTAGATTAGGATCAGCAGTCTATTCGAAATTGGTTCGAATACGATTCAAATTAGATTTGAATCGGGCCCGAAATGGATTAGATCCTTAGAGACCCAATTTACTGGGACTCTCTTTCCTTGTGGCCGACCAAAAGGAGGGGGCGTTGGAATGTGCGCCCCCCTCTTGTGTGTGTGTGAGAGGAAGAGAGGGGCACCACATTGTGGCGCCAATACTTCTCCATGAAGTAAACCTCTTTGGATATGGTTAGGATTCCCGGCACCACGTTATGGCGCCAATACTTCTCCATGAAGTAAACCTCTTTGGATATGGTTAGGATTGGGAATCCTAACAAACTAGGATTTGATCTCTTGTTTGGGCATCACATATGTATAGGGAGGGAACCCCATACCGCCACATATCAATACTTTGCTCTTGGTTTTGTGAGAAAAGAGAAAGCTAGAGAGAGTGGGCGGCAAGAAGAAGTGTTCTTCTCTTTAGGCGTGGAGAGACTATTGTTCCTATTTCTTGGTGTAAAGATGTCTCAAGAAAGATCCAAAAAAGAGTTTTCAGATCTAGTTGCCTCTCTTTGATCCTTTCAAAAAGGTGTGACATTTAGATTTTCATCCCTCTCCTACGGTGCCTGGCGTGCACGCAAAGTAGAGGGCCTATAATTTCAGGCCTAGCAAGGCATTTAATTCAAGAAACCTCAATATTCGCTACGCACAGGTATTTTGATATTTAATATTTGATTTTAAACTTGAATTTATTCACCCAATCCCTAGGAATCCAGTTTTGAACTGGTTCTTTCCCTTTAATTGGTATCAAAGCCCCAGGGTTTTGTTCATATAAATGCATAGAACTAATCTAAAGGGTTGGCATTTGACATGTAACCCTAAAATTTTATGTTTGACATTAGATTCTGGTTTATGCCAGTTGATATGAATCTTTTGTTAGGCATTTAATCAGAAATTCAAGATACCATTCAATAGTTGAAATAGTTTGCTATAAGTTTGTTATAACAGAATTTTCTTGTGCAGAATTTTTATTAGAATAACAACCTGATTAAAATCTGTTTTAAATTTAGTTTAATAGATTCTTTTGAAGAATCTTTTAGGTTGTTAGTTAGCTTTAATCAAGATCTGAAATAAATCTGTTTTGACAGATTTTCAGATCTGATTCTAAATACAAATCTACACAACATCAAAACAGGTTTAACCAGAATTTTTGTGCAGAATTTATTCTGTGTTCATATAAATTTATGAATAGATTTTTTGTATGATTCCAGATCTGAATCCTTCTTTTATAATCTGTATGATCATAGGTTCAGATCTGAAATAATTGTATGTTGCCATGTTCTAATAAGATTAGAAGTGATATGATCATCATTATGTGATGCATATGATGAAATAGATAGTGATCTAAAGGATGCCATGTTTTATGTGATGCATATATGCAAATTAGATCAAATTAATTCATGTTTAATTGTTAAATCATGATCTGAAAAATTAGTTTTATAGATCTAAAACCATATGCATGCTTCACATGAAACCCTTGTAAAATAGTTTTACAAACCGAAACACATGTTTCACACACTTAATTTGGAATTTAGAGATCAAGATTTGAGACTTTAACATATTTCATAAATCTTGGGTTAATGGGTTAGCATGGATTAAGGTCCTAATAACTGGGTTAGGCCTAGGATTAGAAATCATATAAATAATAGACTAATTAGAATAATTGATCAAATCTAAACAAACAATTGATTATGATTAGATCAATTCTTCTCTATAGATTAATTCAATAGTTGTAGTTGATCAAGTCCATTGTTTTGATTTACAAAATGGATCTTGATTGTAGCTCAATGGCCGAGCCCGGCTTATTAGGTTGATCGAATCTAAACTAATTAACCGATTGGTATCTAAGATAAGTATGGCAGTCTAGACTGGTGGTCTTTAATTGGGAACTACTTGCAAAGATTGAGTCTATGGCGAGTTAATGGCATATCCCTCCTACCGATCTCATTTATCTGGCTAACATGGTGGATTATGTATTGACAAGATCACTTAGTAATTCCAGCTGACCCATGCCATTAAGGAAATCAGTGTGTCTGATTTAAGTGCCCTTGAACCAGATTTGTCATTAATCCTTTTTTGTGACTTTGTAAAGTCTGTGGGAGAATTATTGATTCTGGTTAAACTTTTGCCTTCTCTTATTAAACAAATAATTAAATCCTCTAAATTATTAGATCCATAAAATGAAAATGTTATGAAGATAACAAAATCATAACCTCCCATTAAGTTGGATGATAATGAGTCCATTAGTATGATAATCATTGGAGACGCAAAGGCCTGATGCTTATCTACTATTGGAATTATCATTCATAATATGATAATTCAATCATATCTCTCCGATAGGTGGTTAGGTTGGCCGGCCAAAGTCGGGCCTAATCATTCGTCAGTTAGATATACTAAGTGTGGTCATGTTAATGGTTGGATTTAATCAGGCATTTCAGTGGAGGCCAAAGCTTACTGAAAAGGAACCTGAGGCAAAATAAAATACTAGAAATTGTTTGGAGAAACAATTGATTGTAAACCTACTCATAGATACACATGGGTTGGCCGGCCAAAGTCGGCTTGTGTGCAGTCTATATGGATTCTAATACCCGCTAAGAAATTAATGTAATTTCTCAAATTAGAGGTAGAGGCTACCAATTCGTACAAAATAGTGGAAGAATAGTGGAAAAAGCTTTAGACTAAAGTCCAGGTCTTTAGAATTTAATGATTCATATACTAATTAGTCCTTGTTCTTCCTTTCAAATATGGCCACTTCATTATCGTTTCGATCACTATCGGATAGTGATAAATAGATGGGACCCAATTTTGATAGCTAGTATCGAAAACTAAAGATTGTCCTGGAGCACGAATGGATCTTGTACATTCTAAAAGATTCAGCATCTGAGGAGCCCACTCCAAACACTCGTGGTATAGTTCGTGACACTTACCAGAAGTAGCAGAACGATAGGACCACGGTGCACTGCATAATGCGGACGATAAAAAATGATGAGTTTAGTTGCAAGTTTAAAGATGCTCAACCGGAGGACATACTTCAAGTGTTGAACGAATCCTTTGACACTCCTGACGACATTGAAAGGCATAAGACCATTGTGCCATCTTCAACGCCAGGATGAGGGAAGGAGCGTCAGTCACCGATCATGCACTGTACATGATCGAGATGATTGAGCACCTGAGCAAACTCGGATTTTTCTTGCAAGAGCAGCTTGGGAAAGATGCGATGATGAACTCGCTGCCTAAGTCCTACCTCTCTTTTCTCAATCATTTTAGAATAACGAAGCCTATAGTAAACTACCATGGTTTGCTGGGGTTGCTACAGACTTTTGAGAAGGATCACCAGCTACAAAAAAAGTCGGTGAATGTAGTAGGAGGATCTTCTTCTAGTTATCAACCCTTTGGAAAAGGAAAGAAAAAGAAGAATAAAAGCAAAAATAAAAAGGTGCAGCAGCATGCTGGGACTACGATGCCCAGTTAGACCAAGAAACTCAAGTCCAACTAGAGTCAGGCAGAATGCTTCTTGTGCAAGAAGTTAGGGCACTAAAAGAGGAATTGTCCTCTATGCATTGCTACACTGGACCCGAACAGGCCAAAGAAAAAGAAGCAAACCATTGCTTCACAAGATAATTATATAACACCTTGCAATTTTTCTATCTATGATACTACTACCTGGGTATTATTAGATACCAGAAGCCCCTTTAATATTTGCAATTCATTGCAGGATCTGCAGGTCAGTAAGAGATTTAAAGGCGAAAGATTCCTTAATGTTGGAGAGGAAAGACTAGTTCCAGTTCTAGCATTAGGGATTATCAAGCTTGTATTCGAGTCTAACATCATTATTCTTAGTGATTGTCATTTTTGTCCTTTTTTATTAAATATTATTTCTATAAGCCTTTTGGCCATAAACGGTTATGAAATTTTAATAAAAGAAAATTCATTCAATATCATTATGAATTGTATTACTGTTATGAATGGACAAATGAACAATAGTATTTATACTTTATCACAGCTAGTTAGTATAGTGTACACATCTAGCAAACGCCCTAGAGTAGATGATGTCTCCGATATATATCTTTGGCACTGTAGGCTAAGTTATATTAATAAAAATAAGATAAACAGATTGACTCAAGAGAGAATTCTCGAAGTCAATGATTGTAAATCACTACCAACTTGAGTCCTATTTGCTTGGTAAAATGACCAAGTCATCTTTTACTAGAAAAGGTAAACGAGCCAATGAGATTCTAGATCTAGTACATACTAATGTATGTGAACCTATGAGCATAAGTGCCAAAAGTGGATATCAATACTTTAATATGTTCACAGACGACCGAGGTATGGATACGTCTTCCTTCTGAAACATAAGTCTGAGTCCTTTGAAATGTTCAAAGATTCCGTAATGAGATAGAGAAACAAATCGGAAAGAGTATTAAAACTCTTCAGTCTAACCGGAGAGGTGAGTATCTCTCCAGTAAGTTTTTGACATACTTTGAAGAATGGGATTCTCTTCTAATGGATCCCTCCTCGAACACCACAACATAATGAGGTGTCAGAAAGGAGGAATCGAACCCTGTTGGACATGGTTCATTCCATGATGGGCTTTGTTAGTCTGTCGATCTCTTTTTGGAGAAATGCACTTGACTTGTTATGTACTCAATAGAGTTCCGAATAAGTCTGTAACTAAAACACCATATGAGATATGGACAGGACGTAAACCAGTACTCTCACACCTTAGGATTTGGGGTGTCCGACTTATGTCAAACATTTAATTATGAATAAGCTTGGTCCTAGGTCTGACAAATGTCTTTTTATAGGATATCCGAAAGAAATCAAAGGATATTATTTCTACTATGCTGATGAACAAAAGATGTTTGTCAGTCTTAAGGTAATCTTTTTGGAAAGAAGTTTCCTAGTGAAGGAACTAATGCCTCTAAGATCAAGCTTAACGAAGCTTAATAGGTAGAAAAAATGACACAATTGAACCTGAACAGGATTTGATTAAATCAAACTCGAAGCCTAATGTACCAGCTCCATTAAGACGATCCGGTAGAGTACCACGTCAGTTGGACAGATACTACGATTTTTTTGTCTGAGATGCAGATCCTGACGAGCTCTATAAGAACAATGAAGATCCGATCACCTATATGGATGCCATGCAGAGGTTTGACTCCGAGAGATGGCTTGAAGCCATGAAATCCAAAATAGAATTCATGAAGGTCAACAATCCTACGTTCGCTGTGGCGTTGGCAATCAGGATGGATGCCAAAGCTTTGGGCTGACTCTCCGAGGCTGAAGTTGGTAGGAGACTTCGAGACGTGGCCATGCCGAGGCATACCTAGGTTGACATACCAAATTAAGCAAGGAGTCTTGAAGTCATACACCGCTGTGGTTATTCCTCGAGAGGCCACAACTTAGGCAAACGATTAGACGCACGCATTTATGTGAGATGTGCTTGTCTCCTTTTCTCGAGAGGACATTATGGCACGTGAGCTTTCCAGCATGATGATTGGATATTTCGATGGCATCGATCTGGACAGCATTTCCATGTCCAACGAAGTGTCAACACATAGATTGGACCATCCATTCGAATTGCCATCATCATCAAGCCATGCTATAAATGACATAGGAGGGATGGACGCCCACCTTACTTTCTGCTTGCAGAGTTGGAGAGAAGCATTGTGGTAGTTGCTGTCTTCTTCTTGCCTAGGATTCCGATGGGTTAGTGTTCTACACTATCCTTGGTCCTCCTTTTCGTTTTGCATTCATCTCCATGGCTTCTCCTCTAGAAGAACCAGTAGAACAGGGATCCATTGATCCGGGGTCACCAGTGCAGGCTTCTGAGGGTTCTGCCACAAAGATGCCTAAGACTCATCAAATTTCGAACACTGTTAAGTCTGCCTTGGAGGATGATAATCTAGAGTGGATTCAGGAGTATGGGATCCT
Organism: Cocos nucifera; assembly: GCA_006176705.1. Classification (NCBI taxonomy): domain Eukaryota; kingdom Viridiplantae; phylum Streptophyta; class Magnoliopsida; order Arecales; family Arecaceae; genus Cocos; species Cocos nucifera. The sequence goes on along the minus strand of QRFJ01000113.1, from coordinate 1,209,572 downwards.
AGAAGGCATAGTCCTTGAAGTACCGAACCTCTCTGATACGATCACTTCTTCTCAAGGGAATAGGATAGCTTTGTATGAGGCCTTAAGGGCTAGCCTTAGGCTCCCAATTCCCAAGGTCTTTGTCGAACTACTAGGATAGCATCGGCTTTGTCTTGCCCAACTTATCTCTAATGCTTAGCGGATGATAGTTAGGTTCTTTTATTTTCTTTTGCTCGAAGAGGTACCTCTTTGGGCAAAGATATTCCAAGCATTCTTCCAAATGAAGACATCCTCAGGGCAGAGGCTGGTGGTATCCTTTTCCCTAAAAAAGTATCACCAACTTTCCCTCCAATCCTTCATGAGTCGAAGAGCCAATTCTTCGCATCCTCCTTGATCATGTGGGGATTCCTGATTGAGTAGGGATTGTCGATTAAGTCTGGATTGTTGGAGCTTTCGGAGTTGTTCGAGGCAAAAGAGATGATAATGGAGAATCTGAAGCAACTCGAGGTGCCGTCACACTCCGAGCTCCTACGTGACGATCTCCTTAGAAAGCTGCAGTCTGGAGGTCCAGCCCCCAGAGGTGAATGCCGGTACTTGCTTGTTTAACCCCTAGTCATGAAGCAAAACATGCTAACTTTTTCTATGCTCATGCACATCTGATATTCTCTCAAGAAAAGGTAGCTGGTTCCGGTCCTCCCAAGGAGGAGAAGAGAAGGAAGAGATTGTCCTATCCTCTTCTCTCGAGGCTGACATTACCGAGGCTATGAATCAGCAAAGTGAGAAACGATCAAAGAAAAAGCATGCTACCCCTTCGTTCGAGGTCGTAGAGGTCGTCACAACCAATGCAATTCCTATCATGGGTGGTCCTTTCGAGGCAGTAGGAGAGAACGCTCCTACCCACCTAGCCATTCTACAGCCTCCTACCAACAATTCAATGCTAGTCACTGAGGCCTAGGTGAAACAGCTAGGAGAACTGGTGCCTCCGATCGAAAAGAAGAGGCTACTAGTGCGATACAGATTGTATTTGGAATTCCACCGAGGTAAAGTCTTGACTTCTACTCTCTTTCATATATTTTTCCTCAACTTTATGGTGATCTTTGGGGAGCCTTCACAACATGGGGCCTACATTAGCAGGCTCAACGTCTAGACGAAGAAGCTCGCCAATCCCGCCATCATCTCCAAGTGGCTGAGGAGCAAGACAAAGTTGAGAAGGGGCTGCATTCCGTCTTAGTGCAATCGGAGCAGTTTGCTGTAGAGAAGTCTCGAACTAATGCTGCGGAGGTCGATTTGGGAGAAGCCAAGATCTCTCTGGAGGAAATGAGAAATCCCTTAAAATAAGGTTGCTCAGATCTAGAAGAGTGAGGCCAAGGCTACACACTTGCAGGACCAGCTGGCGAGGACTAAAGGGGCTGTGCGCCCAGCTAAAGAAGAGGCAGCCCATGCAAGGCCCAATCTAAACTGGCAGACAAGGTTGTTGCTGCTAAGCGCCGCCTTACAAAAGCTGCTAGAAAAGGCATGGAGGCCTACAAGCAGAGCAAGACATTCCATGAGGAGCTGCTAATGTCATGCCGGGAGGCCTTCCTTACTAACTTCAACCAGTACAAGAAGATAGGGGCACGATTTTTAGAGATTAACCTTAACCTTGTATCAATGCTGGCTTTGTCTTTCTCGAGCAGCAGTTTAGCCAATGCTGAGGGAGATGGGAATATGGAGGATGAGGCTAAGTCATGCCCCCAAAGAATTTTTTTTTTCTTTTTTGTAACTTAGTTGATAAAACTTTGTAACCTAAAAGAAGCCATTGGAAATGAATGAATTCTTTTTAGAGTCTCCAGTTTCTTTCCTCTTTCCTTGTATGCACATCCTTATAAACATCCTCATACTGTAATTTCTTGACTTGAATAGAGATGAAGTTCATCGTAAAGGAGTTGCTGGCTAGTTTGCCGAAGGTGAAAAGGAGGATGACTAGTCACACTGGGCCGAGCCAAGGAATAGGAGGACATGATTCAGCTACTCCTGATGTTCCTAGTGAGATTCCTTCGACCAATCCTTCTTCAGGCACAGCTGGGGTTGTGCTTCATGTTCGAGCAAAGGCCGGTGACCAACCCATCGAGGCTGTCAAACTAGATCATGTGGAGATCGCTTCAGGTACTGGGCTAAGTGGAGAAACAACAGAACAAGGTTCAACTACTTCGGACGTTCCTGGCGAGATCCCTCGGCTAGGCCTTCTCCAAGCATAGCCGAGGATGTTCTTCTGGTTGGAGCTGAGGCTGGTGACCAACCCATCACGACTGTCGAGCAGGGTCATGCAGAGATCACTTTGGATGCTAGGCCGAGCCAAGGAACAAGAGGACAGGGTTCAGCTACTCTCAACATTCTTGATGAGATCCCTCCGACCAAGCCTTCTCCAGGTGCAACTGGAGATGTTCTACTAGTTGAAGCAAAGGCCGGTGACCAACCCATCAAGGCCGTCGAGCCAAGTCTACTAAAGACCGAGGGAGGCTTACCCGATGCAAAGCCACTTTCGGATGTATTGGACGTCCAATCCATCGATGCTAGAGTCCAGGCCGAGGCATCAAAACTGCCTGCCAAGCCAGGGCCAGACGTATCTAACCTTGGGCAGATCCTTTGGATATGGTGGAGATCACAGAATAAGGTGCTGCAAGGGAGTCTTTGCTCGTCACCATCATGAAAGTCTTGGACACGGCGACTAGGATGCTTCGAGTTGCTCGTGTAAGGGCTGGAGATCAGCCTACACCTGTGACTCCAGTGGCTACGGCAGCCTTAACTAAAGTTAAAAAGAGGGTCGACGAAGGGCAATTGTTGTGGCGACCGAGACTATAGGAGAGACTGCAGGCCCCATCATGCGCACAATCGAGGCATCCCCTTCTTATCCTCTAATTGAGTCTTCTCTTCCTACTCGCCTGAGCGGGCTCTCCATCCTTCCACTCCCGGACGAATGAGCAGGGAGGATCAAACAGTGATCTTTGAGTACAATCATTCCTAGGAGATAATCAAGGGACTGATACCTCCTCAGGACGAAAAGTGCCTTTTAGGTATGACTAATAAAGAGGTGCTCCTGAGTTCAAATCACAGCACCCTGATGGTAAGTCTCCTTTCTTTTGCTCGCTGCTTATTCCTACATTCTTCATTGACTAATCGTCCAACTTTGCAGGCAGGTTTCGAATTCCGAGTGTTAGAAGCGCAGCATCGCATGATCGCATGAAGGCAACCGAGGAGAATACATCTTATAGGCTGAGCATCGGGAAAGGATTGTTGAGTACGATTGAACTCTAACAAAGTTAGGGCAACACACCACCGAGGAGGCTCAAGAGAGTCTCTAAAGGCAGCTCCACAACTCCATTATCAGGAATAAGAAGTTGAAGAGTACCTTGGAAGCTTCTCAGCGAAAAGTTGTAGAGCTGAAGAACAGTCCTCGGTCATTTGAGGCTTTTCATCCTGCTTCCTGCGAACAAGGGATTCAAGTCGGTGCACATAAGGAAGGTAATTGCCTTTGATAGGCTACTTACAGAGAGGCCGACCTTCAACATGCTATCATGAAACTGAAGGAGCTGCGAGCAGCAAGGAATGAAGCTTCCTCTGCTCAAGTTGACAAAGCTCACACCCTTCGTCATGTCGCCAAGGTGAAAACATAGCTAATTAAGGCTAGGAGGAAGATCGGTCAACTTGAGGTCGAGATAGCTGGTCCTCGAGGAAGCTCCCAGACCCAACCTAATCAGGGGGGCTCCATGGATGGGGCTTGTCACCGAACCAATGAAGACCTCACCATCATTGAGAGGAGGCCTCCAGGATCTAGGACCGCAGCCACGTCGTGTTCCAGGTCATTGACGCAATCAAGATCCTTGAACCAAAGAAGATAGAGGAGTCGTAAAGTTCCTTCGAGCGAGGCTTCGACTGTTGCTAATTGATTCTTCATGGCTGTCTCGGGGCATTGGAGAATGCATTGGACTCCCTCATCCCTCAACTAGCTTCCTCCGAGGAAGCAGTAGAGGCTCGGGAGAAAAGAAAGAAGACGATTCAAGACTCAATTGCTTGCCTCTTACCTTGACTTGATGCATTATTTCCTTTCAAGAAATAATAGAAAACTTCCTTTCGCTTCTTGCATTTCTTTTGTGTGGACTTCTGTTTTAAATCCTCGACAACATAGGACAAACAACTTGTCAGCCCCCACTTTATGCCAGTTTGGAACTTGTGCCAAGGCATTTTGCCCTTCTGATCACGTGAGACATTATGCCCTACACTAACTCTAACCATCCATTTCACCTCCTGCAAATTTGGAACTGGCGTTATTTGGGAATCCCAGGGAACATTTATTGCACCGCCAATTAGCACATCTTCCTTTTTCAAAGACTATGATTCTCTAATATTGTAGTCCCTAAAACAACATTGTGGAGAAAGGGGCACCTTTCCCTAGAAGGCGCGGTCTTTTGGAGACGTTGGGGTTGTGCCACCTGGTGCTTGACCTAGGAGGCAAAGGGGGACCTTTATAAATATGAGGAAAGGGCTCTAATTCGCGGTCCACTTCCATTTTGGTGAAAATCTTGAAAAGAATGTCATCGATGTGGTCTTCTGCTGGGGGTGCAATAGTCGCTAGTGTCCGTTGCACCATGGAGGCATTTTCTCCCACCCTCCGACTAGCTGCAGGCCATCCAAAAAGGGAGTGCCCATGAGAGAAAGCTGTTGAAGTTCCAATCATTCCAATGGATTGGATTGAGGACGCAGCAACCTATGTTAGCCATTGGTTCCAACAAGAAGCAAGCGGCCGATTAAGGGGCCTTCTCAAGTCTCAACATCAGGTCCTTCCTATAAGGTCATGGACCTTTCAGTAAGGCCTTCACCTCCCCCTGAAATGACTTCCTGGGGCTTTCCTAGGAGATGGACAGGTTCCACAGATATGTTAACCCGATGGAGCTATGCCATCTCCAATATCCCTTAGCTCAGGCCGGTGATCACCAGGGAAGTCTCTTCAAAGTCAAGGGTGGGGTTCCTATCCCCCAGCATCTTTTCTTGTGTTTCAAGTCCGCACATTCTATAATTAAGTCATTGAGTCCAAGTCCTGTATTTTTTAATCACGAATGAATTACTTTTATTTAAATCTTCCTTTTTGTCTGGTTGTGGACGTTTTGAATGGATGTATTGAGATCCGAGGCTTTGCCTCTCCCCAAATCCCTATCTCACTATTTCAGCATAGATCTTCTAGGGCCATCCCCCCCCCCCCAAGATCGGTGAGAGGCTATAAAGGCATCGGCCTACCTTCACTTGAGTTTATAGACTTAAATGAGGGGGCCTTCCCGAGGCTCGATCATTCGAAGCTTGATAACTAAGGCTCTACCCTCCTTTGAATTTGCAGACTCCAAGAAGAGGGCCTTGCGAAGCTTGATCATCCAAAGTTTGATGAGCCCTCCTTCAAGTTTGTGGGCTCAAAGGAGAGGGCCTTCGAAAGGTCAAAGGTTGAGGCTCTTCCCTCCTTCGAGTTTGTGGGCTCAAAGAAGAGAGCCTTTCGAAGCTTGAAGGTTGATGTTCCTTGACTGGGATTCCCTCTTGCTTTGAATCTTGATAAGTACTTGTCTCAAAGTCCAAGTATGTCACAGCCTCCAAAACTTGAAGAAGATAGGTATGGTGACCTGGCCTAAGGCTCATAGCTCACCCAAAGCTTTTCAACAGGCATGGTAGCCTAAACTGGGGTACATAGCTCATCCAGGACTTTCTCGGAGTTTTCGGCCGACACGGGCTTACTCTAGCCCCGAGGCTTGGAGTCTTCCATCGTTGAAGACGTACGGACCAACCGAGGCTTTCGTACATGGCAACCCAACCTAGGGCACGTAGCTCACCCAGGGCTTTCCAATAGGCACAATGGCCTCGCCTGAGGCACATAGCTCATCCAAGGCTTTCTTGGAGTTTTTAGCCAGTGTGAACCTACTCTAACCCCAAGGCTTAGAGTCTTCCACCATCGGAGGCATATGGGATAGCCGAGGTTTTACGGACATGGTGATCTGGCTTGGGACACAGCTCACCCACAGCTTTTCGAAAAGGCAATGATCTAGCCTAGGATGCGTAACTCACCCAAGGCTTTTTCAATCCGGTCCTTAAACCTCATATGGGCAAAAGATGATTTCCCACATGTTCCATCCCTTTGGTTGGTTTGGCCCGAGGCTTTTGCTTCTCCGGACTACTTTATTTAATATTTCTTTTGCATAGAAAAATTGGAGTTTTATTGCAAGATCACCTTTACATGATGCACCTTACTCGTAGTAAGGCTGGAGATTAGTAAAATTCCAAATACAAGGGAGAGGTGTCCCATCCAACTGCTCCAGACAATAGGCTCTGAAGTGTACCACTTTAATTAATTATCTAAAATGAGTGCACCTAGAAATAAGCACATCATTGAGTCAGCATGCATCCAAGAAGGTTGCGCAAGATGATGGAGACCCAATATCATGTCATTATGCATCACAAGGCTGCAACTTAAGAATTTTCACTAGATATATTTAGTTATCAATTTTTAATATTTTAATTTTATTTCCAATTATCTTGAGTTTTAGTGGGTTATTTAGGAATCAAGGGTTGAAAGTAAGGTCCACGGATTCGGTACCGCAACCCATGCCGGTAACCGGCTAGTACGGTACCGTACCGTACCATCCTATACTGTCAATAAAAAAATCAAAAAATCCTACCTAATGGCCAAAAAAAGAAAAAAAGAAAAGAAAATTGCTTCGTACCAGTGCCGTACCACCCCATACTGGACCAAACTATCCGGTACCGATCTGTATCGTACCATACCGATTCGGTCCAATTCAGATCATTTTTCAAAAAACCGACCTGAACCATTCCGGTTCCCCGTCGGTACGGTACAAGATGTACCAATCGGTTCGGGCCCGCACGGAATACCATGGTTGAAAGTAAAAGATTTGAACTTTTTGTTGATAACTTGATAAGGCAATTACTGTAGAACTACTGCTCACAAGACTATTCATGCAATGATAACCATGAATAGTAATTATGCTTGAGTGAGCATAGTTTTGGGATTTTAAACCATAGCCAAGTTATGGTTTTCTACTTACAGTGTCTTAAGTACTGCATGAATATTATATAATCCTGAACATTATGTTTTGGTGGAATGAAAAGAATTCTTCAAACATTCACAGCTATTGAAGTTGCTAGCCAGTGCGATGTATGGATCTGGTGAAATACCAGCCCCTAGATGTAACTCCTAGGTCCCTGGAATGAATCCACTTTTGTCCTCCCCATATTCCTAGAATCTTTCATTTGATTTTCTCTGTTCTTCTTAGTTTTCATTTTTTCTTTTCTACATCATTTTTTTTTCCTTCATTCACTTGTTGAGCATCGCATCTCAATTCTAATTCTCTTGATTTTTAATTGGTTAGCCATCAAGCTCTAGTCTTTGTTGCACAAACGTGCCATATGACAATTATTATTTTAGGTAGCAGTTCATTTCTAAACCCTAAATCCTGGGACTTCAGGATGGATTTTCTTTAATCAATTCCTCTTGAAGAATTTTTATCTTGATAGTTCACTGTAACATGGAAAAGACCAGATCCAATTTCTAAATGAACAACAAGCCATAAGATCTATTCCTATGCCATTCAAATCCTCTTCATTCCCTAATTCAGCCATAGCTTAATATTCTTTGACTCATCTCAGCCTCCATTATCAATTTTGCATTGAAACTCCTACTTTCTTAGTTCAGTTTTAATTAGAATTCAGGTTTGAATTGAATTTTTCCAAACCCTAATAGGTCATATTACCTAGAATATCCTAAATCAATATGTTATTTGAAATATGCGCAGCAATGTATACATGCATCAGCTAGTCAAAATGTGCTGAGTCAGAAATATATGCACATGTTACTTAAATGTGAACATCAAAAGATATGTGATCAGTTCTTAAAAATTGTTCATCCAAATATCTATATATCATCTACTCAAACAGACAAATGTGTGAAGCAAGCAGTGCAAGGATAGGTAGAAAGCATGTAAGAAATTAGGAAAGAGACAATGGGAGAGCCTTCAATATGTCAAGGTTAGGACTCTACCATAGGAAGCCATTTAAAATGTAATAATCACATGAGTTGATGAGGGCATATAGTAAGTTACATGTCAAATGGAAAATACCTCCCATTTGCAAATTCTAACTCCAAGTTATGTTCCCTAGATGAGGGAAAAGGGTTAGTGAAGCCCTTCTCCTCTGTTATTTAACAAGTTCTCTGTTCTTAATAAGGGGGAGGACACGGGTGGAGACAAACAGAGGGAGAGAAAGAGAGAGAGCAGTACCCTAGTAAAACCAAGGACAAGGCTGACTGAAATCAAAGAAGCAATAGCATCGACTTCATCTCGATGAAAAGGCGAAGGAAGAAGATAGGAGGGGAAATGAGGAAAGTAGTAGAAAGACAAGAACAGAGGGAAAAGGGAAAAGTGCCCATCTTCCTTTTAATAGCATACGAAGGCAGGAAACTTTCAAAACCTTATATCATGATGGAATGCTTATCAATTGGCATACCTTTGTATTGTATCAAATGAGTCATGCAACAAGAGGCAAAACAGTCAAAAGAATTGAAAATCGGCTGATCCTGCAAAAAGGTTTAAAATAGCTATCCCTTGAAAAAAGGCTATCCAAATGCATGAGGCTCTAACCACTGTAGGGTCTGAGGAGGGTCAAACGTAGGCAGCCTTATCCCCGTATACGGAGATGCTGTTTCTTTGTTTTGAACCCATGAAGACCAGGGCACAATAGAACAACCTTACTGCTGCACCAAAGCTTGCCATCTAAAAATGGTTGTTCCTTCAAATGTAAAAATGGAGAGGCTGTTTTTGTGAAATCCCACAAGTATTTGTAACCTTTTGGAGTTCTGGGTTGTTCATCGTTTTCATAGAACTTGCAATTCGCATCAATCACTGCTTAGTGCAGCACCAGATAATCTGAATTAGAATGCATGACTTTCCTATCCTCCTGCGAGTTGTTTTAGCTTGTAGTACAAGTAAACAAATCAAACAAGCTGGATCCATATGATCTATCAAAGACATGAACAAATAAGTTTGAGGATGATCACTGCTACAATCTTAGAGTTTAATTGATATGCAAGTTGCATTAAGTTGTGTTTAGATACATTTCCACCCTATTACATGATTATCATAGTGATTACCATGTTTGGGCTATTTTATACAACAAAGCTTGGTATTTCCAACTATTATAATACAGTTCTTGGGCTTTACTCTTCTTTCTACATTTTCTAACATTACATAATATAAAAGGTTCTTAAAATATGAAAAGCATTGGAAATGTAAAGTCATCTTTGCTCTATTCCATCCCATCATTTCATCTCTTGCATCAGCAGTTTCTAGATCTTTTCTTATTTCTGATTATGGTTCAATCTTACCTTGCCTTGAATACTACATTATTCCAAGTACTCCATAAAGATCTTTCAGCATTGGAATAATTCTGGCTATTTATATAAACAAAGTGAGAAGACTGCAGACATACTAAAACCATACACAATCATTATTTCTATGATCCAAGTAATTAGCCATTTGTATTTTATACACACGCACACACATATGTATGTATTTATATATGCATATTTAGCCATGCAAAAGGCAATTCCTATCTGATACAATGAAAATGATATACAACAAATTTTACTTGCATTGATCAACCAACTTATTTCTTAACTTTAGATACTCTATGTTAACTATATGTGTTAATTTAGTAGTAAATATATCAAAACATTGACTGGAAAATAAGTGATTACAAAACTGCAGCAATAACATAGCCCAGATTAGTGCCTCTTTGAAGAAAAGCTAATGCCATGTAAGGAAAGAATATAGTCAGTGATAATATCCAACAAATTTCACACATGAACAGCACATGTTTATTAGTTACCAGCAAACATAATTTAACATAGAAGTGAGTCCTCATTGCGGTTGGTGAAACCTTGGTAAAAGGCTATTTGTTTCCCTGAGTGGAACAAAAGCCTAAAAAGAAATACATTCAACAGAGTCATGTACCAAAGTCACAATCACATAGCAAAATCTGCAAGGATATGGTTCTGCATTGAGGGATCATTTAAGCATTGAGTAGAAATGTCTGGTTCATCATGACCCTCCTATAGATATTCAGCTCGGTAATCAAGTCAAACACATACATAGTGAGAGGTGCAACATTTTTCAGAAACTGAAATGAAATGAGAAGAGAACAGCGGTATCAGAGGCCGATAAATGTGGAAGGACTGGAAAGATATTTTTATAATTAGTGTCTGGCATTTTCGGTGCCCATGAGATGTAGTTAGTGCAGATGTGGTTAGTGATCCTTCTGTTATGCATCCCAATTTGATAAACAAACTATGAAATTTAAGAGGTACACCATACTTGTTTCTCTCCTTAAAATATATTTTTTTAAAAAAAAAAACTATGAAATTAAGCAGTGCATCCTTTGTAATAAGGGACTAGTTATAGCAACCTGGAGATGGACAACTTGGAGAACCCAGGGCAAGCACTTGAGAGTTTGGTCAGATATCAGAATCAACAATACATTCAAAATTTCACATCATAGTGCTAAACATCTTGCAGAAACAATTTGGTTATTCATGCCATTTGGGTTATCTAATACTCTCAGTACGTTCATGAGATTTATGACTGAATTACTGAGATCCTTTGTAGGTAAATTTTTAGTCATCTATTTTGATGATATCCTAATCTATGGTAGGTCTAGAGCAGAACATTTAGGTCATCTTAGAAAAGTTTTCATTACTCTTAGATCCACTAGATTATATATTAATCTTAAAAAGTGTTCATTCCTTCAGGATCAGGTACTATTTTTAGGGTATATAGTATCTTCCTAGGGTATTATGGTTGATCCTGATAAAGTGAAAGCAATTAAAGAATGGCCTGAACCAAAATCCCTTTCTGAGGTTATTAATTTTCATGGTCTAGCTTCTTTCTATAGATGATTTATTAGAGAGTTTAGTACCATTATGGCCTCTATCACGAATTGCATGAAAAAAGATAAGTCTCATTCGACAGCTAATGCCGCCAAAGTTTTTAATGAAATAAAGTTTAGGATGACCGAAACACCTGTTGATACATCCTAACTTTTTAAAAATTTTTGAAATAGCTTGTGATGTATCAAGTGTAGGAATTGGAGGAGTTCTTAGCCAGGAGGGTCATCCTATAGCCTATTTTAGTAAAAAGCTTAATGAAGCTATGCAAAAATACTCCACATATGACAAAGAATTTTACGTTGTATTTCAAGCCCTTAGGTATTGGCGATATTACCTTTTACCTAAAGAATTTGTTCTATATTCTAATCACTTGCCCCTTAGATATATTCAGTTCCAAAAAAAACTTAGTACTTGACATGTTAGATGGCTAGAGTTTCTTCAGGATTATACCTTTGTCCTTAAACACCAAGCTGGTATTGAGAATAGAGCCGTTGATGCATTAAAAAAGTAATTACTATCCTTCAATCTATGAATACCGAAGTAGTGGGTTTTGAGCGAGTAAAAAATGATTACCGGCATTGTCCTGACTTTTTTGATATTTATCAAGAGGTTAGTCAAGGAAACCGTCAAGAATATGTTGACTTTATAATTAGAGATGATTATTTATTTAAACGTTGTCATCTTTGTCTACCTCGAACATCTCTATGGGATTTTCTTGTCTGAAAACTTCATGCAAGAGGATTAGCAGGTCATTTTGGACGTAATAAGACTACAGTTATAGTTGAAGATAAATTTTACTGGCCATCTCTTAAAAAGGACGTAGCTAGAATTTATCTCAGCATCGTACATCTAAAAAATAAAATACTAGATTATATACTCCTTTACCGATTCTTCATTCCCTATGGAAAGATCTTAGTATGGATTTTTTTCTTGTGTTACCTAGAACTGCTAGGAAACATGATTCAATCTTAGTGGTTGTTGATAGATTTTCTAAAATGATACACTTTATTCCTTATCACAAGACTTCTGATGCTTCTTCTATTACTAAGTTATTCTTTAGGAAAGTTGTTAAACTTCACAGATAACCCACTTCCATAGTATCTGACCGTGATGTTAAATTTGTGAGTTATTTTTGAAAAATCCTATGAAAATTGTTTGGAACCACTTTAAAGTTTTCTTCAGCTTTTCATCTCCAAACAAATGGTCAAACAGAAGTTATAAATCGAAGTCTAGGTAATTTACTTAAATGTTTAGTTGGTAATAAACTTAAGATGTGGGATTTGTCATTGCCTACCGCAGAATTTGCTTATAATAACTCATTGAATAGGTCTACTGGCAAAAGTTCTTTTGAAATTGTTTATGGCTTTAATCCCCATCAACCGATTGATCTTGTTTCCTTATCTATGGATAACCGTACTTCTGAGTCTACCACTTTTTTTGCTAAATACATTAATGATATTCATACTAAAATTAGACAAAAAATTATCATGAGTATAGAAAAATATAAACTTGCTGTTGATGCTCATCGTAGAACAGTAAAGTTTAACGAGGATGACTATGTAATGGTTCGTGTTCGTCCTAAACGTTATCCATAAAATTCATTCAAAAAATTACATGCTCGAGCCACTGGTCCCTTTTGCATCCTCTGTAAACTTGGGCCTAATGCATACTATATAAAATTATCTTCTGATTTAAAATTTAGTCTAGTTTTCAATGTTGAAGACTTGCTACCTTATCAAGGCATATTCGAGCCTCCTACTATGAATACAGATGATAGCAGGGATCACACTCCACCTTCAGTGCCAGTTCCAGTTCTTCCATCACTTCCACCACCTTCGTCAGATCGAATTGAACGTATTATCACGGACGAGATTATTTCTTCTGCTAATGGAGGATTTTGATGATTCTTGATTAAATGGCACGACCGTTCAGACTCAAATGCTACTTGGATGCTCGAAGATGAACTACGACGTATTAGTTCAAATATTTTAGAAGATTATATCAATTCCTCGCCCGAGTCGGATTCTTTTCAGCTAGGAGGGAATGATGGGAATCAGAGTTTACACATATATTCCAGAAGGAAGCATCGTTAAGAAACCCCAACCCTAATTTTATTTTGAGAGTTTATTTAGGATTTTTCTTATTTTTATTTTATTAGATCTTTTTATTTTATTAGAATTCAGTAAGTAGAGTTCTATTAAGTTACAAGTCAACTGTTAGGTTGCTTTTTATTTCTCTATTTAAAAGCTCCATCTATATGAAGAAAAACAGACTTGAACAATTGATTTGAATTGAAATCCTGAAATTTCAGACTTTGTTCCCTTTTTAATTTTTCTTTTCTTCTTAATTTTATTTTTGTTCTTCGTTTTTTTTTTTATCCGTGGCTTTACATCACAAGGTTTAGTAAATATAATTAGAACTCAAAAAATTGTGTTAATGAAAAAATAGAGACAAGTTGAAATGCTTGTTATATCATACATAGGGCAGAGAAACAACATGCAAACCACTACCATAAGCATAAAAGCATGTCTGTAGTTTTTTTAAAAAAAAAGAAAAGTATAAGAGAACATTCTAATTTTTCAAATAATGTTGGCATTACTTGGTTATAAGCCATAATTATTACCACAAAGATTTACCATCTTATTCAGTACTGGATTTAAAGATAATAGGAGCATAATCAAGTAAATAAATCTTACAGCAGTGCCAGACATTTTTTTTTAGAAAAAAAAAGGTGAGTATAGACATGATATGAAGGTGGACTTGGATGTGGCACATCCTTGAAAATTAGAGCTTGGTGTAGTGCACGAGAGGGGCATTTAATGTAACTTAATATGGTGCCAAAATGAACGAAAGGCAAGGATAGTCAAAAAGATTGGATGTGCTACATCCTTGAAAATTGGAGCTTCGTGTTAGTGTATGAGAGGGGAATCTAATGTATCACCTATCAAAGATAAAGCAATGGAAACGCAATTGCAACAAGTTGGTCTTTTAACAAAACCAAGAAGCCATGTAGGTGATATGACTGCTCAATATTTAGACTTTCTAGAATCATGATGTTTGGCAATCATAGTTGATTAAAAGTGGCAATATCATCAAACCACCCTTAAAAGGAACCATATGATGTTACAGAGCCCATTATGCATAGAAATGAAGACAAAAAACATGCTTGGTGCTATAGTTTCTATTTTCTATTTTCTAGAAATCATTTTCTTTATTACAGAAAAAATGAGAGTAAGAAATCCTTACTTTCAATATATTTAAAATTAAGAAACTCATGTTTTTGCTATCACCACAAATACCACTACAATTACTGCAATCAGTGCCTTCGCCACCACTGTCGGCATCACATCCCCCACAATGCCATTGTCACCGCCTCTGCCACACCTTCACCACTCCCACCACTATGGCTGCTGCTGCCTCTACTACAACACCATTGCCATCATCACCTTTGAGGCAAAACGACCAAGCTGCTTCTTTCACAGGAAGGATTCTACTTATTCGCATTAGCAGCCGAGGTCACTGAGCTAGGCAAAGCAGTGCCAGCCTTGGAGATCAGCCACTTCTATTTTGCTTGGCCCATCTTCCGATTTGCTCGAGGAGGCCCAACCAGAATGCTTGGAGAATTTCCAAGTGCATCAGATCTACCACACGAGTCATGTGCTGGACAAATCCTCATGTGCCATCATGCCACAACGTTTATCACCCTAGGTCTCCATTTATAGGTGGTTAGTCCACTTGCTCAAGTCAGTTGCCCTCCTAGGTCAATTCCCTTAAGCGGATTAGCAAAGTTAGGTTTGTGAGGTATGACACTCAGCAAGCATTATGATGATGACAGGCTTATTTACTTAAGTGATATTAAGTAAATATCATATTATTCTTTCTACTTCCATTTACTTAAATGATATTATAAGTAGGTAAGAAAAGACTCCCCATTTCAGTCAATAAAAATACTCAAAAACTCAAATTCCTTAAGAATTAAAAGTTGATTTTCCTATATCAGTACAAGTTTCGGGAATTTGGGGTTCATTCAAAATAGCAACTTTAAATGATAGGCTATTTCTCAAATCTTAAAGGCTTATCAATGAGCATTTTGCTAAAACCAAAAGGTCCATTAAGAGAAATCATTTTCAGCTTTTGCACATGGAGTTTCCTAATTATGGATCAGATACAGACTTGAAGGTGACATGGGTATTATGACGACATATGGATGTTTCTTTTTTCTTTTTTTTTTCTTTTGGTAAAACATATGAATGTTCTTAAAGAATGCCGAAAACCTAACATCAGACTTTAGATATCAGTAGTTAAAGTCCATGAAATTTCATGAGGTCAAAAGTACGGATCTCATTAGTGACTCATGTTTATAAAGCTTGACAGCTGATGGATGATGATTATTCATACATTTATGAATAGTTTTTTATGTGACCTGATTTGAAATCTAAATAGATGGAAGAGGCATTCCTAAAGTAATAGATGAAGAAACACAGTTCTTTTGCCAACTAAGTCAATGCTTCTGTTTGTCATTATCTTACACAAATCAGAGAATGATATAAATGTCAACATATACAGCAATAAAATCGAAGCGACTTTTCACTAGAGATAAGTGGCATCTTATTTAACAATTACCAATGCATAAATCTGAAAAGCGAAACATAAATTAAGAATATCAAAATATCCTTATCAATCAAGTAATCAAGAACCTAAACTAATAGCTAAGTAAATAATCTACACCACCACTTCAAAAATCAGAAAAGACGAACTGGACAAGTTATTAAGGCAATGGAAATGACAGGTGAATAAGGGGATGTGTTCCAAACCTTAGGATACGAATACAAAAAGATATACCACCATGCGCATATCAAAGAGAGGACTCCAGCAGTGATTATTAGCGAATGAAGGAATATCCAGCTACATGAAACTACTATAACTCCAGTAAACAATATAGTCCATGGCTGACACCTAAAGAAATTAAAAGGATTATCCAAGTGACTAGGGTAAATACTTACCAATGCATAAAAAAATGAGGGAAAACAAGAGTATAATTCAATAGCTACTCTCCAAGAATGTTAAATTAATCTAAAAAGAGTTTGATCGCAAATGATGCATGCAATACAAATTCTAAATTTCAGCATAAAATATAGAAACAAAATACTGGGTAGCATTTTGTTGACTCAATGTGATTCACAAGATCATCATAATCATTCTAATGTATCATTATATTGCATATTAAATGCCAGAGACATAACCAACAAACCTTATCCCAGTTATCTAATGTCAGTTCTGTGGGTTTATTCACTCTTATCATTATATTTCATATTAAATGCCATAGACATAACCAACAAGCTCTATCCCAATTATAGTAATTAGATTTGTGGATCTATATAAATTCACTCTTATAGTTAGCTATTGCATTTGTCAAGGCAAGCTTTCTTAATCCTCTTTCACTTTTCTGGCAATGTTGGTTTACATGACAAAAAGAAGATCCTATCCTTACCATGGCCTTCTAAGAATCTTTTAGCACATTTGAGTATACTGTTGCTTCTCCACGACACATAAGAAAAAGAGAGTTCTTAAAAGGAATAAAACAAAGAACAAAGACCCCTTTTTTCATTGCTTCTCCACCACACATTTCTAGTCGAATCCAACCGGTCTTACTTAAACCTCCAACTTGAACACGGTGATATCTACAGCATCTGATTTGGCACCAAAATAACTAAGGCAGGCTCAATTAGATAATTTGGCGGATCTCAATTCAAAATGTAATCGTGCCACAATCCATCTAACAAACTTTCCTAACAATCTAAACCACCTTTATCCATAAAAGGAGCCACAAAGGAACCTCCAAAGGTACACCATTATCTTCTCTCCACTTCTCATCTGTTGTCTGAGACTAACTTGAGCGTCGAAGGGTCTCCACCGGAGCTGCCTCCAGCCAAGACTCTCCGAAAGTGACGTGCCATTGCTCCAACCGACGGGTAGATCTCAGCATCAATAGTAAGTAATTGCAAAATCAACATAGATCAAAATTTTCGTTAGCAGATGATCCTCTAAATGCAGTCAAAACTTTTGGGGTTATAGATAAATACACAATATAGGAACAAGTATATTTACAATTGAAGAAAACAAAAAAGAAAAATTGGAGAAAATTTTTTTGTATATTTTTCTGAATCATAATGCTCTTTACATAGCTCCTATTTATACACATTAATTAGTCCTAGAATAGGAAGCTAAATAATTACAATAGAAAACAGAAATAATTAGGAGAATCAGCTATATACAGAAACTGAAATTAATTCCTAATAATTTAGGATTCCTATAATCATAGGATTTCAATAGATACCATAATTTGAGATTCCTATAATCATGGGATTCCAACACTGCCCTTCAAATTGGTCCATGGATATCACACATGCCCAACTTGCAAACTAAAGTGTGAAATACTCTACTACTTAGTCCCTTAGTAAATACATCAGCCAACTGCTCCTTCGATGTCATATGAGAAACAGATAATGAGCCATCCATTATCTTCTCCTTTATGAAGTGCCGATCAATCTCTGTGTTTGGTCCGATCATGCTGAACTGGATTATGGACAATGCTAATAGCAACCTTGTTGTCACAGAATAAGAATAAATTATTTGTTTCTAACAACTTCAACTCTTTCATCAATTTTCGCAACCACAATAGTTCACAAATACCCTGAGCCACAGCTCTATATTCTGCTTCTACACTTGATCTTGCTATCACATTCTGTTTCTTACTTTTCTAGATAACTAGGTTACCTCCAACAAATGTACAATAACCAGATGTTAATCTTCTATCATCAAGAGATCCAGCCCAATCTGCATCTGTAAAAGCTTTTATCTGTAGGTGGCTATGCCTTGAAAAAAGTAGCCATTTTCCTGGTGCAGATTTCAGATATCTCAAAATGCAAAACACAACTTCTAAGTGGGATTCACGAGGATCATGCATATATTGGCTCACCAGACTAATAGCATGTCTAGTGTAAGAGAGATAAATCAATCTCCCAACTAACCTTTGATATCTTCCCAAGTCAACTAAGTCCCCAACTCCTGCTTGCAATCTATGATTAGCCTTAATAGGAGAATCTGCAGGTTTACATCCCAACATGCCAATTTCTTCCAAAAGATCTAGAATATATTTTCTCCGAGAAATAAAGATCCATTTATCTGACCTGGCAACCTCTATTCCAAAAAAATACCGTAGCTTACCCAAATCTTTAATTTCAAATTCTTGGGCTAAAAGCCTTTTTAGATGGGCAATCTCCTCTTTATCATCTCCCATCACAACCATATCATCAACATAAATAATAAATAATGTGATCTTACCTCTACAGTGTTTCATAAATAAGGTATGATCAGCATTGCTTTTATGGTAGCCAAAAGAAATCATGGCTTTGCTGAATCTGTCAAACCATGCTCTTGGTGACTGCTTCAGGCCATATAATGCCTTCTTCAATCTGCAAACCTTTTCTTTGATTTTTTCATCATTAAATCCTGGAGGAATCTCTATGTACACTTCTTCCTCTAAATCTCTATGCAAAAAAGCATTCTTGACATCAAACTGCTGTAAGTCCCACTCAAGATTTGCTGCACAGAATAACAGGATTCTGATAGTATTCATCTTTGCAACAGGGGCAAAGATCTCCTAATAATCTACTCCATAGGTCTGTGTGAAGCCTTTTGCCACTAACTTGGCCTTGTATCTTTCAATTGAACCATCAGCCCTATATTTTATTATGAACACCCACTTGCATCCCACTGGCCTCTTTCCCAATGGAAGAGTAATAAGGTCCCATGTCTCATTTTTTGTCGAAGCCCTCATCTCCTCAACCATGGCTGCCCTCCATTTTGGATCAAGGTATGCTTCCTTCCAACCTTATGGGATAGAAACAAAAGAAACAGACAAGACAAGCTCTATAGGAAGGAGATAAAGAATCATAGGAAACAAAATTGGACAGAGATATTTAGTACAAGTTCTGACTCCTTTTCTGATAGAGAACATCAAGATCATCAAAAGAAGAATTAGGATTAGAATTAGAATTAGAATCATCAAGGATCAAAGGAGACTCACCACATATATCTGCAGAATGTTCAGGAACTGCATTCAAGGATGCCGGTTGATCAGGTGTATGATGCTCATTGGCTGTATGTCTTGTTCCGACGTGTATAAGTTCTCAAATCCAGTATATCCAATCCCCCTAAGGGTTGAGGTGGTTGGTCCTTATTATCCTTATTAAGGTCTGTCCCAAGCCTAAGAATCTCTCCCTAAAAAGGGTAATATGAGGAGGACACCTCTTCATTCTTATGCTCCTCCTGAAAAGGTGACTGAGTGGAGAAATAAGGCTCAAATTCCTTAAATGTGACATCCATGCTTACAAAATATTTCCTTGAAGGTGGATGGTAACATTTATATCCCTTTTGAGTACTAGAGTAACCCATAAATACACATTTAAAAGCTCTAGGTTCCAACTTTCCAACATTTGTCTTATGAACAAAACAAACATAACCAAAGATCTTTGGGGGAACAGTATAAGAATTACTACCATGTAAAACTTCTAAAAGACTCTTAAAGTTTAGTATTCTAAGAGGCATTCTATTGATAAGATATGCTGCAAAAAGAATAGCATCCCCCTAGTAAGGTGTAGGAAGGTTCATGGTAAACATAAGGGATCGAGCAACCTCAACTAAATGTCTATTCTTTCTTTCTGACACTCTATTTTGTGCGCTAGTATTAACACAACTAGTCTGATTCACAATTCCATTTGAATTTAAATAGGCACGAAAGACTCTATTTATATATTCAGTACCATTATCAGTTCTTAAAATCTTAACCTGAGCATCAAACTATGTACAAATCATCTTATGAAACTGTTGAAAGCAAAAAAATACTTCATTTTTTGCTTTCATCAAGTAAACCCAAGTCAATCTAGTGCAACAATCAATAAAAGTGAGACAAAGAACTTGTTTGGGTAGGCCTCCATACATCAAAATGAATAGTCATGAAAGGAATCAAACTCTTATTATTTATTGGAGCATAAGAATATCTTGTGTGTTTAGCAAATTCACAAGCATCACAAACCAGCAATTCAAATTTGCATTGTCTAAACATAATAGGATATAACCTTTCTAAAGCCCAAAAAGAAGGATGTCCTAATCGCCTATGTGACTGGATGATCTCTTGTTCAACACTTATAGAATGTCCTAACAAAGCTTGGTTGGGATCAGGATTCGAGAGACCACAACTATCATCCAGAAGATATAGGCCATCTTGCAATCTACCACTGCCAATCGTTCTCCCTATTTTCAACTCCTGAAATATGTAATGAGTAGGAAAAAATTCAATTTTGCAATTAAGGGATTTCGTAATGGAACTAACAGACAAAAGATTAATAGAAAAGCTAGGAACATGAAGAACTTAAGCTAGATTTATGATGGTAGTACATTTAATAAAACTTGTTCCTGAAATAGTGGCTAAGGACCCATCCGCTATGCGGACTTTTTCTTTTCCTGTACATGGAGTAGGTTGAAAATTTATTTTGAGAGCCTGTCATGTGTTTGTTTGCTCCAGAATCTATAGTCCAAAATGATTTTTCAAGATTGGCAAGAAAAACATTACCTGATTTGACAAAATTAGAAGAGGAAGCAGTAGTAGATTGAGATTCAAGTTGAGACAACAAACACCTTAGGGATTGAACTTCTTCATTGCAAAAAATCCTAATATTATTTGTTTCCTCAAAGAAATCCACGATTTCAGACACATTCACTTGTGATCTTGATGGACCCATCCGCTTACCACCACGCCCTTTGGTTGGGCCACCATGCAGTTTCCAGCAATATTCTTTAGTATGCCGAGACTTGCCACAGTAGTCACAGTGTAACTGATCCTTGTCAGGACGACCATGATGAGGAACATATGATTGCTCTTGTGAAGAGGTAGCTACTAGCTTGCCTTATCAACAGAGGATGAATGGATCATAATACTCCTTCGACTCTCCTCCTGTTGGACATATATGTTTGCCTCATGGAAGGCATAGGATCCTTTCCAAGTACTTGGACCCATATCTGATCGTACTCTATATTCAAGCCAGCAAGAAAATCATATATGCATTCCTTTTCAATCAATTTCTGAAACTTAACAGCATCAGCAGCACATGTGGCTTGAAAGTCCTTATAGTAATCCAGTTCCTACCATAAACCACTTAATTCAGCAAAGTATTATGCAATAGTCATCTCACCTTATTTAGTTCCATGAACTTTGTTATGGAGCTCGTAAATCTATGCATCATTACCCATTTGAGAATAGGTTTGAGAAACTGCATTCCAAATAGTAGTTGCATTGTTCAACAACAAATACCCCCAAGCAATCTGAGGTTGCATAGAATTGATGAGCCAAGACATCACAAGTGAATTTTCAAATTCCCAACTGAATATAATTAAAACTGGTAATTTCTGGTTTTAGACTATTCCTAGTAATATACCCTTGGAGTCCCCTAGCTTGAATGAACAAAAGACAGGATCTAGACCAAGCCAGATAGTTGTTCCATCGAGCTTTACGGGACTGATTTGTAAAGATGGGTTATCACTCACAAAGCCCGATTTTGTTTCAGCCACAGCCCTCTTTCCCTCGGTCATGTTTCAGCAAATAGGAGAAAAAGCAATGAAGAAACAAAACACTTAGTACCAGTAAAAAAAAAGCAGACCAGGTCAAGAACCAAGGCTTGGTAAAGGCGCAACACACGAGGAAGAATGCGAGCAGCAGGCCGATCGACGACAGGGCTTCCTCCTGGGATAGGAGGTCACATTCACCCCCCCTAATAGATTGCCGCTAGAAGCTTGACCCAAAAAACCTAATATGACTCTATAAAATTATGCCATGAAAAACTGGCACAGCTCTGATACCATGAAAAAAACAAAAAAAAAAAATTGGAGAAAATTTCTTTGTATATTTTTTTGAATCATAATGCTCTTTACATAGCTCCTATTTATACACATTAATTAGTCCTAGAATAAGAAGCTAAATAATTACAACAGGAAACAGAAATAATTAGGAGAATCAGCTATATACAGAAACTGAAATTAATTTCTAATAATTTAGGATTCCTATAATCATAGAATTTTAACAGATACCATAATAACATATACCATAATTTGAGATTCCTATAATCATAGGATTTTAATAGATACCATAATTTGAGATTTCTATAATCATGGGATTCCAACAACAACAAAAGATACTCGAATGGATGTTAGTCATTAAATGAAGGACCAATATGACTGTCAGAGGAAGTGCCCTCTCATTTGACATTAGGTGTCTTCTCTGCAAGAATCTACCCTACACAAAGAAAACCTTGAAAAGACAAGTGATGCTAGGCTGACATTATTGGTCCAGACTGGAATTTTTATTTTAAGGCAAGCACAATGCTTCCTAATACTTCCCATGCATGGGCATGAAGGAGACATTTGTAGGAAAGGTAACTTTATATGCCATTGATAACTCATATGAAGGGCAACTAAGGAGGGAAAGACATCAACAAAGTCTCTCAGTCCTAGTACCAATATCAGTTGGGCACTGGGCCTATGGATGTCCCACATACCAGAAATTCAAATGTTGAAATCCCAATATATACCAAGACCCCTTTTTTCATTGGTTTTCATGTTTTCATTATTGTTTTGGAATTTCTATGCTATTTGGGGTTGTTTGAGGTCTTTGAACCCATGATTGGGTTTCTAGTTATCAGTACGAGTAGTGGCACCCATTTGACAATGTTTCTTTTATTTTTTGTAGGTCTTTACGGCACTTTAATTTTAGATGGGCTACTCATTGAAATTTGAAAAACATATCCATAAGTTTATTTGGGATAGTAAATGCACAAAACTGTAAAATTTCATGAAAATAGCAAGGTAGCAAGGCAATTTAGTGTGACATTTATGGTTGGGAAATTAGCCAGCTGTCAAATGCAACAATAAAAGGAAACCAGCAAAAACAGAAACAGCAACAAGGAAAAAGAAAAAAGGAAAGAAAACTGCAGGTTCTGATATAGAGTTATTTTCTATGGGAAACAAGGCAAAACCTCCTTGTTTTCTGAAAATAGAAATTTTCTTCTAGAAATAACTACATAAGGATGTACTTCTCTGAACCACCGATGCAATTGGAAATTGTATGCTAAAAAATCCAAGTTTTGTTGGACGAGATACAAAATGAGGCATTAAAGAGGTTGTTTGACTCTTTTAGTCAGCCTGAAATGTTAACAATGTACAAGATACCTGGGATACATAGGACGTCTTAGTAAATTTTGATTGCTTTGGCCAAGTCAAGGAGAACTAAGATTTCGATTCTTCATTTCTTAACACCCCAACCCACCCGGTGGAAATTTTGGTTTCCATCATTATTTTACTTCAAGTTGGCAAATAAGGATAAGCATGGCCCTCTATGATTGTGATGTCTGTCATCACGTATCAACATCACGTATGTCATGACATACGTGATGTCTGTTTTGGGTTTATCCTAAAACAGAGATATTGGCTCATCTTCACGGAAGCAAGATAAAATTTTTCTCATTTTTATATATGGAATGGAACATTCTAATTAGGAATCATTAGTGGCTTGGACGCCTTACCTTATGTGAGAAATTTTAAGATGTCTCTTCGATTATTGAGCACCCACAGCCAAATGAATTGTTTCCATCAGTCGAAGAATTTTGTCTTTATATATAGTCAATATAGCAAACATACTCCATATTGCAATGTCGTGATTACTGCACCAAACTCAGTTTTGAGTATCTGTATCTGGATTAGAAGATCATGAAGAAGAGGAAAAATGGTAGGAAGCTTAACAGTCTCCAAAGCAACCCATGTCTTAGTTACTTATTAGATTTTCCTTTCCTTATTAAATAATTATCGATATGCAATCTTCTTTTCAAGAATACTACATGCAATCTTTAAATGGAAGAACTATTATATCAAACTCAACATCTCTTTAGTATTACTATTTTTATCTTGTTTAGCCACTAAATTGGTATAGTCTATAAAAGTTTGACATCTCTTTATAATTACTTTTAATTAATACTGCCAAAAATAAATAGAGATGCTTATTATCACTGTATATTAGAAGCATATTTTCTTCCTATAAAGTTCATTCTTATAATCCACAGTACTTAATGGTATTGGAATTGCATATCTCAATTTCACTTTTGTATAAGTTTTTGCATAAACAAATTATGCATGGGACACCTAAATATTTACACGAGACTAATCCCATGTTACATTTCGTATAAGATTGTAATCCTCTCAATTGAGGGACAGATTTTGAGATAATTTGATTGAAAGAACAATAAGAAACCAAGGTGCAGCCATCTTCCGTCCCATTCTCTTATTCTCTCTTTGTTTCCTCTTCTTCTTTCCTCTGAATCTTCTCTCTCTTTACTCAGTTGCTTCTATTTTTTCTATTTTTCTGTTTTCTTACAATTTACTTTCTTGAGCTAATAACCATGGTTAAATTTGTACATATCCAAATTTGTTATTAATCAGTTTGACATTCTTTTGATCCCTTAAGACCATTATCCAGTTTTATTTCAATTGGCCTGTGTTTAACAGCCAGAAGCAAAAACCACATCGATTAAGTCTGGTCAAATCAAAGTGAGGATCATGTGACTCTTGCTAAGCCTGGATAGAATTTGGCTATGAAAATCACACTAAGGATGGATACCTAGGCCAAAAAAGTAGATTTCAGCAATGAAGTAGACAAGCAAGCTGAAAAATCAAGTCTTAGCCATGAAAGATGGCAGGAAGAAGATCAAGATGATTTGAGATTCCCAAATATAGAGGATTATTTTGTAGGCTAAATGAGGAAAGACGGCTAACACAAGCTTCATCAGGATATGTTAAAGGCCAATACGGTATGACTATCAGTCTGGTATAGCTGATAGTAGCTACCAAAACCACTAGGAGTAGAGACCAAATATAGGTAGCAACCATCACAATGGACATTTATTGTACCTGAGGGCAGTTATTATATATTAGCATAAATAACTAGAATTGTACTCTATAAAAGACCCTTCAACAATCAATCCAATGAATCTTTACCTTTTATTTTTGCCTCACTCTACCTTTTATTTTAGAAGTAGATATAACTTAGCTTTCTACCATAGCCCAACACTACACCCCTCTACCTTAGCCCAATGCTACACCGATATTATTTCCATCTCCTTCTAACAGTGCTGTGATGGCACCAAAAGTCCTTGAAGATTGAAGCACATTGACCAACACTACTCTCTATTCTCCATTTGACCCACATCTTTCCAGCTAGCCCAATATTGGTGGCAACTTCGTCCAGTCAAGCTTGGCAAACTGCCCTCCACCTCGACCGATCGAGTTCCGCTAGGACTCCCAAGTTCCCTATCCCATTTTGAACAGGACAAAAAGGGTGGCAACAAGCTCTTTGGTATGCCCAATGGGATGGAAAGGGCAGCAATAGCATGGTGACTTTAAAATATCGACATTATTTTTTTCACTTCCTTGATATGAGGAAATTTAGCTTGCCATCCACCCTTGGTTTCTTGGGGGGATCTGAATAAAGCTTCTACCACCATAGCCTTAGATGTGATTTCAGCCCATGTTTAGCAATTTTAAACTAGAACGAAAGATTTGAAGGTCTAGAGAATATAGAATTTATTAGTGAAGCTTATAAAGCAACGGATTCATGTAATTGATATTAATGATCTCGAATGATAAGATAACATTTATAAAACCTATATGAGATTTGAAATTAAAAATACCCAAATAGCAAAAAGGACAAAACTATTCATCATTTGGTAAGATATGAGAACCTTTCTAACTCAATCAATGCATCTGAACTTGTACTTGTTTTGTAAGGATAGAGTGAAGGGGAAATCCAGATTTCCCAGGTCAGGTTCGTTCAGATCTGATTGGATCGAGAGGCATATTTCAAAAATTTTCTCTCAGATCCAGATCAGATCTAACACCTTTTCAGATCTGATTTATAAACTGATAATTAAGAAAATAAACTAAATTAATTCTGAATTAATTTTTACCTTGATCTTGGGTAATCTGATTACCCATTGATGATCCTGCGGAAGCTCTGAGGTTCTGGATCTAGCCACGCAAGCGCCTGGCCTCTACCGGTATCCATACGGGCTAGATCTGGAGATCTTCTCCTTCTCTTTCTTTTCTCCAAAAATCAGATCTGGATCTGATTTGGAGGATCTTCAAAACTTCTTCTGAAAATCACCCGTCATCTCTACAGCAGTGCTGCCTTCTTCCTTTTTCGTCAGCCTTTCCTTGCTTGACTCGCACTAATCTGAGGGCCCAACTTCCTTAGGCGTGGAGAGGAGGGAGAGGGCCAGATGGTTGCATGGAGAAGGGAGAGGGGTAGCCTTGGGGCATGGCTTGGAAGAGGGGTTCTCAAAAGTGGGCGCAGATAGAGTCAATTTATAGACTCTGCTGTGCCATGCAGTGCTGCATCACATCGGCCAATCACGTTGCTTTGTTCAATCAGATCTAAATCTGATTAGTGGGACGAGAGACCCACGGATTCATCCTAAGGTGGCACCTAAGACTGGTCAAAGTCTATAGGTGAGGGTCACCTAGTTTGAATCCAACAAGCAACTTGGAGTCCCATCTGTATGGGACTCCAGCGTCCCTATCCATGGGCGCATGCCATCCTAGGCGTGCACCCCCTTCTTTTTCAATTTTCAGAGAGGGGACAAGCCTCTATCTGCTCTTCAATAAGTGCATGACACATGGACAGATGTCCAAGGATCAAAGGTCAACGTTTGACCAAGTCAAAGTATAAGAATTAGCAGGTGATGAAAAATGGCAGGTGTTGTCTCAAATTTATCTCATAAATTAAGACAACCCTTTTCTGACTTGGACAAGCTCCAATCAGATCAGGTAAAGGTACCTGAGTGAGCACAAACTCATTTGGCTCAGTCGAGACAACTTTTAAGATAGAAAAAGGAGAATGTTAGGCTCAATCGTGTGCTAGCACGATTTTCTTGAACCTAATTGAATCTTATTCAAATCAATTGAACTGGATTAGTTCCAATTGATGATCATCCAGATTCCAAACCTTTGTTTGTGTGACCCAGTTAGGTTCAGTTCTGTATGGTAATAGGATATGTCATGATCTCTATCATCGACATCATCGAAACTCCTTTCGATGGATCAGAACTCTTCTGATTCGAACAGCTAGAATGATCGATCATCTAAATCATTCTAATTGCTCCCAAAATCCACCAGTGACACCTAGCAGTATATGGTGGCAACCCATCAGAGCTGAAAATGCGAACCTCTTCGGTGCAGCTACCTATGTGATTAAGTTCTTCTATCTTGAGCCCCGATCAGATTAGGGTTAAGGTGAACTCGTCAAACCCTAGTTTCTGTCATATGATGTAATCATTCGATTCAAGTCCGATGTGAAAATCTAAATAGAAACTCTTTCTATTATTTCACTCTGCCATGGCCATGGGCTTCTGGACTTGATTCTCATGATCATCATAGGGCTGCTCCTCTATCCACCGAGGTAGATAGATTCCATCTTGATGCAATCCAGTTCCTACAATGAACATGCTATAGCCAACATACACCTCAGGGTTCCGATATGGCTAGGAGACCGAGTAATGGTGTAGTCAAACTATAACACCCTCAAGGTGAACTGCCGATGCACCTCAGGTCAAAGAACCAGACACACCACTGCAGCATCGAGTCAGTCATTGACGAGAAGGTAGACTTCCTAATGACTACTCGAGGTGGTCACGCTCAGTGCCCTCGTTCTCTAACGAGTACCTGTACTCTCGCTCCGGTGTCTCCACACCGTAGACTCAAGACTCATCTACTAAAGAGAAGCGATTGTACACCAACCTTCCGGATCAATCACCATCCTCGTGATGATCCTATGGTCAGGAGCATTTTATGAGTTAATAATGATTATTCATGTCTTAAATTTTCAACTCTTGAAAATATGAATTATCATTACCATTAACTCAAAGGATGTATCACAGACACTAAATACATATGTGATAGAAAATAACCCATTTTATTGATTATAGTCAAAATTATAATTTTGCCCCTAGAAGTGTATTACAAGTGTCAGCCAATTCTGGCTTCTAGGGCACATATATCTAACAATCTCCCACTTGTCCTAAAGCCAATTGGCTACAAGTCTAAGTCCCATCTTCTCAAGGTGGGCTTCGATCTTCTGCTGGCCCAACGGCTTTGTAAGTGGGTCTGCCACATTATCTGCGGAGTTGACTCTCTTGACCTCGACGTAACCCTTCTCGAGGTAATCGCGGATGAGGTGGTATCGCCGCTCAATGTGCTTGGATTTCTGGTGAGACCTCGGCTCCTTAGCAAGGGCTATGGCGCCATTGTTGTCGCAGTATAGAGGAATGGCATCTGATGGCATTACTCCAATTTCTGCAGCAAACTTCTTGTACCAGAATGCTTCCTTCGCAGCCTCTGATGCAGCGATATATTCTGCTTCCATGGTGGAATCTGCTATCACATGTTTGCTTGGAACTCTTCCAGCTGACAGCTCCACCATTGCACACAAACAGACTTCCAGATGTCGACTTTCGATCATCTATATCGGACATGAAAGTCCGAGTCTGTGTATCCCTGGACTTGGAGTTCTCCATTACCAAAGACCAACATCATATCCTTAGTTCTTCTCAAGTACTTAAGGATACATTTCACAGAAGTCCAGTGTTCTTCACCTGGATTTGACTGATATCTGCTTGTGACACTCACAGCATGGGCTATATCAGGTCGTGTACATAGCATGGCATACATGAGGCTCCCTATTGCAGAAGCATAAGGGATCTTGCTCATGCGTTCTATTTCCTCAGGTGTGCTAGGGCACATCTTCTTGGAAAGATGAATACCATGTCTGAAGGGTATTAATCCCCTCTTAGAGTTTTCCATACTAAACCTCTTTAGTACTTCCTCTATGTACATCTTCTGTGAAAGTCCTAGCATCCTATTCGGTCTATCCCTATAGACCTTAATTCCTAGAATAAAGGATGCTTCACCTAGGTCTTTCATGGAGAATTCCTTGGACAACCACATTTTGACTGATGTCAACATGGGAATATCATTCCCAATAAGGAGGATGTCATCCACGTACAATACGAGGAAGACAACAGCGCTCCCACTGACCCTTTTGAAAACACATGGTTCCTCTTCATTTTTGATGAAACCAAACTTTTTGATCACATCATTGAAACGAGTGTTCCAGCTCCGAGATGCTTGCTTAAGTCCATATATGGACCTTTGCAGCTTGCAAACCTTGTGATCAGTATCACTGGATGTGAAACCTAGCGGCTGTTCCATATAGATATCTTCCTCAAGATATCCATTTAAGAATGCCGTTTTCACGTCCATTTGCCATATTTCATAATCGAAATAGGCTGCAACGGCAAGCAATGTGCGGATGGATTTTAGCATAGCTACTGGGAAAAGGTATCCTGATAGTCAATGCCTTCGCACGTTGACTATAACCTTTTGCCACTAGTCTAGCCTTGAATGTCTCCACATTCCCATCTGCACCAATCTTTCTCTTGAAGATCCATTTACACCCAATAGGTACTATACCTTCTGGTGGATCTACCAAGGTCCAGACTTGGTTTGAGTGCATCGAGTCAATTTCTGACTGCATTGCCTCTAGCCATTTCTCGGAGTCGATATCTGATATCGCCTCGTTGTAGGTTTTGGGATCATCACCATGAGCACCATTACCTATGAGGAACATTTTCCTCTACATCCTCTGAAATAATACCTAAGTATCTTTCAGGGGGACGGGAAACTCTTTCCGATCTACGAGGTGGAGGAGGTAGTGTTCTTATTGGCTCAACCTGATTTGGTTCCACTTGGTCCTTAGCTCGTTGCTGCTTGTGAGACTTTCTCATCAAGCTTAATCTGCTTTCCAATGCCGCTATCTTGAATAAACTATTTTTCAAGAAAGATGGCATGTCGACTCACAATCACATTGTGGTCTTCTGGAATGTAGAAATAGTATCCTAATGACTCTTTAGGATATCCTATGAATCGAGCTCTAAAGGACCTAAACTCTAACTTGTCCGCTTGTTGTCTTTTGACATGAGCCGGACAACCCCAAATTCTGAGATGACTCAGACTTGGTTTCTTACCGTGCCATATCTCATACGGTGTGGTAGGAACGGTTTTAGAGGGAACCCTATTCAGTAGATAGATTGAAGTTAACAATGAATGAGTGTCCCCAAAGAAAATCAGGGAGGTCTGTGAAGCTCATCATGGATCGAACCATATCCAATAGAGTCCGATTTCTCCATTCTGAAACCCCGTTGAGTTGAGGTGTTCCTGGTGGAGTCCATTGAGAGACTATGCCATTTTCCTTAAGATAGTCTAGGAATTCCCGGCTAAGGTATTCACCTCCTCGATCTGATCGAAGAACCTTAATGGGTTTTTCAGTTTGTTTTTCTACTTCATGTCTGAATTCTTTGAACTTTTCAAAAGCTTCAGACTTGTGTCTCATAAGATACACATACCCATACCTAGACAGATCATCGGTAAAGGTAATGAAGTAGACAAAATTGCCTCTAGCCGGCACATCAAATGGGCCGCACACATCAGTATGTACTAGGGCAAGGAGATCTGTGGCCCTCTCCCCATGTCCAACAAAAGGGAGTTTAGTCATTTTGCCTTGAAGACAAGATTCACAAGTTGGATATGACTCAAAAGTCAATGGACTCAATAGCCCATTTTTCTCCAATTTGTTGATCCTATCTTCTGCTATATGACCTAATCTCAGGTGCCATAGATATCTATCGTTTGGACTATCCCTAGGTCGTTTGGCATTCACGTTTTGCTCGATAGTTAAAAACAGGTACATCAATATGTAGCTGATAAAGACCATTAATAAGGAAACCATTTGCAATTTTATTTCTTTCATAAAGAATGTTACAATGGTCCTTAAAGAAGGTAATCACATAAGCCTTCTTGTGCTAAGCATGAAACAGAAATCAAATTCCTGCTAGCTGCAGGCACATAATAACAGTCTTTTCAAAACTAAGTCTAAACCAGATGGTAATCGAAGAGGGTATGTTCCCACGGCTACTGCAGCAACTCTTGCTCCATTACCGATGCGTAGGATCATGTCTCCATCCCTCAGCCTCCTGCTATCCTCAAGACCCTGCATAGAAGTGCACAGATGAGCACTAGAACCAGAGTCAAGCACCCAACTGGATGCAGAAGAAACCGTAAGGTTAGACTCAATAACGAGCATACCTCCAGAAGGACCTTCCTTCTTGTTCTTCAGGGTGGCCAGGTAAGTAGGGCAGTTCCGCTTCCAATGGCCGTCGCTGTTGCAATGGAAACACTTTCCTTTGCCATCGGCCTTCTTCTTCGGCTCTGCCTTCTTCTTCTTTGATCCTTCCACCTTTTGCTTTTTCACAGACTTCTTTTTCTTTCCATAAGACTTTCTTTTGGAAGAAGTCCATTCCATAGCAAGAACTGAGCCTTTAGAACCTTTCATAGAAAGCTCAGCGGTAACCAGCATATTCATTAATTCGGCCAAGGAATTTTGAAGTTTATGCATGTGGTAATTCATGATGAATTGCCCATATGCATCAGTCAAGGATTGCAGAATTATATCATTCTGTTCTGCAGATCCAAGTCCAACTTCACACCGAGCTTCTCAAGCTCTTCCATGTCCTTGATCATCATGTCAGACAGTGATCTTGGACTGACTGCCCATCACGCATCTTAGCCTTAAAAAGTCATTTTCGTGACTTGATACTTGGCTGCGCGACTCTGTTCACCAAACATCTCCTATAGGTGAGCCAACATTTGGCGAGCAGTCCCGATATCTTCATGTTGGCGCTGGAGCTCATCAGACATCGAGCCCAACATGTAATATCTGGCCTTATTATCTTCGTCTATCCATTTTTTCCAGAGACGCTCTCTGTTCAGTGGATGGACGAGCTGGTAAGGTGGGAGGGTCCTGATCCAATACATGGGTTAACTTCTCGAAATCCAAAACGATTTTGTAGTTCCTGAGCCAATCTTTATAATTTGGTCCGATCAGTCTATGTGTGTCCAGGATACGTGCTAAGTGGGATTGGATGCAGACATTTTCCTGTAGAGAGTCAAAGATTCTAGTTAGATATTGTAATTAAGACTTAACCAATTTGTTTAGGGATTTTATTTTTTAAATTAGCTCCCACTATTTTCTCGGATCCCTACACTCCCTCTGTAGAGATGCGAAAATCTCCACGATTAATGATTTCTAGTGGGTGGTGCGGTCTCACCAACTGACTCATCACCTCACCTAATAGTTATTGGTGATGGGTTAGCCAATGAGTGAACAACTCTTGTTCAATGATTCTCTAATCATGGTGCACCCAAACTTGGTCTCTAATTCATAAATCTCACCGTGTCCGGAATATTGATCCACTCCTTAGTTAAAGTCAGACCCACCATTTGCACAGACTGGATTCCTAATTGAGTCTCTCACCGTATCCGGAATATTGAGCCCAATTCATCCTCCAGCCCGTAGCATCCAATGCCTAATAGATATGGTTGCATCTTTCCGATGCAACTGAGCCACTGTAACCAGCCGAGAACAATCAACCCCGGGAAGGGCCCGCACATCTACAATGGTGGAAGACCATGACTTAATCTTTTCTTAGAAAGATTTGATTTAGGTCTCATTAAACTAGACTTGACATAATCATAACCATTATGACTAACCTAGTGGCATGGGTTAGCTCGGATTATTGACCACCTCAAATCAGAACTGAGTTAACAAATATGACCAGATAAGTGAGACCGGTGGAAGGGATATGCCATTAACTCGACAAGAACGCATTCGAGTCGAGTAGCTCCCAATTAAAAACCAGTCGGTCATATCTACCAAACTTACCTTAGACACCAAATTGTTGAGACAAAATCAATCGGGTTAGCCTACAATCCAGACTCTAACCACCGAGCCTAATTAGGTCTTAGCTTGATCAATCACATTCATGACTCGATCCTGACCCAGACTTAATCCTATTAGGCTGGTCAATTTAAGCATTGTTGATCCCATCTAACCAACTCTTGATTCAGTTTGATCAACCGCTAAACCTAATTGAGCTACCCAAGCCCGAACCCAGATTTATGAATATGTCTTAGATCTGAAATTCTCAATTTTAGACCTAATTGATATTTCATAAACTTAATTCTTAATTAAGTTAGGATTCATAAACAAAACATGTAAAAAGATCCTAGGGTTTCAGGATCTAGGATTTTGTAGAAAATAAATTTTCAATTTCTGATTAAAGACAAACGCGCAGCACCCCTACACATCATAAGAACACCCCATCGTATGGGAGGAGAGGGTCTTTAAGCCCTATTTTGTTCTTATGACCGAACGGCCAAGGGAACGCCTTAATCAGAAATACAACTAATCTACAAAAACAAATTAGATCTAAGCATATATCTCATATAAAAATTAGATCTAATTAAAACATGTTTTGTATATATTACATATATCATGCATGCATGTTTTTCAGATCTAAATTATCTCATAATCATCTGAAAAATTAAATTTAAATTCGATCATATCAAATAAAATTTAATCTAGACCTATTTGCAGAACTATTCTACAACTAGTCTAAACATACAACTATCATATCTTATATGAACAATTAATTTTATTTTATTTTCTATTTTCAGATCTGATTATAATATTTATAATATCAGAAAACAGAAAATAAATAGATCTAAAAATCACTTTTAATCAAATAAAAATTATGATCAAACTAGACTACACATAGAACAATTCTATTCCTAGTCTAGTTATGTATCTTATACATATTAGATCTAAATTAATTTATTTTTATTTATTATTTTTTTTATTTCAGATCTAATCATATCTCATGTGATATCTAAAATCACTAATTAATTAGATTAAATCAGATCTAAAAAGAAATTTATAAGAATCTAGCTCTGATACCAGTTGAAGAGGAAATCCAGATTTTCTGGATCAGGTTCGTTCAGATCTGATTGGATCGAGAGGCATATTTCAAAAATTCTCAGATCCAGATCAGATCTGATACCTTTTCAGATCTGATTTATAAACTGATAATTAAGAAAATAAACTAAATTAATTCTGAATTAATTTTTATCTTGATCTTGGGTAATCTGATTACCCGTTGATGATCCTGCGGAAGCTCTGAGGTTCTAGATCTAGCCATGCAAGCGCCTGGCCTCTACCGGTATCCACTCGGACTGGATCTGGAGATCTTCTCCTTCTCTTTCTTTTCTCCAAAAATCAGATCTGGATCTGATTTGGAGGATCTTCAAAACTTCTTCTGAAGATCACCCGTCGTCTCTGCAGCAGTGCTGCCTTCTTCCTTTTTCGTCAGCCTTTCCTTGCTTGACTCGCACTAATCTGAGGGCCCAACTTCCTTAGGCGTGGAGAGGAGGGAGAGGGCCAGATGGTGGCATGGAGAAGGGAGAGGGGCAGCCTTGGGGCGTGGCTTGGAAGAGGGGTTCTCAAAAGTGGGCGCAGACAGGGTTTATTTATAAACTCTGCTACGCCATGCAGTACTGCATCACCCCGGTCAATCACGTTGCTTTGTTCAATCAGATCTAAATCTGATTATGGGACGAGAGACCCACGGATTCATCCTAAGATGGCGCCTAAGACTGGTCAAAGTCTATAGGTGAGGGTCACCTAGTTTAAATCCAACAAGCAACCTGGAGTCCCATCTGTATGGGACTCCAGCATCCCTATCCATGGGCGCACGCCATCCTAAGCGTGCGCCCCCTTCTTTCCAATTTCCAGAAAGGGGATAAGCCCCTATCTGCTCTCCAATAAGTGCATAACACATGGGTAGATGTCCAAGGGTCAAAGGTCAACGTTTGACCAAGTCAAAGTACAAGAATTAGCAGGTGACGAAAAATGACAGGTGTTGTCTCAAATTTATCTCATAAATTAAGACAACCCTTTTCTGACTTGGACAAGCTCCAGTCAGATCAGGTAAAGGTACCTGAGTGAGCACAAACTCATTTGGCTCAGTCGAGACAACTTTTAATGATAGAAAAATGGAGAATGTTAGGCTCAATCGTGTGCTAGCACGATTTCCTTGAACCTAATTGAATCTTATTCAAATCAATTGAACTGGGTTAGTCCAATTGATGATATCTAGATCCAAACCCTTGTTTGTGTGACCCAATTAGGTTCAGTTCTGTATGGTAATAGGACATGTCATGATCTCCATCATCGAAACTCCTTTCGATGGATCAGAACTCTTCTGATTCAGACAAGCTTAGAATGATCGATCATCTAAATCATTCTAATTGCTCCCAAAATCCACCAGTGACACCTAGCAGCATATGGTGGCAACCCATCAAAACTGAAAATGAACCTCTCAGTGCAGCTACTTGTGTGATTAAGTTCTTCTATCTTGAGCCCCGATCAGATTAGGGTTAAGGTGAACTCGTCAAACCCTAATTTCTATCATATGATTTAATCATTCGATTCAAGTCCGATGTGAAAATCTTAATAGAAACTCTTTCTATTATTTCACACTCTCTGCCATGGCCTATGGGCTTATGGACTTGATTCTCATGATTATCATAGGACTGCTCCTCATCCACCGAGGTAGATAGATTTCATCTTGGTGCAATCCAATTCCTACAATGAACATGCTATAGCCAACATACACCTCAGGGTTTCGAATGGCTAGGAGACCGAGTCATGGTGTAGTCAAACTATAACACCCTCAAGGTGAACTGCCGATGCACCTTAGGTCAAAGAACCAGACACACCACTGCAGCATCGAGTCAGTCATCGACGAGAAGGTAGACTTCCTTATGACTACTCGAGGTGGTCATGCTCAATACCCTCGTTCTCTAACGAGTACCTGTACTCTCGCTCCGGTGTCTCTACACTGTAGACTCAAGACTCATCTACTACAAAGAAGCGATTGTACACTAACCTTCCGGATCAATCACCACCTCATGATGATCCTACGGTCAAGAGCATTTTATGAGTTAATAAATGAAAATTCATGTCTTAAATTTTCAACTCTTGAAAATATGAATTATCATTACCATTAACTCAAGGGATGTATCACAGACACTAAATACACTTATGTGATAGAAAATAACCTATTTTATTATTTATAGTCAAAATTACAATTTTGCCCTTAGAAGTGTATTACAAGTGTCAGTCAATTCTGGCTTCTAGGGCACACATATCTAACATAGAGAACTCAAAATAATGCAGCATGCAAATATGCACTTAAAGGTTAATTCTAGTCAAATTACTAGAAGAAAGCAGGCAGCAACAATATGCTCCATCTAATTGTTACCGCTACAATCTACAAAGAATTCTTCATTAACTAGTTGTAAATCGAAGGCGTTCCATTTTGGAACAGAGAAAGCACATTTCAATATGAATGTTATATTCAAATGTGATGATGCAATGGGATGAGGCACTTTGCAAGTGAGAAATTATGCAAGTAAAGAGCCATGAAAACCAATAGATCAAGATTTGACTGGAAGTTGTTGAGAAGTATTGGGCAACAACAAGCATTAAAACATTTTAAGAAAAGGAAACTAATGGATTGGATTCTCTACCTGGCACTGTTTTTTTAGGGGGGTCAACCTATCCTATGTGTAATAGTCCTGCATTGGTTGATTAAGGGAGCGCCATGTGGGTTTGTAAGCACAGGCCAATCCATGACAAGGGCATCATGAGGTTCGACAAAGGAGGTTGTAGTAGTCCAACATTGGTTAATTCAAAGAATGTGGTCCACATTTATAAGCTTGGGTGGTCCTCTACTCAACAACTCAAGTTTTTAGGCTACGAGTTCATGACACATGGCATTGATGTGGTTACATATGGATAAATATTTGGGCTTGACATGATTCCATACCCATGGCTTATCTGAGATGTTGTGTGATCGAAGGATTAAATTGCATGATAACTTTCCACGGAAGGATATTTTGGTTCTTCCACCAAAATTCCATATCTTCTAAATAATCATGATATGTTGCTAGACGTCAATCTTGACTTGTAAAATCTTATGAATTAAAGAGTTTAATTCAATAATTAATTAGAAAGGGTTCTAATTAATTTATGCACTTGGGCTTAATATTTTATGAGCCTAATTAATTAAAAGAGTTCTAATTAAGTTAGGTGGACATGAGCATGGGCCTACTGCTAGCTAGATGTGGAACTCAATAAGTCACACACTTAGGAAATTGGTCAAGGACTTGAGATTAGGCCTTAGAGGACCTGATTGAAATAATAGATTTATGAGAAATCCTAAAGGGCTTTAAGTAGACATGCAAGCACGTGTTAAAACCCTAGAATCCCCAAACCACTTTGACTCCTCATGCCATAAGGTTTTGGCTGGTCAAAGAGTTACCCTAAGAGAGTTCCCCCCTTGCACCTCAATGCCCTCTCACGTTTAAAAGGAACCCACACTACAAGAAGGGACGCCAAAGAGTTTAACATCCACTAGGTTTCTCACATGAAAGAGTCCACGTTTAAAAAAGGAGACGCCCCAGGAGGCTTGATGCCCTAGATTTCTCACACCTCACCCCTCGAAGTATTTGGATGCTAAGAGGATCACACTCAAAAGTAGTTGGATGGCAAAGAGAGAAAAAACAGAGAGAGGGGCGCTGAATCTCTTAAGAAGGGATTCAAGAAAAAGGTTAAGAGAGAGTCCTCAATCAATTCCTGTGTAGACTAGCATTGTTGATTCAATGTAAAAATTTTAAAATCCCATATTCCACTGCACATCCGAATCCCAACATACAGCACGATGGTACCTTAGAACAATTTGACATTCACCCAAAAGCTTTTCATATTCCTTGCAAAGTCAAGCATTCTATATCAAGTGAACCAGGATCTATTGAAAGGAAGTAACTTCAGCCACGATATTGCCTAGATCTAGGATGTGTAGGCACAATTTTAGCCCCTAAATTTGCATTCTTAAATTTATGAAGGCATTTTTCTGGTAATGCAGCATTCAAATTTCAATATCATGGTTAAGTTTCTTGAATTGTACTTTAGATCTTTGACCTCATTGTGAATCTACCTATCTAAAGCTCTAGTGCATCTTTTATTGGTTTCAACAATAAAAAGATATAGCTACATTCATCATCTTAACCCAAACTTAGCACTCCATTCACAAAGTTATTTTTTAACTTTGAAATATTACTCTATTAACTCAGCCTTGTGCAATTTTACCTAGCAATAGTCTAGAATTTGCAAGCTGCAACCGACACCAGTAATTTAACAAATGAACTTTCACAAAGAGCACACCCTCTTTTCACCCTCAAAATTTCTATGCTCGTTAATTAAATAAAAGGTTCCAAACTACACCAAATATCAGCCCCTTTATGTTCTAAATTTTCTTCTTAGGCCTTAATACCTCAATTCCCTAGTCTCCACCCCAATCATTCATCACCATATCAGATACACCATCCTTGCCACCATGCAAACCACACCCTAATTTCCCTGTCTTTGATTCAACACATCACCAAATATCAGAGATTCTGGTATTTTATGCTGTTCTCTTAAAATTCCACCATGAGTAGGCTTATCATAGAATTCCAAGTCTTCAGTCCAAACTACTCCATTTAATGCATAAAGAACAAACTTTTAGCCATAATGTCTCCTTTCACTAGAAGCACAAATAAGCTTATTTATTTATTAATTAATTTGAAATCTCCTGGTAACATCTTGTTCAAATCAGCAGTTTTTTAACATTTAAGATGTTACATTAAGCATGTGAAGTAGCCTGTGATGATGAAGTCCACAACCTACACAGGTTGCATGAATTTTCAGGACATCTTTGATCACCTCCTACATAATCCTTCCGGTCACCACATCCTAGAGTCTTCAAGTTTTGCTTTACTGCTAGTGCAGAAGCTATCAAAACTGATGCAGCTATAAGGTACAAACGTGATTGATCTAAGCTGCTTTTTACTGCACCTCTAAAAGCTAATGAAGAT
The DNA here is from genome assembly GCA_006176705.1 of Cocos nucifera. Taxonomy (NCBI): domain Eukaryota; kingdom Viridiplantae; phylum Streptophyta; class Magnoliopsida; order Arecales; family Arecaceae; genus Cocos; species Cocos nucifera. Next base: position 1,170,592 of record QRFJ01000113.1, on the reverse strand, counting down.
CAACTCCACCAAATTAACTACTGACAGACAACAAATGTAAAAACAAGTTAATTAGGCATCACAAAAGTAAAAATAGAAATTTAACGCTCTTCGAGATAGAATTTTATAAAAACCATGAACTCGGGCAACATTAATCTCATTCTTAAAGCAAAGGCATACATGCAATTCTAAACCCAAAAACAGAAAGTTGAGGAAAATTTCAATAACCAATTGTATGCTTCTAAAATTAAAAAGAAATAAATAAATAAATAAAAAGGCAAAAGCAGAGCATATATGGAGACAGCATAACTACTGATGACAAAACAAAACTGCAAATGAAATGAAATGACCACTTGATGGAAATCAGGGTTTACGCACATACGTTAGAAAGAAGCATCGAAACCCTAACCCTAATTTTAATTAAGTATTTATTTAGAATTTTTATTTTATTTTTATTTTATTAGATCTTTTAATTTTGTTAGGACTCAGTAAAAGAAGTTCTATTAAATTTTAAGTTAGCTGTTAGAGTCCTGTTAGGTTGCTTTTTGTTCCTCCATTTAAAGGCTCCACATGTATGGAGAAAAACAGACTTGAATGATTGATTAATTGAAATCCTAAAATTCCAAGCTTTGAATCTTTGTTTTTCTTTTGAGTTTTTCTTTTCAATTTGTGTTTTTTCTTTTTTTTTTTTTTTTGTTTTGCATCAATTTAGTATCAGAGCTAAAAGATTCCATAATTCTTCGGTTCCACGGTATTTTTTTTTGAGTTGCAGAAAATTTTCTTTTCTTTGTTTTGACACCGTCCTTCCTTCCCCTCTCCATCTCTATCTATCTTGCTCTTTTCCCATCACCTTCCACCCACTTAATCAAAAAAAAAAAAAAAAAATCCCCATCTTTCCCTTCCCCTCTTCATCTCTCTTTTTTTTCCTTCCGAGTCGCAGCCCGCGCCACCCCGACGACCGCATCCTCATTTTTCTACCGCCGATCAACGTCGCCTTCCCCGCCGACAACGACACAGTATCGTTTGGCCTCCGACCGCCGTTCCGCAACCACCGCAATGGCCATCGCTCCCTCCTCCGCCATCGAAAGTTGTCGCCACCTGCCCCACCGTCGACGATGCAAGCCCCAATGCCGTCAACCCGCCTCTTGCCATTGACCGTCCGACCGCGAGCATCCCCGATTTCTCCCTCTACCAACTATCTCCGTCTCCATCACCAGCATTCACCTTTGATCCTCCAATTTCCCCCCGTCGATGGGCCGGAGTACACCGCACGCCCGCTTCCTCCCTCCGATCGCCGGCGTGTACCCGCCTTTCCGACCGCCCTCAGAAGCTTCAATCGGGTGAGAGGCTCCGAATCTTCCCCCTATCATTGGAGTCACATCGCCGTCGCTGTCCCTGTCGCCGCCGTTCTTCTTGCCCGCCGGTCACTGGAACCCTTGGAAGTCGTCACCCGTCTCCCGGCTATCTCCAATAACAGGACGCTGCTTTGAAGACTACACACGGTCCACAAACCACTGCTCACGCGGTCTATAGACCGCCCGATCTATAGACCCGATCCATAGATCCGAAAAAAACTTAGGTCTCCCTTAAATTCAACCTGCATTATAAGGCGGTATTGAATTTCGTCTAATGAAAGATACGATCCTTCCATTAAATTTTGATTTTTTTTTCAAATCTTTGGATAATTTAAATTGTTAATCTTATTCTTTTCTATAGTTTTCCCATATATTTGCTATTGCATGTGTTAGGGATAAACCCCGCTCCTGCCGAAGCTCAGTTTGATGATTGGCAGAAAGGTATCTACAATCGCAGAAGAGCTCCAACCACGGCTTCAACGATCACCAAAACGGTCGAACTCCTTCCGAATTTCTCCATCAGTCGGACTCCTGTCGGACTTCTCTTATAGTCGAACTCCTTTCGGGCTTCTCCGTCAGTCGAACTCCTTCCGAACTTCTCCTTCAGTCGGATTCCCACCGGGCTTCTCCTTCAGTCGGACTCCCGCCGGGCTTCTCCTTCAGCAGGACTCCGTTCGGACTTCTCCGTCAGTCGAACTCCTTCCAAGCTTCTCCATCAATCAGACTCATTCCGGGCTTCTTCGTCAGTCGGACTCCCATCAGGCTTCTCCTTCAGTCGGACTCCATCCAGGCTTCTCCGTCTGTCGAACTCCTTCCGAGCTTCTCTATCGATCGAACTCCCGCTGAGCTTCTCTATCGGTCGGACTCCCGCGGAGCTTCTCCTTCAGTCAGACTCCTGACGGGCTTCTCCATCAATCAAACTCCATCCAAGCTTCTCCTTCAGCAGGACTCCTTTCCGGGACTCCTTCCGGGCTTCTCCATCAGTCGGACTCCCACCGGGCTTCTCCTTTAGTCGGACTTCTTCCGAACTTCTCCCTCAGTCGAGCTTCTTCTAGACCCCTCCCTCACATGAGCTTTCCTTCCAAATCGAACTCATTTTAGACTCCTTCAGCAGGATTCCTTCCGGACTCTTTCTAGCTACCCAAAAGGACTCATTCCGGAAGAACTTTTCCCCATCACCGAAAGGACCTCGACATCCATCCTAGATAAAACAAATATCAGACAACACATGGTTGATCTCGAGGACATCCCAAACCTCCCTCGATTCACTGAGGCATGGTTCATCCGGGCTTCAACTATTAAATCCTAACAAACTGGCACGTCATGACAAACGACCACTCGTCCTCCGTAACAAACTTCACGTGGCCCTAAACGGCCCACTACCAGGTGGTTACGGCTGTCGCCATCAATTTGTTATAGACTCTGTCTATAAAAGAAACCCTCCAGATACGTTTTCTCCAAGCTCTCACTCCCCTTCTCGTTACTCTGAGCACTCCATTTCTATTAGCCAGAAAAGCTAACTTGATCGCCGAAAGATCCTACCGGAGCCACCACCCCCGACTCTGAACGGAACTTTATTTTGCAGGTCATCGACGTGGCCTTTTCTCCCTCAACTCCAACTCGATCTGACGTCAACCAGATTATGCACCAACAGAGGATCCTGCCAGAGCCACCACCCCTGACTTCGGATGGAATTTTGTTTTGCAGGTCACCGATGGCGGCCTCAACTCCAGCTCGATCCGGCATCAACCAGATTCTACACCAATAGAATTGGCGCTAGAGGAAGGGATTGCTGAGCCCTTATTCTAAAAGGAGTGCTCAGTCGATTCTGATTATTCTCTTCTTCAAGATCCATCTCCATCTAATTCTTCTTAGTCTCCGAAATGATCCCAAAGAAGACAACCACTTGAAGATCCACCGCCTCTGCCGCCAGATCTGAGCCAAATCTGCCTGCCTCAACATCATCACCGGCACCACAACCCCCTCCATCGGCGATTATGGTGGATCCGAAGTAGTTCAACCTGCCGGTCCAGTAGGTTCGAAGCCTCATCGAAATGGTACAGGCCATGCAATAACCTCCGACGGTAGTCCAGCAGGAAAACCCCATCGGGATGTCAAAAACCAGTCCCAAAGAAGCACACTTGGGTCAATAGACCCAATACTCCTAGGAGGAGGAAATAGAAAGTAGAAGATCCTTGCTCCGACCATGATTTTTATCCGAAGGAAACCTTCCCTATCTATAGCCAGAAATCCTTCAAGATCCATAATCGAGATGAAGCCCTCAATCGAAAACTCCAGAAAATGGATCGATGGATTGAGGAGCTCTGCCATGCTGTCCCAGCTAACCACGATAACATCTGCACCAACCCTCCTTTCTCCCACGATAACATCGACGTCATCTTGTACTGAGCTTTCCCATCTACTTTAAAGAAAGCAGCAAGAAACTTATACTCAACACTGAAGCCGGGTATAATCTTCCCCTTCGACCAAATGAGCCATCAATTTGCGGCTCATTTTGTCAGTAGCCGACATCCCAGGCGAGGCTTGGACTCCCTCATCAACATCAAGCATGGGAAGAGGAGTCCATTCGGGCCTATGTCAACTGCTTCAACGCTGCTGCACTGGAGGTCCGAAACTTGGACCAATCTGTCGCCATGGCCGCACTGAAGGACAGCCTTCAGAAGAATGACCTACTGTTCTTCCTGGAGAAAAAGTACCCCAGGAACTTTGCTAACCTGCTAGCTCGGGCTGAAGGCTATGCCTGAGCTGAAGCCTTAAAACTGAAGGACGAGGAAGCCGCAAGAGAGTGGCAGGCAGGCGAGTCTAGCAAGCCCGCAATTGAAGAGAAGCCGAATGAAGTTCGACCGCGCTCTCGAACTCTCCCTGAATGCAAGCAAGCCCGAACTCCTCGAGCTCGTCGTCAAAGAAACCCTGACGAAAAGGCATGAAGGGGCTCTCCCCCCAGAAGGTTCCACAACTATGCCTCCCTCAATGCTCCGAAGACTCGAGTGCTGATGAAAATCAAGGAGCAGCTGCCGAGACCGGAAAGGATGCACACTCACCCCAGCAAGCGCAATCCTAACAAGTACTGTCTATATCATCGTGACCATGATCACGATACTGAAGAGTGTATTCAGCTCTAAGACGAGATCGAGAAGCTCATCAAGTGAGACCGGCTTGGCCGATTTCTGCGATGTCGGCCTGAGACAAGAGAAGATCGGCTGAGGGCACTACCGCAACCAGAACCATCAAAAGAGAAGCAAGAAGATCGACCACCTCTTAGTATCATTAATACCATCTCTGAGGGACTTCGGCGAGAGGAGGCCGACGGATCTAAAGGATCGGCCAAAAAGCGGAGAATTGAGGAACCTATTGCCTTCACCGAAGAAGACGCGCAAGGAGTTCAGTTCCCGCATAGCAATGCGGTTATAATAGCTTTAAATATCGCAGACTATAATGTACGCCGCATTCTTGTGGATAATGAAAGTTTAGCAAACGTCTTATTTTATCATGCTTTCTCCAAAATGTCCATACCTAATAACCGACTCGGACCAATGAGCTCTCCATTGGTTGGCTTTACTGGTAATGCAGTGCCAATCGAAGGTGTGATAACTTTAATTGTGGCTACTGGACGATATCCGAAGCAGTTCAGGGTGCAAGTGGATTTTCTGGTGGTAAAAGCTCCATCTGCTTATAATGCAATTCTTGGCCGACCTGGTCTAAATGCGCTTCGAGCAATAATGTCAACCTACTATCTGAAAATGAAGTTCCCAACAAGCTGTGGGATTGGAGAGGTTAGAGGAGACCAAGTTTTGGTAAGACATTGCTATTCAATTGTCCTACAAAAGGGTGAGCAGTCTGACCCTTGCCTAGTTGATGGGTTGGACGTCCGGAATGATCTTACAAAAGAACGGGAAGAACCCATGGAAGATCTTGTCTTAATCCCATTGGATGATGGAAATAAGGATCACACAGTGCAGATCGGTTCCAATCTAAGAGAAGAGGTGAGCAACTCTTAATCCCATTGGATGATGGAAATAAGGATCACACAGTGCAGATCGGTTCCAATCTAAGAGAAGAGGTGCGAGAGCAACTCGTCAAATTCTTATGAAGAAATGCAGATGTTTTTGCTTGGATCCCCGCTGACATGCGGAGAATTGATGCCAAAGTAATGGAACATCGTCTGGCTGTTAATCCTAAACATCGGCCAGTAAAAGAAAAGATGCACAGCCATATCCCAGAGAGACAGAAGACAATTGCAGAAGAAGTAGACAAGCTCCTCAAAGTCGAATTTATCAGAGAAGTCTCCTATCCGAACTGGGTTTCCAATATGGTCCTTGTCAAGAAGGCGAATGACAAGTGAAGGATGTGCATAGATTTCAAGAAATTGAACAAGACCTGTCCAAAAGATAGTTACCCCCTTCCCAGAATTGATCGACTGGTGGATACGACCTCAGGCCATGAGCTCCTCACTTTCATGGATGCCTTCTCTGGCTACAATCAGATCCGGATAGCACCAGAGGATGAGAAGAAAACTGCTTTTATTACTGACCGTGGTCTTTATATTATTACAAGGTTATACCTTTTAAGCTTAAAAATGAAGGAGCAACATACCAGCGCCTGGTCAATAAGATCTTCAAGGAGCAGATCGGTCGCAACATGGAAGTATATGTAGATGACATGCTTGTCAAGAGCCGAGCTTCAACAAATCACATAGCCGACCTTGAGGAGACCTTCAGTGCCCTTCAGAGATACAAGATGAAGTTGAACCCAACCAAGTGCGCCTTTGGTGTGACTTCAGAAAAGTTTTTAGGATTCATGGTGTCGAGACGCGGGATTGAAGCAAATTCGGAGAAGATTCGGGCCATTCAAGATATGACCGCCCTAAAATCAATAAAGGAAGTTCAGCGCCTAATGGGAAAGGTGGCAGCCCTGAACCGTTTTGTCTCAAGGTCAGCCGAGCGATGCATGCCTTTCTTCCGAGTTCTCAAACAGCCAAAGAACTTCCGCTGGGACACTGAATGTCAACAAGCATTTGAAAAACTTAAGAGCTACGTCGGCTCGTCTCCCCTATTGGCTAAGTCCGAACCTGAAGAAGGATTGTTTATGTATCTAGCGGTCTCCCCAGCGATCCTTGCAGCAGTCCTAGTCAAGGAAGAGGTGAAAGTGCAGCGGCCGATCTACTATATAAGTCGAGTCTTGAGAAACGTCGAGACCAGGTACGCTAAGTTAGAAAAACTAACTTATGCCCTGCTGATTGCAACCCGGAGACTCCAACCTTATTTTCAGGGGCACACCATAACTTTCCTCACCGATCAACCAATCAAGGCAGTTCTTCATCGAACAGATACCTCCGAAAGAATCGCAAAATGGGCAATTGAACTTGAAGAATTTGACATCAACTTTCAACCTCGACCATCAATCAAAGCTCAAATACTAGCAGATTTTGTAGTGGAATGCACTATCTTGGATGAGGCCGAACTTGAACAGAATAAAGTTGGCATTCCATGGTTATAGCTGAGCTCTAATGAAGAAAATGTCGATCTTTCTGAAGGCGTCTGGGCCCTGTATGTAGATGGCTCATCCAATGCTTTGGGCGCAGGCGCTGGATTGATCTTAGTAAACCCGAAAAGAGTCATCATTGAATATGCACTGCGCTTCGAATTTCCTGCAACAAATAATAGGGACGAATATGAAGCTCTGATAGTAGGATTAAGGATAGCCAAAGAATTAGAAGCAGACCGGCTCCAAGCTTAAAGTGATTCTCAACTAGTGGTCGGACAAGTTAGTGGCAATTATGAAGCCCGGGAGGAAAGCATGATAAAATATCTTGAGAAAGTGAAGAACTTCGGCTTTCAACAGTTTTAGCATTCGACATATTCCAATAGCAGAAAATACTAGAGCCGATCTTCTCTCTAAATTGGCCACACTAGCCCCAGCCGAACTGCCCAAGAAAGTCTTCTTCGAAGTTCTGAAATGCCCAAGTTTGAAAGAACCGCAGTCTATGCTGCAAGTCGAGCAAGAGCCAAGCTAGATTGACCCATTGCTCACCTCAAAGATAGAGTTCTACCTTATGACCCAATAAAAGCTCAGAAATTAAAGAATCAAGCCTCTCGGTATGTCCTCTATGAAGGCAAGTTATACAAAAGATCGTATTCTTTGCCACTCTTAAAATATCTCTGACCCTCCGAAGCCAACTTTACATTATGGGAAGTGTATGAAGGAATCTGTGGGAGTCATTTGGAAGCTCGATTCTTGTCTCACAAACTACGTCGGCAGGGCTACTATTGGTCGACAATATACCATGATTCTATTGAGTATGTCAAGAAGTGTGACCGGTGTCAGCGAAATGCGATATTCAAAGACAGCCAGCCTTTGAGCTTACCCCCCTGAGCGCCCCATGGCCATTTGCACAATGAGAAATTGACATACTTGGGCCCTTTCCCATGGCGTCCGAACAGCGGAAGTATCTCCTAGTGGCAATCGATTACTTCACAAAATGGGTTGAAGCCAAATCTCTGGCCAAAATCATTGAGGCAAAAGTACAAAACTTCGTCTAAAAGTCCATTATTTGCAGATTTGACTTACCTCGAACTCTCATAATAGATAATGGGCGACAGTTTGCCAGAGCAAAATTCGTCGAGTTCCATGAAGACTTGAATATCTCTCATAATTTTACATCAGTAGCTCATCCGCAGGCAAACGGCGAGGCCGAGGTAACCAACAAAATCCTGCTGCAAGAAATCAAAGCAAGACTTGAGAGGGCAAAAGGGACTTGGGTAGACGAACTTTATCATGTACTCTGAGCATATCGAACTATCCAAAGATTGCCAACTGGGGAGACTCCATTCGTCTTGGCCTTCGAAACAGAAGCTGTCTTCCCAATAGAGCTTAAACTTCCATCGGTGCGAGTTGTAGCATTTAATGAACAACGCAACTCGCAGGATCTCAGGGCTAACCTCGACTTGCTGGAAGAAAAACAAGAAGAAGCTCAAGTTCGGATAGCTGCTTATAGATGGAAGGTAGTCCGATATTACAACTCCAGAGTCAGAGACAAAGCATTCAGAGTGAGAAACCTGGTGCTTCGACGAGCAGCTATCTCACAGCCTCAGAACCAAGAAAAGCTCGTCCCAAATTGGAAATGACCTTACGAGGTCAAGGAGGTCGTCCAACCTGGGACGTATTACTTGAAAGAGCTTAGAGGAGCCGACCTATCCCGATCGTAGAACTCGGAAAACTTGCGGATGTATTATCAATAACTTCATTGCAAAAAAATCCCTTTACCTTAGCATCTTAGTTCTTGTTGTAAAACGGTAATGATAGAAAATAATCTCCCGAGCTTCGCCGTTGGGCAAAAAAATAGTCATGTTAGGAACAGGAGAACCTCGTCCTAACATGAGCAAGACAAAGGCCTCGTTAATGTAAGATGAGAGGAGGAGAGAGGCCCTAGCAGCAGCCCTTATGTGCCCCTACAGCCATGTTAGGAACAGGAGGAGAACCTCATCCTAATATGAGCAAAACGAAGGCCTCATTAATATAAGACGAGAGAAGGGAAGAGGCCCTAGCAACGGCCCTTGCGTGCCCCTCCAGCTATGTTAGGAACAGAAGGAGTCGTCCTAATATGAGCAAGACGAAGACCTCGTTAATATAAGACGAGAGGAGGGGAGAGGCCCTAGCAGTGGTCCTTACGTGCCCCTATAGCCATATTAGGAACAGGAAGAGAACCTCATCCTAACATAAGCAAAACAAAAGCCTCGTTGATATAAGACGAGAAGAGAGGAGAGGCCTTATCAACAGCCCTTACGTGCCCCTACAGTCATGTTAGGAATAGGAGGAGAACCTCATCCTAATATGAGCAAGACGAAGATCTCGTTAATATAAGACGGGAGGTTGGGAGAGGCCCTATCAACGGCCTTGGTATATATCCCCTACGGCTGCACCAAGAACGAAAAGAGAACCTCGTCCTAATTCGGGGGAGGGACTCTAGTTCGATATCTCTAATGGCCGCACCGACAAAAGACGAAGAAAAAAAAGCGAAGATGTCGACAAGCATTAAATTTGCATAAGACGAAAAACAATGGAAGAAGGTACCATTTTATTAGAAATAAAAGATCATTACAAGGTAAAGATGAGAGTAAAGGTCTACAAGACCAGTTACATAATAAAGAAGGAAAAAGGTCGAAGTCCTAAGATGGACCGGACTCAGACTTCGGACTGTCAACCCCAACCATCACCAAAGCTTGTTTCAGCCTGAAGATCTCTTCGAGCTCCTTCCTTTTCAGCAGGCCTTCTATGAACATCCTGTCAGCTCACCGAAATTTGTCTTCAAGCTCTTGCCATTGCTTCCTCAAAACCTCGGATTCGGCCTTTGCATCCTTGACAGCTTGACACTCGTAGGTCAATTGAACCTTCAACCACTGAAGCTCGGCCTTCTCCCTCTCATACGATAGGAAAAGATTGCCAAAGGACTTCCGATAGAAAGCGAGTTGCGCCAACTCCCTTGAAGTATCAACCTACTGGCCGCTGGCAAGCAGCTTTTGAAGGCGGGCCACCTCCTCATTAGCTGACTTGAGCTGGCGTTCAACCCTGGTCAACTTTTCCGCCCAGCCAATTCTTTGACCATTGTGCCGAGCTTCAGCATCCTGGAGTTGTTTTTGAAGCTCCAAAAGCTTCTTCGACCAATCCCAGTCATGTTGTGTCTTATCCGAAGACCAGGACGAGCTCTCCTCCAACAATTTGACCTCCATCTCAGCATTAAGTTCGGCCTCAAGGGAGCCGATCTTCGCGGCAAGCGCCCAAGACTTGTCGCTGGCATCCTTCCTAAACCTCGCAAGTTCCTTCTCGAAGTTCCCTTTCTTGATATTATAGCTAATGGAGTCTTTCATGTATAAATTTTGAAGGCGGGTGACTTCAATCGTCGCCTCCGAAGCATTTTTCCTGGACCTTTGAAGCTCGTCCTCAGTCTTCTTCAGCTTCTTTTTCAAATGATGAGCTTTTTTTTTCAGGTTTCTAATCATTGATTTTAAGGGAACTCCTTGAGGTAGCAAATCGACGTCAACAGGGGACTGTGTTCGATGCACGAGAAAAAACACTCAAAGGTATTGACAAAAAGAAGTATGCTTTCATTTAACCAAAAATTTCTAGGTACAGGATAAAGTAAAAGAGGAAAAAGATAAAATACAACTACTCAAGACCCTCAACCTCGGGAGATGTGGCGGCGGACGAAGTCGGGACGCTCTTGGCCACTTCTGGTTTCTGGGCAGGCTTGGGCATCTTCGTGGCAGATTCAGGCGGACAAGAGGCAAGCTCGGCAGGAGTAGGGTCAGTCGCGGCGTCAGATGGCCCCGCTTCTTCGTCAGGGTCCTCTTCTAAAAAGCCGAGATCAAGCTCGAAAAATTTTCGGGCCACTCTACCTTCACAGAGTTCGAAACTCTTGATGAATGCCTGCTGGCTGAACGTGACGTTCAGATTCCTCATTTCGGAAGAGCCTTGAACTCTTCCACTGCCCGGGCCGTTGCCTCCGAGATCAACTCCGCCATTCGGGCTTCCAGATCAACGACCTTGATCTCAGCTTCCTTCCTCCTCTCTTCCTCCAGGCCAATGCAGCTTTTAGTCTGGCCAAGACGAACTCTTCCTTCTGGAGCGCATCCTAAAGACTCCCGACTTCTGCTTCCTTCTCCCACATGAAGCGTTCGGCCTCGATGGTCTTCTCCGCTTTGAGATGATCGATCTTGGCTTGAAGGTCTCCTTGGCCTTCAGCGCTTCTGCCTCCTGGCGGTGCGACCTTTTTATGTAAGCGAGTATTTAATAATCCGACTGCCACAGGTGAGTGATGCTAAGATAGAAGAAAGGAGAGAAAATGAAAAAGAAAAACCTACGAGATCAAAGAAATCATCCGACCAGGAACATACTATTTGAAGGAGCTGGGAGGAGCAGATCTACCCCGACCATGGAATTCAGAAAACCTACGGATGTATTACCAATGATTTGGTTGCAATGAAATCCCCCTACTTTAACACCCTGATCTTTATTGTACATTTGTAATGGTGGGGAGTTACAGCCCGAACTTGACCGTACGACAAGCGCAGCCATGTTAGGAACAGAAGGAGGACCTCGTCCTAACATGAGCAAAGTCGAAGGCCTCGTTAACTTAAGACGAGAGGAGGGAAGAGACCCTAACAACGGCCCTAATGCGCCCCTACAGCCATGTTAGGAATAGGAGGACTCATCCTAACATGAGCAAAGTCGAAGGCCTCGTTAACCTAAGATAAGATAAGGGGAGAGGCCCTGACAACGGCCCTAATGTGTCCCTACAACCATGTTAGGAATAGGAAGAGGACCTCGTCCTAATATGAGCAAAGTCGAAGGCCTCGTTAACTTAAGACGAAAGGAGGGGAGAGACCCTGATAATGATCTTAATGTGCCCCTACAGCCATGTTAGAAACAGGAGGAGGACCCCGTCCTAACATGAGCAAAATCGAAGGCCTTGTTAACTTAAGATGAGATGAGGGGAGAGACCCTAACAACGGTCCCAATGTGCCCCTACATCCACATTAAGAATAGGAGGAGAACCTCGTCCTAACATGAGCAAAGTCGAAGGCCTTGCTAACCTAAGCCGAGGAAAAAAGAGGGAGTCCAGTGGTCCCAAACGAACCCCCAACCTAAAGCAAAGAGAAGAGAGAAACCCTGTCATCGATCCTTATACGTATTTCTCCTACGACTACCCGACCGTATGAGACGCAAGAAGAAAAATCGCTCTCGGGTCTGCAAAAAGAACATCGGATAGGCATCCACAACAACCACTTCATCGAAAGACAACACAAAAGAAAGGCAAAGTGGGAAAAATGAAGACACAAGCAAGCATTGAGTTCATGTAAGGCGAATGATGATGAAAAAAGATACCACCTTATTATAAATATAAGTTCATTACAAGCAAAATAAAGATCGACAAGGTCGATTACATGAAAAGAAAGAAGGAGAAAGGCCGAAGCCTTAAAACGGACCGGACTCCTCAGATTTCGGTCTGTCAGCCCCAGCCATCACCAAGACCTGCTTCAACCTTAAGATCTCTTTCTCAAGCTCTCGCCGCTGCTTCCTCAAGACTTCGGACTCGGCCTCCGCATCCTTAACGGCTTGCTGCTCACAAGTCAGCTGGAGCTTTAGCCGTTGCACCTCGGCCTTTTCTGCCCCGACCAACTCTGAAAGCTCGCTGACAATCCCCCTCAAAAAAACAATCTCCTCCAACTCCTTGCTTATGCTAGTTTGGTAGCTGTCATTCAGCTATTTTTGGAGCCGAGCTATTTCGCCATTAGTAGCACGAAGCTTTTGCTCCAACCTAATCGATAGGTATCGTAGACGAGCTTAGCATCATGCAACTGCTTTTGAAGCGTGGAGAACTTCGACCAATCCCACTCATATCGCACTTTATCAGAGGACCATGGTGAACTCCCTTCCAGCAATTGGATCTTCTCCTTCGCCCCTTTAAGCTCGGTTATGAGGGAGTTGATCTTCGCCGTTAACACCCAAGACTTATGGCTAGCATTTTCTTGAGTTCGGCGAGCTCCCTCTCAAAAATGCCCTTCTAGATGCCGAAGTCTGCGAAGTCCTTCATGTATAAGTTTTGGAGGCGAGTGACTTCTTTGATTGCCTCCGAGGTGTTCTTCCGAGAAGTCTAAAGACCATCCTCCATCCTTTTCAACTTCTTCAGATGATAGACTTCCTTCTTCAAGCTCTTTATCAAAGGCTTCAGCGGGACTCCCTGAGGTAAAGGATCGGCGTCGATTGGGAACGGCGGATTATGACCCTAGTCGGTGGGAGGATACTGGATAACATATGATACAACACCAATGTGAAGAAAGGTATAGACAAAAGTGAATTTGTTTTCATTTAACTAGAAACTTTCAAGTACAAAGCAAGTCAATAGAGAAAAAGGAAAACATACAACTACTCGAGGTCCACAACCTCGGAGGGTGCAACGGCAGAAGAAGTTGGGGTGCTCTCGGCAGGCTCGAGCGCCTCCGCAGCAGGCTCAGCAAAAGAAAGATCGGCCTCGATGCTGGACGGTCCAGCTTCGTCGTCAGCCTTCTCTTCCAGGAAGCCGAGGTCAAGCTCGGGGAACCTCCGAGCCACCCTGCCTTCACAGAGCTTGAATCTCTTGATGAACGCCTTCTAGCTGAAGGCGATGTTCAGGTCCTTCATTTCGGAAGAGGTCTTGAACTCCTCCATGGCTCAGGCCGTCACCTTCGAAATGGACTTCGCCAATTGGACTTCCAGCTCGGCGATCTTGAGCTTGGCTTCTTTCTTCTCCTCTTCCTCTAGAGCCAACACTGCTTTGAGTCCGGCCGAGACGAACTCCTCCCTTCGAAGTGCGCCGCGTAGGCTCTCACTTTCTATCGTCTTCTCCCCCATTAGGCACTCAGCCTCGGCAGTCATCACCTGAAGGCGATTGATCTCAGTCTGAAGGTCTTCTCGGACCTTTAACACCTCCATCTCTAGGCGATTTGCCCTCTTGAGGTAGGCAAGCATGTGGTGGCCCGACTGTCATGAACAGATCGCTATAAGGTGAAGGAAGAAAGGGTGAGAAAATAAAAATGAAGTATGGCGAGATGATTACCCTAAGGACAGTCTCGAGAGACTTCCAAACGAACTGCCTCTAATCAAGATCGGCCAAGCGGTCCACCTCCTCTGGGAGGGCGAACCTGTCAATTAAATCCCGAACGATGTCCAGATTATCGAATAGGTCCGCCCCTAGTCTTCACTACTGCCTCGGTCAGGCTCGTCCTAGCGCACCTTGCAAGCCTTCTTCACGATGGCCGCTTTCCCCTTCCTCTCCTTCTCTTTGTCGGTAGGGGGATTGGGCGTGCGGTCCTCGGAGGGGAGATTCATAAGCTCGAGGGAAGAGATACCCCTCTACGACAACGGCGCGGGCGGTCGGTATGACCTCGTCTCCCAGGTGGACCTCGGAAGCGGCATCGATGGCGACAGAAGCCACAGGATCGGAGGCGCCGACCTTTGCTTGTTTCGAGCTCTCGCCTGGGGCCTTTCCCTTTCTTTTCTTCTGGGCATAAAGGTCCTTGGCGAGCCTCTCTGCGGCATCGGTGTCCATTCTGTAACAAAGAAAAAATTAAAGTCAGGCAAGGTACATATGAAACCTCATGAGAATTCATATATATACATATATATACAAATGCACTTAATACCAGCAAGATCAAGAGGGCTCAGGCCAAGGTTGAACAGGGTCTGCTCCTTTAGAAGGTCGGAAATGAGAGGAGCTCGGTACGTCTTGAGTTTATTAGAAGACTCGAGATTGGCTCCGTCCAGACTAGGAGCTCGACGAATTGATTCCCGGAGGAAGACCAAGCATCAAGGTCGGGCATCGGACAAAGTACTTTTCCTTCCAATTATGAATGGAAGAAGGTGCACCTTTCAGTAACCCCTTCTTACCGAACTGGGGGGAGAAATACCATCAGTCCTTTGCAGAAGGATGATGCTTAAAAGTGTAAAAATTTCGAAAGAGTGAGACAGTCGGCCGAACTTCGACCAGGCGAGGGAAAGGAAGCCGATTACGAACCGAAAAAAGTTCAGTACGACGAAGGCAAAGAAGATGTTCAAAAAGTGAAATAGGGCAACTACAAAGAGAGGAGATGGAAGTCGAAGCCCGGCACGCAAGGCTTCCAAATACAAACAAAATCGACCAGCTGGAGGCGAACTAGTGTGATCATCTGATCCAGGGATCTCAAGGTCATACTCCGGTGGAATGCCATACTGTATCCTAATCAGGGAGAGATCATTCGGAGTAAGGATAGAAGGGATGGTGTCCGGAGCGAAAGGCTAATGGAACATGTTCCTAGGCTCAACCTTGGTCAGGGTGACGGGATCTAGGAAGGCTGGTCCGGACGAGCTCCAAGAACTGACGGATTGGAAAGTTTCAGAAGACATCCGGATCAAAGTAAACCCCCCCCCCAAAAAACCCCCAAAAAGTAGGAAAAAAATGAAGTACAAAAACTTATACAGAAAAATCGAAAGAATAAGGAGTAAAAGAGGTAAGAGTAATTGATAATAGGTATTGAAAGACTAACCTAAGTTGGTTGGGGATGATAAAGAGATGAAGGGTGCGACGGAAATCGGACGGAGGAACGCCCGGAACCAAGGAAGACGAAGGGAGGAATTGAAACTCTCAGACGGAAGAAGAGCAGGAGCCGGAGAAAGAAGGAAACTCAGGTGAAATGGGTTTCGAAGGAGGAAGAAGGCCTTAAATAGCCGAAAAGAGGCCCGAGGCGGTTATGATTGCGAGTCGTCTTAGGTCGATCTGTGTGTGCCGCGTGTCCCACTCACCCTGGCCGGAGAGTGACAACGGGCAAATCTTTAACTACGTCGTACCTAGGGCAGTGTTGCGGCGGAAAATTTGAAGGACCATCTTCTCGAAGTCATTTCGAATTTAAAGAGCTTCGATGCCAGTGCAGTAAATACCAAAACGTCTCGTCCTGACGAGCGTGGAAAGCCAAAAAGAACTTCGGCAGCCGCATCTACACTCCCTTCCTTCGAATTTCGAACTCGGAAGTGGGGGGAATATTGTTGGGAGCAAACCTGCTCCTGTCGAAGTTCGGCCAGATATCTGATTACTGAATGATCTCGTCTGATAGCGACGACCAAGATTGACACTCGATCGAATTTGCAAGATCCCTCCGGACCTCGTCCAGATGAGCTTGAATGGCAGGAGTAGCCGAGCTCCACCCCAGACAGTCAGCTCTCCCCGATCGTAAGTCTTCCGAACTTCTCCTTCAGCCAAACTTCTCCATCCCAGGCAGGCTCCTTTCGACATTCCTCCAGCCGACCTTCCCCGATCGCAAATCTTCCGAACTTCTCCTTTAGCCAGACTTCTCCATCGCAGGCAGGCTTTTTTCGACATTCCTCCAGCCGACCTTTCTCGATCGCAAGTCTTCTGAACTTTTTCGACAGTCGGACTCTTCCATCAGTCAAACTCCTTCCGAACTTCATCCTCAACCGGATTTCTCCGTCAGTCGAATTCCTTCCGAATCCTTCCAGCAGACCTCCTTCCGGATTCGTCCAGCGGACTTCCTCTAGGATTTCTCCAGCACTTCCGAACTCCTTCCGACCAAACTCCCTGTAGTTGCCTAGAAAGACCTCCACGCCTATACGGATCCAACAATCTACACAGCATGAACCCACTTACACATAGACGATCCTGAAGGAGTCCGAACTCCTCTGGAATTGATGAAACTTGAAGCTCTTCGCCATCGACGCCTACTTCCTCCGAACTTCAACTATTAAATTCCAATGGACTGGTATGTCACGACAATAGACACCACTTTCCACAATAAACTCCACGTGGTCTAAACGGCCCACTACTCAGCAGTTATGGCTGTCACCATCAATTTATTACAGGCTCCGTCGATAAAAAAGACCCTCCAGATACATTTTTTCTAAGCATCCTTCTCCCTCTCGAGACTCTAGCACTTTCTTTCCTAAGCACTCTATTTTTGTTGGCCGAAAGAGCTAACTTGATCGTCAGAGCGTCTTGCCACCAGCTCCGACTTCAACCGAGACGTGGATTCCAGCGTCAACCAGATTTCGCACCAACACTGAATTTTTCTTTTTTAATTTTTGTTTCTTCTTTCTCTGTTTTCCTTTTATTTTGCATGACCACTTTCTTACAATTCAGAGTGTGAAAAATGAAAAAGAAACTCAACCTAGAAAACCAGTAAGATTATCGTTTTTGTTTAAATTGCTTTTGTTTTCTGTTTTTGTTTTCTAAAAACCCCATAAGAAAAAATGAGCTGGACAGAACAGCATACATGACGAAACCCTTTTGTTTTTCAAAATTGACTCTCAAATCCTTTAGAGTCTTTGAACGCGGAGATTTGTTGCTTTCAAGAAAGAGCGAAAATGAAAGCCACGAAATAGCAGAAGTTTCGTGACAATGCCATCTCCAATGTCAATTTCCAGGTGCTCTCTCACTGGTTTGTGGAGAAACAAAAACACAAAAACAACAACGACGCCAAACAGACCCTTTAAAAGAAAGGAAAAAAAAAGGCCAATAATATGAGGAAACGTTATATGGCAAATATAAATTATTTAGTCACGGAATTGATGTTACCATTGTTATTACCATCTCAAGAATTGTATTTAAAAGGTAAAAGAACAAAAAAAAAAAAAAAAATAGATTTGTTTTCCTTTTCCAGGAAACTCACCATGAGGGTTTGGTGTCCCAAATGGAATCGTATTCAAGCGAGAGATAGTTGAGATGGCCGTCAATGTCGTCGACCACTCCATCTTCGTCCAGGAACGGAGACTTCTCGGACTCCTCGCCATTGCTACTGCGAAGAGGATAGGATTTGCGAGAGGGACCCGGAGGAGGGAGCTCGATGGAGACGGGTTTGGTCACGAAGAAGGAACTCGGGGAACGGGGTTTTTGCGCTAAGACCCGTCGGCGGCGGGGCGGAAACGGTAGAAACGGTATGGAGAGAGGGAGGACGGATACCACTCCCATTCGATCAACCAGCTAATGTTTTCTTCCACTCCATCTTGTCTTATCGACACGTGTTGGAACCCATATTCGCCACCACGTGCATGGCACGTGATATATGACAACACGTTGAAATATTAAATTGTTTAATATTTACAAATATTTAATTTCAAATCAAGACCACTATAGCAATCACTGCTGTCCAATGAAAAATTCTTTACGCACCATACCACCAATAGTGCAGCTCCACACACATCGCCCATGATGATTGGCTCATACTCACAGTATATAAAATATTTTTAGTTGTTCTATTTGGTGATTGGCTCATGCCCATGGTATACAAAGTATTGGTGCAAAATCTGATTGACGTCGGATCGAGCTGAAGTTGAGGAAGAAGAGATCGCTGTCGGTGACCTACAAAATAAAGTTCTGTCTGAAGTCGGTGGTGGTAGCTCCGGCAAGACCCTCCGATAATTAAGTCAGCTCTTCTGGCCAACAGAAATGGAGTGCTCAGGAAAGAATTCAGCAGAATTTTTGGGAAGGAAAAAAGAGCTTAGAGAAAACGTATCTGGAGGGTCCCTTTTATAAACGGAACCCAGAATAGACTGATAGTGACAGTCGTAGCCGTTCGGTAGCTGACTGCATGGGGTTTGTTACAGAGAGAGACGCCGCCTGTAGCAGACTGATAGTAATAGCCGTAGCCGTCCGATAGCGGACCGCTTGGAGCCACGTAGAATTTGTTATGGAGAAGGATGCCACCTATAGCAGACTGATAGTGACAGCCGTAGCCATTCGATACTGAGCCACTCGAAGCCACGTGGAGTTTGTTATGGAGAGAAGTGTCCGTTGTTGTGATGCGTCCGTTCGTCTAAATTTAATAGTCGAAGTTCGGAGGAAGCAGACGTCGGTTGGTGAAGAGCTTTGACATACATTAATTCCAAGAAAGTTCGGACTCCTAAAGAAAATACGACTAGAGGGGATCATCTAGGGGAAATACTACTTGAAATCTAGAAATAATCCATTGAAGGAATCCAGATGGAGTTTGATTGATGGAGAAGTCTAGAAAGAGTCCGACTGGTGGAGAAGTTTAGCTGAAGGAGAAGTTCGGAAGGAGTTCGACCCCTGGAAGAATTCGACTGAAGAAGAAGTTCGAAAGAAGTTCGGCCCTTGGAGGAATCCGACCGAAAAAGAAGTCCGAAAGGAGTTTGGCCCCTAGAGGAATCCGACCGAAGGAGAAGTCCAAAAGGAGTTCGACTCATGGAGGAATCTGACTGAAGAAAAAGTCTGGAAGGAGCTCAGCTGCTGGAGGAATCCGACCGAAGGAGAAGTCTGGAAGGAGCTCGGCTCCTAGAGGAATTTGATCGAAGGAGAAGTCCGGTAGAAGTTCGGCTCCTAGAAGAATCCGACTAAAGAGAAAGTCCGAAAGGAATTCGACTGCTGGAGGAATCTGACTGAAAGAGAAGTTTGGAAGGAGCTTGGCTGTTGGAGAATTTTTGATCGAAGCTCTTCTATGATTACCAGTTACATTAGGCTAAGCATCAGATTGGACTTCAGCGGGAGCGGGGTTTATCCCCAACAATAGTCCCCCACTCTTGAGTTCGAAATTCGAAGGGAGTACAAAAAAGACAACTGCCGAAGTTCTTTTTCGAGCTCTGCATCCATTGAGGTTGAAGCTCGAGAGAGATCTTATCTTCTGTTGAAGTTGAAGCTCAGGGGAGATCTTATCTTCAGTTGAAGTTAAAGCTCGGGAGAGATCTTATCTCCAGCCGAGATTGAAGGAGATCCTATCTCCTATCGAAGTTGAAGCTCGGGGGAGATCTTATCTCTGACCAAGGTTAAAGAAGATCTTATCTCTTGTTGAGGTTGAGGCTCGGGGTAGATCTTATCTCCGATCGAGGTTGAAGGAGATCTTATCTCCTATTAAGATTGAAGCTCGAAGAAGATCTTATCTCCAGCCGAGGTTGAAGGAGATCCTATCTCCCATTGAAGTTGAAGCTCGGGGGAGATCTTATCTCCGATCGAGATTGAAGGAGATCTTATCTCCTATTAAGATTGAGGCTCGAAAAGATCTTATCTCCAGCCGAGATTGAAGAAGATTCTATCTCCTATTGAAGTTGAAGCTCGGAGGAGATCTTATCTCCGACCGAGGTTGAAGTAGATCTTATCTTCTATTGAAGTTGAAGCTCGGGGAGATCTTATCTTCGATATTGAAGTTGAAGCTCGGGGAAGATCTTTATCTCCAACCGAGGTTGAAGAAGAATCCTATCTCCTGTCGAAGTTGAAGCTCGGAGGAGATCTTACCTCCGATTGAGGTTGAAGGAGATCTTATCTCCTGTTGAGGTTGAGGCTCAAGAGAGATCTTATTTTCAATCCAAGATTGAAGGAGATCTTATCTCCTATTGAGGTTGAAGCTCGGAGAAGATCTTATCTCCGACCGAGGTTGAAGGAATTCTATCTTTCGTAAAAGTTGAAGCTTGGGAGAGATCTTATCTCCGACCGAGGTTGAAGGAGATCTTATCTCCTATGGAGATTGAGGCTCGGAGGAGATCTTATCTCCAACCGAGGTTAAAGGAGATCCTATCTCCTGTTGAAATTGAAGCTCGAGAGAGATCTTATCTCCGACCGAGGTTCAAGTAGATCCTATCTTCTATTGAAATTGAAGCTCGGGGGAGATCTTATCTCCAATCGAGTCGAAGCCTCTCTTCTCACCTCGTCTAAAATGAACGAGACCTTCGACTTTGTTCACGTTAGGATGAGATTCTCCTCCTATTCCTAATGGGCTGTAGGGGCACATAAGGACCGTTGTCAGGGCCTCTCTTCTCACCTCATCTAAAATGAACGAGACCTTCGACTTTATTCACGTTAGGATGAGGTTCTCCTCCTATTCCTAACGGACTGTAAGGGCACATAAGGGTCGTTATCGGGGCCTATCCTCTTACCTCATCTAAAATGAACGTGACCTTCGAGTTTGTTCACGTTAAGACGAGGTTCTTCTCCTGTTCCTAATGGGCTGTAGGGGCACATTAGGGCCATTATATGGGCCTCTCCCCTCCTCCTGTCTTAAATAATCGGAGGTCTTCGACTTGCTTATGTTAGGACGAGGTTTCTCCTCCTGTTCCTAACATGACACTAGGGGCACAGATGGGCTGTTGAATGGGCCTCTTCCCTCCTCCTATCTTTAAGTAATCGAAGTTTTTCAACTTGCTCATATTAGGACGAGGTTCTCCTTCGGTTCCTAACATGACAATAGGGGCACAGATGGGCCGTTGAATGGACCTCTCCCCTCCTATCTTAAATAACTGGGAGGTCTTCGACTTGCTCATGTTAGGACGAAGTTCTCTTCCTGTTCCTAACATGGCACTATGGGCACAGATGGGCCATTGAATGGGCCTCTCCCCTCCTCCTATCTTAAATAATCGGAGGTCTTCGACTTGCTCATGTTAGGACGAGGTTCTCATACTGTTCCTAACATGGCAATAGGGGCACAGATGGGCCATTGAATGAGCCTCTCTCCCTCCTCCTATCTTAAATAATTGGAGGTCTTCGACTTGCTCATGTTAGGACGAGGTTCTCCTTCTATTCCTAACATGGCAATAGGGGCACAAATGGGCCGTTGAATGGATCTCTCTTCTCCTCCTGTCTTAAATAACTGGAGGTTTTCGACTTACTCATGTTAGGACGAGGTTCTCCTTCTGTTCCTAACATGGCCACTTCCGATTGCTTCTTTTCTATCATCACATAGTTTTTGCACCAAGAAACAATAATATTGAAATAGAAGAGTTTTATTGGAGAAAAATTATTGGTAGTATATTCTCAAATTTTCTAAATTCCAAGATCGTGGGAGTGTTGTTCCTCCGAGCTCCTTCAGACGATAAGTTTCAGACCGGACGACCTCCTCTATTTCATACGGGCCTTCCCAATTTGGGGCAAGCTTCTCTTGGCTCTGAGACTGAGAGATGGCGGCTCGTCGAAGCACTAAATCCCCCACTTTAAACATTTTACCTCTGACTTTGGAGTTATAGTATCGGACCACCCTTTGTCTGTAGGCCGCCATTCGAACTCGAGCTTCCTCTCTTTTTTCTTTCAGTAGGTCGAGGTTGACTCTGAGGTCTTATGAGTTACGCTGCTCATCGAAGGCCACGACCCATGCTGATGGGAGCTTAAGCTCGATTAGGATGACTGCCTTCATTCCAAAGGCCAAGGCAAATGGTGTTTTCCCAATCGGTAGCCTTTAAGTAGTTCGGTATGCCCAGAGGATGTGGTATAGTTTGTCCGCCCAGGCTCCCCTTGCTCTATCGAGTCTTATCTTGATGCCTTGCAGTAGGGTCCGATTGGTCACTTCAGCTTTTCCATTTATCTGTAGATGAGCTATTGACGTGAAGTGATGAGAGATGTTTAGATCTTCGTAGAACTCAGTGAACCTCGTCCCAGTGAACTATCATCCGTTATTTGTTATGAGAGTTTGGGGCAAACTGAACTGGTAGACGATTGACTTCCAGATGAAGTCTTATACCTTGGCCTCGATAATTTTTGCTAGTGGTTCGGCTTCGATCCATTTAGTGAAGTAGTCGATCGCGATCAGGAGGAACTTCCGTTGTCCGGATGCCATCGAGAAAGGGCCAAGTATATCCATTCTCCACTGCGCATATGACCAAGGTGCGCTTAGTGGAGTAAGCTCGGAGGCCGGCTGTCTTTGTATGTTTGCATTTTTCTGACAGTGGTCACATTTCTTGATGTACTCCATAGAATCATGGTACAAGATCGGCCAATAGTATCCTTGCCGAAGTAGTTTTTATGATAGGGATCTAGCTCCTACATGACTTCCACAAATTCCTTCGTGCACTTCTCATAATGCGAAGTCAGCCTTTGAAAGTTGGAGACATCTGCGATAGTGAACATGATCTTTTATACAACTTGCCCTTATACAAAACGTATCGAAAGGCTTGATTCCTAAGTTTTCAAGCTTCTTTTGGATCACGAGAAAGAACTCTCTCTTTAAGATAGCCAACTAACGGGTCAATCTAGCTCGGCTCGAGCTCTGTTTGCATAACGAGTTGTGATTCCTCTAAACTTAGACATTTTAGAGTTTCAAAAAACACCTCTTTGGACAGTCCGATTGGGGTCGAAGTGGCCAATTTAGAGAGAAGGTCGGCTCTTGCATTTTCTACCCTCGGAATCTATCAAATGCCAAAATTGCCGAAGATCGGAGTCAAATCCTTTACTTTCTTAAGGTATTTCATCATACTTTCCTCCCATACTTCATACTTGCCACTAACTTAACCGACCACTAATTAAAAATCACTGTAGACTTGAAGTCGATCTATTTTTAACTCTCTTGCTATTTTTAATCCGACAATCAGCGCTTCATATTCGGCCCCATTATTAGTTGTAGGGAATTTGAAGCATAACGCATACTCGGCGATGACTCCCTCGGGGTTGACTAAGACTAACCCCACACCTGCTCCAGTGGAGTTGGACGAACCATCCACATACAGGGCCCAAAAACCTTCAAAAATGTTGGCACTTTCTTCGGAAAGGCTCGATTGCAACCACGGGATGCCAATCTTGCTTTGTTTAAGCTCGACTTCATCTCTGGAATGGTGCATTCAACTATGAAGTCGGCCAGTGCCTGAGCCTTGATTACTGGTTGAGGTCGGTAGTTGATGTTGAACTCTGTTAATTCAATGGCCCATTTTGCAATTTTTTCAAAAGCATCCATTTGATGAAGAATTGCTCTGATCGACTGATCAGTGAGGTGTTAGATATATGTGCCCTAGAAGCCAGAATTGGCTGACACTTGTAATACACTTCTAGGGGCAAAATTATAATTTTGACTAAAAAGCAATAAATGGATTATTTTGTATCATATATGTGTATTTAGTGTCTGTGATACATCCTTTGAGTTAATGATAATGATAATTCATATTTTCAAGAGTTGAAAATTTAAGACATGAATAATCATTGTTAACTCATAAATTGCTCCCGACCATAGGATCATCACGAGGATGGTGATTGATCCAGAAGGTTGGTGTACAATCGCTTCTCTTTAGTAGATGAGTCTTGAGTCTACGGTGTGGAGACACCGGAGCGAGAGTACAGGTACTCGTTAGAGAACGAGGGCACTGAGCGTGACCACCTCGAGTAGTCATTAGGGAGTCTACCTTCTCGTCAATGACTGACTCGATGCTGCAGTAGTGTGTCTGGTTCTTTGACCTGAGATGCATCGGCAGTTCACCTTGAGGGTGTTATAGTTTGACTACACCATTACTCGGTCTCCTAGCCATATGGAACCCTGAGGTGTATGTTGGCTATAGCATGTTCATTGTAGGAACTGGATTGCATCAAGATGGAATCTATCTACCTCGGTGGTAGAGGAGCAGCCCTATGATGATCATGAGAATCAAGTCCAGAAGCCCATGGCCATGGTAGAGTGAAATAATAGAAAGAGTTTCTATTTAGATTTTCACATTGGACTCGAATCGAATGATTACATCATATGACAGAGACTAGGGTTTGACGAGTTCACCTTAACCCTAATCTGATCGGGGCTCAAGATAGAAGAACTTGAATCACACAGGTAGCTGCACCAAGAGGTTCGCATTCAGCTCTGATGGGTTGCCACCATATACTGCTAGGTGTCACTGGTGGATTTTGGGAGC
This sequence comes from Cocos nucifera, assembly GCA_006176705.1. NCBI lineage: Eukaryota > Viridiplantae > Streptophyta > Magnoliopsida > Arecales > Arecaceae > Cocos > Cocos nucifera. Next base: position 1,146,113 of record QRFJ01000113.1, on the reverse strand, counting down.
AATTAGAATGATTTAGATGATCGATCATTCTAGCTGTTCGAATCAGAAGAGTTCTGATCCATCGAAAGGAGTTTCGATGATGTCGATGATAGAGATCATGACATATCCCATTACCATACAGAACTGAACCTAACTGGGTCACACAAACAAGGGTTTGAATCTGGTGATCATCAATTGAACTGATCTAGTTCAATTGATCTGAATGAGATTCAATTAGGTTCAAGGAAATCGTGCTAGCACTCGATTGAACCTAACGTTCTTCTTTTACTATCATAAATAAGTTGTCCTGACTGAGCCAAAGGAGTTTGTGCTCAATCAGAGGCCTTCATATGGTCTGACTGGAGGTTGTCCAAGTCAGAAAAGGTTGTCTTATTTGTAAGACATTACCTGCCATTTTTGGTCACCTGCCATTTCTTGTTCTTTGACTTTGGTCAAAAGTCTACCTTTGACTGGTCAAACGTTGACCATTGACACTTTGACTTTTGACCACATGTCATGCACCTATTGGAGAGCTGGTGGGGGCCTGTCCCCCTGCCAGAACCTGGCAAGGAGAAGGGCGCACGCCAACCCTAGGCGTGTGCCCAAGTTGGAGGCGCCTAGGAGTCCTTGTTGGACAAGGACTCCATCTCCCTTTTTGGATTCCAATTAGAGTTCTTCTAAGAACCAACTTTGACTGGTCTTAGGCGCCCTCTAAGGAGGAATCCAGGGGACTCTATTCCCACCAATCAGATTTAGATCTGATTTCACAAAGGGTTGTGATTGGTTGGGAAGAAGAGGAGTTGGATCACAAGCTTAGTCTATAAATAAGACCCTGCGCCCAACTCAGATAATAGATATGATGAGATCATAGTTTCCCATGCCCCAAGGCTGCCTCTCCCCTCCTTCTCCATGCCATACCAGTCTCTTCTCCCCTTGCTCTCCACGTCCAAAAGGAGTTTTGGACCTTGGTTGGTGCGATTCAGATCAAGGAAAGGCGATCAAAAGCAAGAAGGCTGCGCTGCTGCAAAAGGACGACTGCAGATCTTCAAAAGAGTTTTGAAGATCCTCCAGATCAGATCCAGATCTAATTTTTGGAGGTGTGATAGAGAAGAAGAGGATCTCCAGATCCAACCCGAGTGGATACCGGTAGAGGCCAGGCGCTTGCGTGGCTAAGATCCAGAACCTTCCGCTGCAAACAGGATCATCAACAGGGTAATAGGATTACCCAGATCAGGTAAATTAAATTTGATTTAATTTATCTTTTAATTTTATTTTATTAAAATAATAAGAATCAGATCTGAAACATATCAAGATCTGATTGAGATCAAGAGAAAAATTTTTGAAATATATCTCTTGATCTGATCAGATCTGAACGAACCTGGACCGGGAAATCAGGATTTTCCTTCAACTGGTATCAGAGCCATGGTTCTAAAATTGTTTAGATCTGATTTTAAATTTATTTTAATTAGAAAATAAGTGATTTCAGATGTCACATGAGATGTGATCAGATCTGAAATCAGAAAAAATTAAAATTAAATGATTTGGATCTAAGATTAGAAGATATGCATGACTAGTTCTAGAATAGAATAGTTCTATAGAATAGTTCTTGCATGTTTTTGATTTAATCTGATTAAATCATATTTTAGATCTTTTATTTACTATTTTTTGATATTATAAGTGTTATAATAACATCTAAAAAATAGCAAATAAAAATTATTTAATTTTTAAATATCATATGAGATATGATTGATGCATGTCTAGACTAGTTGTAGAATAGTTCTACATAATTGTCTAGATTAGAATTTATTTTGATTAGATCAATTTAAATCTAATTTTTTAGATTATTATGAGATAATTTAGATCTGAAAACATGCATGATTTGATACATGAGATGTATGCAAAATATGCCATGATTAGATCTAAACTTTATATATGAGATATATGATATAGATCTGATATTGTTTTGTAGTATTGACATGTTCCTGATTAAGGCGTTCCTCTTGGCCGTCCGGTCATAAGAACGAAGAAGGGTTTAAAGGCCCTCTCTTCCCATTCGATGGGGTGTTCTTATGATGTGTAGGGGTGCTGCGTGTTCGTCCTTAATCAGAAACCCAAAACTTACTTTCTGCAAAACCCTAGATCCTGAAACCCTAGGATTTATTGTGCATATTTTGTTTATGAACCCTACTTAATTAAGAATTAAGTTTATGGAATATTAATTAGGTCTAAAATTGAGAATTTCAGATCTAAGACATATTCATAATACTGGGTTCGGGCTTGGGTAGCTCAATTAGGTCTAAGCGGTTGATCAAACCGAATCAAGAGTTGGTTAGATGGGATCAACAATGCTTAAATTGACCAGCCTAATAGGATTAAGTCTGGGTCAAGATCGAGTCACGATCAAGCAAGACCTAATTAGGCTCAGAGGTTAGAGTCTGGATTGTAGGCTAACCCAATTGGTTCTGACTCAACAATTTGGTGTCTAAGGTAAGTTTGGCACAGACGACCGACTGGTTTTTAATTGGAAGCTACTCGACCTGAATGCGTTCTTGTACGAGTTAATGGCATATTCCTTCCACCGGTCTCACTTACCTGGCCATATCTGTTGACACAGTTCTGATCTGAGGTGGTCAATAATCCGAGCTAACCCATGCCACTAGGTTAGTCATAATTGTTATGACTAAGCCAAGTCTAGTTTAATGAGACCTGAATCAATTCTCCCTAAGAAAAGATTAAGTCTGAGGTCTTCCACCATTGTAGATGTGCGGGCCCTTCCCGGGGTTGATTGTTCTCGGCTGGATACAGTGGCTCAGTTGCACCGGGAAGACGCAACCATGTCTATTAGGCATTGGATGCTATGGGCTGGAGGATGAGTTGGGCTCAATATTTCGGATACGGTGAGAGACTCAATTAGGAATCCAGTCTATGCAAATGGTGGGTCTGACTTAACTAAGGAGTGGATCAATATTCCGGATACGGTGAGATTCATGAATTAGAGACCAAGTTTGGGTGCACCATGATTAGAGAATCATTGAACAAGAGTTGTTCACTCATTGGCTAACCCATCACCAATAACTGTTAGGTGAGGTGATGAGTCAGTTGGTGAGACCGCACCACCCACTAGAAATCATTAATCGTGGAGATTTTTGCATCTCTACAGAGGGAGTGTAGGGATCCGAGAAAATAGTGGGAGCTAATTTGTTTAAAAATAAAATCCCTAAACAAATTGGTCAAGTCAAAATTACAGTATCTAACTAGAATCTTTGACTCTCTACAGGAAAATGTCTGCGTCCAACCCATTGGCACGTATCCTGGACACACATAGACTGACTGGACCCAATTATAAAGATTGGCTCAGGAACTACAAAATTGTTTTGGGTTTCAGAGAAGTTAACCCATGTTTTGGACCAGGACCCTCCCACCTTACCAGCCCGTCCATCCACTGAACAGAGAGCGTCTCTGGAAAAATGGATTGACGAAGATAATAAGGCCAGATATTACATGTTGGGCTCGATGTCTGATGAGCTCCAGCGCCAACATGAAGATATCGGGACTGCTCGCCAAATGTTGGCTCACCTGCAGGAGATGTTTGGTGAACAGAGTCGCGCAGCCAAATATCAAGTCACGAAATGACTTTTTAAGGCTAAGATGCGTGATGGGCAGTCAGTCCAAGATCACTGTCTGACAATGATCAAGGACATGGAAGAGCTTGAGAAGCTCGGTGTGAAGTTGGACTTGGACCTGCAGAACGATATTATTCTGCAATCCTTGACTGATGCATATGGGCAATTCATCATGAATTACCACATGCATAAACTTCAAAATTCCTTGGCCGAGTTAATGAATATGCTGGTTACCGCTGAGCTTTCTATGAAAGGTTCTAAAGGCTCAGTTCTTGCTATGGAACGGACTTCTTCCAAAAGAAAGTCTTATGGAAAGAAAAAGAAGTCTGTGAAAAAGCAAAAGGTGGAAGGATCAAAGAAGAAGAAGGCAGAACCGAAGAAGAAGGTCGATGGCAAAGGAAAGTGTTTCCATTGCAACAGCGACGGCCATTGGAAGCGGAACTGCCCTACTTACCTGGCCACCCTGAAGAACAAGAAGGAAGGTCCTTCTGGAGGTATGCTCGTTATTGAGTCTAACCTTACGGTTTCTTCTGCATCCAGTTGGGTGCTTGACTCTGTTCTAGTGCTCACTTCTATGCACTTCTATGCAGGGTCTTGAGGATAGCAGGAGGCTGAGGGATGGAGACATGATCCTACGCGTCGGTAATGGAGCAAGAGTTGCTGCAGTAGCCGTGGGAACATACCCTCTTCGATTACCATCTGGTTTAGACTTAGTTTTAAAAGACTGTTATTATGTGCCTGCAGCTAGCAGGAATTTGATTTCTGTTTCATGCTTAGCACAAGAAGGTTATGTGATCACCTTCTTTAAGGACCATTGTAACATTCTTTATGAAAGAAATAAAATTGCAAATGGTTTCCTTATTAATGGTCTTTATCAGCTACATATTGATGTACCTGTTCTAACTATCGAGCAAAACGTGAATGCCAAACGACCTAGGGATAGTCCAAACGACAGATATCTATGGCACCTGAGATTAGGTCATATAGCAGAAGATAGGATCAACAAATTGGAGAAAAATGGGCTATTGAGTCCATTGACTTTTGAGTCATATCCAACTTGTGAATCTTGTCTTCAAGGCAAAATGACTAAACTCCCTTTTGTTGGACATGGGGAGAGGGCCACAGATCTCCTTGCCCTAGTACATACTGATGTGTGCGGCCCATTTGATGTGCCGGCTAGAGGCAATTTTGTCTACTTCATTACCTTTACCGATGATCTGTCTAGGTATGGGTATGTGTATCTTATGAGACACAAGTCTGAAGCCTTTTGAAAAGTTCAAAGAATTCAGACATGAAGTAGAAAAACAAACTGGAAAAACCCATTAAGGTTCTTCGATCAGATCGAGGAGGTGAATACCTTAGCCGGGAATTCCTAGACTATCTTCAAGGAAAATGGCATAGTCTCTCAATGGACTCCACCAGGAACACCTCAACTCAACGGGGTTTCAGAATGGAGAAATCGGACTCTATTGGATATGGTTCGATCCATGATGAGCTTCACAGACCTCCCTGATTTTCTTTGGGGACACTCATTGTTAACTTCAATCTATCTACTGAATAGGGTTCCCTCTAAAACCGTTCCTACCACACCGTATGAGATATGGCACGGTAAGAAACCAAGTCTGAGTCATCTCAGAATTTGGGGTTGTCCGGCTCATGTCAAAAGACAACAAGCGGACAAGTTAGAGTTTAGGTCCTTTAGAGCTCGATTCATAGGATATCCTAAAGAGTCATTAGGATACTATTTCTACATTCCAGAAGACCACAATGTGATTGTGAGTCGACATGCCATCTTTCTTGAAAAATAGTTTATTCAAGATAGCGGCATTGGAAAGCAGATTAAGCTTGATGAGAAAGTCTCACAAGCAGAACGAGCTAAGGACCAAGTGGAACCAAATCAGGTTGAGCCAATAAGAACACTACCTCCTCCACCTCGTAGATCGGAAAGAGTTTCCCGTCTCCCTGAAAGATACTTAGGTATTATTTCAGAGGATGTAGAGGAAATGTTCCTCATAGGTAATGGTGCTCATGGTGATGATCCCAAAACCTACAACGAGGCGATATCAGATATCGACTCCGAGAAATGGCTTAGAGGCAATGCAGTCAGAAATTGACTCGATGCACTCAAACCAAGTCTGGACCTTGGTAGATCCACCAGAAGGTATAGTACCTATTGGGTGTAAATGGATCTTCAAGAGAAAGATTGGTGCAGATGGGAATGTGGAGACATTCAAGGCTAGACTGGTGGCAAAAGGTTATAGTCAACGCGAAGGCATTGACTATCAGGATACCTTTTCCCCAGTAGCTATGCTAAAATCCATCCGCACATTGCTTGCTGTTGCAGCCTATTTCGATTATGAAATATGGCAAATGGACGTGAAAACGGCATTCCTAAATGGATATCTTGAGGAAGATATCTATATGGAACAGCCGCTAGGTTTCACATCCAGTGATACTGATCACAAGGTTTGCAAGCTGCAAAGGTCCATATATGGACTTAAGCAAGCATCTCGGAGCTGGAACACTCGTTTCAATGATGTGATCAAAAAGTTTGGTTTCATCAAAAATGAAGAGGAACCATGTGTTTTCAAAAGGGTCAGTGGGAGCGCTGTTGTCTTCCTCGTATTGTACGTGGATGACATCCTCCTTATTGGGAATGATATTCCCATGTTGACATCAGTCAAGATGTGGTTGTCCAAGGAATTCTCCATGAAAGACCTAGGTGAAGCATCCTTTATTCTAGGAATTAAGGTCTATAGGGATAGACCGAATAGGATGCTAGGACTTTCACAGAAGATGTACATAGAGGAAGTACTAAAGAGGTTTAGTATGGAAAACTCTAAGAGGGGATTAATACCCTTCAGACATGGTATTCATCTTTCCAAGAAGATGTGCCCCAGCACACCTGAGGAAATAGAACGCATGAGCAAGATCCCTTATGCTTCTGCAATAGGGAGCCTCATGTATGCCATGCTATGTACACGACCTGATATAGCCCATGCTGTGAGTGTCACAAGCAGATATCAGTCAAATCCAGGTGAAGAACACTGGACTTCTGTGAAATGTATCCTTAAGTACTTGAGAAGAACTAAGGATATGATGTTGGTCTTTGGTAATGGAGAACTCCAAGTCCAGGGATACACAGACTCGGACTTCATGTCCGATATAGATGATCGAAAGTCGACATCTGGCAGACTGTTTGTGTGCAATTTGTGCTGGAAGAGTTCCAAGCAAACGGTGATACCATCTCATCCGCGATTACCTTGAGAAAGGGTTACGTTCGAGGTCAAGAGAGTCAACTCCGCAGATAATGTGGCAGACCCACTTACAAAGCCGTTGGGCCAGCAGAAGATCGAAGCCCACCTTGAGAAGATGGGACTTAGACTTGTAGCCAATTGGCTTTAGGACAAGTGGGAGATTGTTAGATATATGTGCCCTAGAAGCCAGAATTGGCTGACACTTGTAATACACTTCTAGGGGCAAAATTATAATTTTGACTATAATTCAATAAAATGGGTTATTTTCTATCACATATGTGTATTTAGTGTCTGTGATACATCCTTTGAGTTAATGGTAATGATAATTCATATTTTCAAGAGTTGAAAATTTAAGACATGAATAATCATTATTAACTCATAAATTGCTCCCGACCATAGGATCATCACGAGGATGGTGATTGATCCGGAAGGTTGGTGTACAATCGCTTCTCTTTAGTAGATGAGTCTTGAGTCTACGGTGTGGAGACACCGGAGCGAGAGTACAGGTACTCGTTAGAGAACGAGGGCACTGAGCGTGACCACCTCGAGTAGTCATTAGGGAGTCTACCTTCTCGTCAATGACTGACTCGATGCTGCAGTAGTGTGTCTGGTTCTTTGACCTGAGATGCATCGGCAGTTCACCTTGAGGGTGTTATAGTTTGACTACACCATTACTCGGTCTCCTAGCCATATGGAACCCTGAGGTGTATGTTGGCTATAGCATGTTCATTGTAGGAACTGGATTGCATCAAGATGGAATCTATCTACCTCGGTGGTAGAGGAGCAGCCCTATGATGATCATGAGAATCAAGTCCAGAAGCCCATGGCCATGGCAGAGTGAAATAATAGAAAGAGTTTCTATTTAGATTTTCACATTGGACTCGAATCGAATGATTACATCATATGACAGAGACTAGGGTTTGACGAGTTCACCTTAACCCTAATCTGATCGGGGCTCAAGATAGAAGAACTTAATCACACAGGTAGCTGCACCAAGAGGTTCGCATTCAGCTCTGATGGGTTGCCACCATATACTGCTAGGTGTCACTGGTGGATTTTGGGAGCAATTAGAATGATTTAGATGATCGATCATTCTAGCTGTTCGAATCAGAAGAGTTCTGATCCATCGAAAGGAGTTTCGATGATGTCGATGATAGAGATCATGACATATCCCATTACCATACAGAACTGAACCTAACTGGGTCACACAAACAAGGGTTTGAATCTGGTGATCATCAATTGAACTGATCTAGTTCAATTGATCTGAATGAGATTCAATTAGGTTCAAGGAAATCGTGCTAGCACTCGATTGAACCTAACGTTCTTCTTTTACTATCATAAATAAGTTGTCCTGACTGAGCCAAAGGAGTTTGTGCTCAATCAGAGGCCTTCATATGGTCTGACTGGAGGTTGTCCAAGTCAGAAAAGGTTGTCTTATTTGTAAGACATTACCTGCCATTTTTGGTCACCTGCCATTTCTTGTTCTTTGACTTTGGTCAAAAGTCTACCTTTGACTGGTCAAATGTTGACCATTGACACTTTGACTTTTGACCACATGTCATGCACCTATTGGAGAGCTGGTGGGGGCCTGTCCCCCTGCCAGAACCTGGCAAGGAGAAGGGCGCACGCCACCCTAGGCGTGTGCCCAAGTTGGAGGCGCCTAGGAGTCCTTGTTGGACAAGGACTCCATCTCCTTTTTGGATTCCAATTAGAGTTCTTCTAAGAACCAACTTTGACTGGTCTTAGGCGCCCTCTAAGGAGGAATCCAGGGGTCTCTATTCCCACCAATCAGATTTAGATCTGATTTCACAAAGGGTTGTGATTGGTTGGGAAGGAAGAGGAGTTGGATCACAGCTAGTCTATAAATAAGACCCTGCGCCCAACTCAGATTAATAGATATGATTGAGATCAAGTTTCCCACGCCCCAAGGCTGCCTCTCCCCTCCTTCTCCATGCCAAACCACTCTTCTCCCCTTGCTCTCCACGTCCAAAAGGAGTTTTGGACCTTGGTTGGTGCGATTCAGATCAAAGAAAGGCGATCAAAAGTAAGAAGGCTGCGCTGCTGCAAAGGACGACTGCTCATCTTGAAAAAGAGTTTTGAAAATCCTCCAGATCAGATCCAGATCTGATTTTTGGATGCGTGATAGAGAAGAAGAGGATCTCCAGATCTAACCCAAGTGGATACCGGTAGAGGCCAGGCGCTTGCGTGGCTAAGATCCAGAACCTTCCGCTGCAAATAGGATCATCAACAGGGTAATAGGATTACCCAGATCAGATAAATTAAATTTGATTTAATTTATCTTTTAATTTAATTTTATTAAAATAATAAGAATCAGATATGAAACATATCAAGATCTGATTGGGATCAAGAGAAAAATTTTTAAAATATATCTCTTGATCTGATCAAATCTGAACGAACCTGGACCGGAAAATCAGGATTTTCCTTCATGAGGAGCGTTATAGCATATCCCTGAAAGTAAGGTTGAAGTCTTCTTACTGCAATCAGAAGAGCATAAGTCAATTTTTTCAACTTTGTATACCTGATCTCAGCTCCCTTAGGATCCAATTTATGTAGTAGACTGGTTGCTGTACTTTCGCCTCTTCTTTGATCAGGACTGTTGCTAGCACCGTAGGAGAGACCGTGAGATAGAGAAATAGCTCCTCTCCAGATTCAAATTTGGCTAGTAGGGGGCGAGCCGAGGTAGTTCTTGAGCTTGTCGAAAGTCTTTTGGCATTCCTGAGTTCAGTAAAAATCTTTGGTTTCCTGAGGATTTAAAAGAAGGGCATGTAGCGTTCAACCGACCTCGAGACAAAATAACTCAAAGACACCACCTTCCTAATCAGGCGCTGAACTTTCTTGATGGACTTCGAAGCGGTCATCTCCTGGATAGCTCAAATTTTCTTCGAATTGACCTCGATCCCTCATCTCGAGACCATGAATCCCAAAAATTTTTTTGAGGCTATCCCAAAGGCGCACTTGATTGGGTTTAGCTTCATCTTGTATTTCCTGAGTGCATCAAAAGCCTCTTCAAGGTTGACGACATGATTGACAATATCTCAACTTTGATCAGCATATCGTCGACATAAACCTCCATATTGCAGTCGATCTGCTCCTTGAAGATTTTATTGACCAAGCACTAGTAAGTTGCGCCTATATTTTTAAGCCCAAAGGGCATGACCCTGTAACAGTAAAGACCATGGTTAGTAATAAAAATAGTCTTCTCCTCGTCCTCTAATGCCATCCAAATTTGATTGTAGCCAGAGAAGGCATCCATGAAGGTAAGAAGCTCATAGCTTGAAGTCGCATCCACAGTTGATCAATTCTGGGCAAAGGGTAGCTATATTTTGGGCAGGCCTTATTAAGCTTCTTAAAGTCGATGCACATCCTCCACTTGCCATTGGCTTTCTTGACTAGGACCACGTTAGAGATCCAAGTCGGGTAGCCGACTTCTCGGATAAATCTGGCATTGAAAAGCTTGTCGACTTGTTTTGTTATTATCTTCTGCCTTTCTGTTGCATGGCCTCGAACTCTTTCTTTCACTGGTCAATGCTTGGGGTCAATGGCCAGTCGATGTTCCATAATCTCAGCGTCAATCCCAGGCATATCCATCGAAATCTAGGCGAAGAAAACGACATTCCTCCGTAAGAAGAAGATGAGCTACTCCCAAACTTCATCTTCCAGATTGAAGCCAATTTGCACCATATGCTCCATGTTTCTGTCATTCAGGGGGATGGTCACAAGATCTTCTATAGGCTCACCCCATTCTTCGGTAAGATCATCGCAGACATCTAGCCCATCAACAAGACAAGGGTCAGACCGTTCTTCCTTTTACAAGGCAATTGAGTAGCAATGCCTTGCTAGAGCTTGATCTCTCTTGAGCTCTTCGATCCTATAACTTATCAAAAATTTTATCTTTAAATAATAAGTTGACACCACCGTCCGAAGCGCATTTAGACCAGGTCGACCGAGAATTGTATTGCAAGCAGAGAGAGTCTTTACTACCAAAAAATCCACTTATGCTCTGGATTATCTTGGATATTGTCCTGCAGCCATGGCTAGAGTTATTACACCTTCAACTGGTACTACAGCACCAGTGAAGCCTACTAGGGAGGAGTTTATTGGTCAAAGCTGACTATCAGATATCAACATTTTGAAGAAAGCATTATAAGATAAGACGTCAACCGAACTTCCATTATCAACTAGGATGTGACATACATCATAGTTTGCTATATTTAAAGAGATTACAACTGTGTCATTATAGGAAAACTATACCCCCGTGCATCTACCTCAGTGAAGATTATGGGTTCTTCAGTCCTCCGTCTCTTCACTGATCCCTTAGATCTGCCGACCTCTTCTCATCGAAGTCCCCCAGAGATAGTATTGATGATACCGAGAGGTGGCCAATCTTCTTATTGTTCCTTCCTCCTTGGTGGTTCTGGCTGCGGCAGTGCCTTCGGTCGATTTTCTCTTGCTTTAGGCCAACGTCTAAGGAATCGATCCAACCGATCTCTCTTGATGAGCTCCTCGATCTCGTCTTGGAGCTGAATACATTCTTCAGTATCTGATCATGGTCACGATGGTAGAGATAGTATTTACTAGGATTGCACTTGCTAGGATGAGCGCGCATCCTTTCAGGCCTCAATAGTTGCTCCTTAATCTCCATCAATACTTGCATTTTGGGGACATTGAGGGGGGCATAGTTGTGAAACCTTATGAGATGAGAACTTCATCGTGCCCTTCCATTGGGACTTCTTTGATGATGTGCTCGAGAAGGAGTTTGGGCTCGCTTGCGCTCAGGAGGAATCCGTGAGCGTGGTCGAGCTTCATTCGATCCTCCATCAACTGTGGGTTTATTAGACTCGTCCGTCTGTCGCTCTCTTGCGGCTTCCTCATCTTTCGATTTGAAGGCTTCTTCTACTCGGGCATATCCCTCAGCCCGAGCTAACAGATCAGCAAAGTCCCTAGGGTACTTCTTCTTCAGGGAGAATAGCAAATCTTTCATCTGAAGGCCACTCTTGAGTGCGGCCATTGCAATGGACTAGTTCAGGTTTCGGACCTTCAATGCAACAGCATTAAATCGGATGACATAAGCCCAAATAGATTCTCCCTCCTTCTGCTTGATATTCATCAGAAAATTCGAATCTTGATGCAGACATTGGCTGCTGATGAAGTGAGCCACAAACTGATGGCTTATCTGGTCAAAGAAAAAGATCGTACCTGGTCTCAATGTCGAGTACTAATTTCTTGTTGCTTCCTTTAAGGTAGATAGAAAAGCTCGACATAAGATGGCATCTGATGCACCATGAAGCAGCATCATGGTCCGGAAGGCCTCCAAGTGATCGATCGGATTAGAAGTTCTATCGTAGCTTTTAAATTAGGGGAGCTTGAAGTTTGGCAAAATGGGCTCTTGCATAATTCAGGAAGAGAAAGAAGAATTAGTGCGGACGTCATCATGGTGAGCTAGGGCGACATGGCGGAGTTCCTCAATCCATTGATCCATCTCCCATAGTTTTTGATCAAAGATGTCATCTCGATCGTAGATCTTGGAAGGCTTTCGACTGTAGATAGGGAAGATCTCTTTTGGAGAAGAATCATGATCCGAACAAGGATTCTCTGCTCTCTATTTTTCCTTCCTAGGGGCGACGGATATGCTAGCCCAAGTGGTCCTTGAGATTAGTTTCTGACATCTTGATGATAGGTTTTCTGGAGGAGCCACCATTGGGGGCTGCTGCATGGCCTACACTATTTCGATGAGATCCTGAACCCGCTGCATCAGTAGGTTAAACTACTTCGGATCTACCGCGACCATCGGTGGAGGAGGAGATTGAAGCACCGATGCTGGAGCAAAAATGGATGGATCTGGCTCAGATCTGATGGCAGAAGCAGTAGATCTCTGGGTAGTCACCTTCTTTGGAGGCATTTCTTAGGATTGAGGAAGAGGATGGAGATGAACTTTAAAGAAGAAAATCCATAGGGCCGATTAAGCACTCCTTTAAGAATAAGGATACCTCAGAAACTGAGGGCCCTTCCTCTAGCGCCAATCCTATTAGTGTAGAATCTGGTTGATGCCAGATCAAGCTAAAGTTGAGAAAGAAGAGGTCACCGCTAGTGACCTACAAAATAAAGTTTCATCTGAAGTCGGTGGTAGTGGCTCTAGCAGGATCCTCCGACAATCAAGTCAGCTCTTCTGGCCAATAGAAATGGAGTGCTCAGGAAAGAATTTAGTAGAATTTTCGGAAAGAAGAAGAGAGCTTAGAGAAAACGTATATGGCGGGTTTCTTTTATAGACAGAGTTCGGAGTAGACTGATAGTGACAGCCATAGCCATCCGGTAGCTAGCCGCTCGGGGCTGCATGGGATTTATTACGGAGAGGAGCATCATCTGTAGCAGATTGATAGTGACAGCCATAGCCATCCAATAGCAGGTCGCTTTGGGCCGCATGAGGTTTGTTACGGAGAGGAGTGCCGCCTATAGCAGACTGATAGTGACAGTCGTAGCCATCCGATACTGAGCCACTCAAGGTCACGTAGAGTTTGTTACAGAGAGAGGTGTTCATTGTTGTAATCCATCCATTTGTCGAGATTTAATAGTTGAAGTTTGGAAGAAGCAGGTGCCGATTGGTGAAGAACTTTGACATACATCAATTCCAGAGGAGTTCGGATTCTTAAAGAAAATACGGCTAGAGGGAATCATCTAGAGGGAATCTACTTGAAATCTGAAAGTAATCCACTAGAGGAATTCGAATGGAGTTTGACTGATGGAGAAATTTAGAAGGAGTCTGACTGGTGGAGAAGTTCAGTTGAAGGAGAAGTCTAAAAGAAGTTCGGCCTCTGGAGGAATCCGACTGAAGAAGAAATCTGAAAGGAGTTCGGCCCTTAGAGGAATCCAATGGAAGGAGAAGTCTAGAAGGAGTTCGGCTACTGGAGGAATCCGATCGAAGAAGAAGTTCGAAAGGAGTTTGGCTCATAGAGGAATTCGATTGAAGGGAAAGTCCGATAGGAGTTTGGCTCCTGGAGGAATCCGACTGAAGGAGAAGTCCGGAAGGAGTTCGGCTACTGGAAAAATTTGACTGAAAGAAAAGTCTGAAAGGAGCTCGGCTACTGGAGGAATTCGATCGAAGAAGAAGTTCGAAAGGAGTTCGGCTCCTGAAGAAATTCGATTGAAGGGAAAGTTCGATAGGAGTTCGGCTCCTGGAGAAATTCGATTGAAGGAGAAGTTCAAAAAGAGTTCGATTGCTGGAGGAATTCGACCGAAGAAAAAGTTCGAAAGAAGTTCGGCTGTTGGAGAATTTTCGATCGAAGCTCTTCTATAATTACTAGTTACATTAGGCTAAGCATCAGACTAGACTTCGACGGGAGCAGGGTTTATCCCCAACACAAAGTATTTCTAGTTGTCCTATTTTATGTTATTTGACTCCTTACAACTACTATAGAGAAAAAATAAATAATAAATAATATATTCAGAATATTTCATCCATTAGGAAGCCAGTGCCCCAATGGTAGTCCTATGCATATTCTTGTTTAGGAGTGTTAGAATAGTCAACAAATTGTTAGGATTCGAATACACAATAGAAATAGATTTTAAAACTTTTAAACATGCTTCAACTATTGAAAATATATGATCCAAACCTCAATCCCAAAATTAGCTTGACGATAACAATCAAACTTAAACCAAACAGTAAATAGATGAGAAAGGGAAGATGATTTACCTATCATAAAAATTCTAATTACCCACTGATTGGTTTCCTTGAGGCACCTAAGCGTGTGCCCTCAACAGTGATCTATACAAGTCTTGATAAGGACTCTCCCTAATATGGATCTATTGAATTTTCTTTTCAAGAAATTCAGCAGCATCTTCTTTCTTTGTTTTACTAACTCTTGGTGTATGGTTCTCTTCTTTCTTTCCTTTTTTAGGTGTATTGAACCTTTGGCCTTTAGACCTCCCTTAGATCTGATTTCAGATCTCTTGGATGCACTCTTTGGTTGCCTTAAGCCCATAGCGCTTAATCCCCTTTCTATAAACCCAAATCATGACTCAACAAAGAGTCATGATAGGGCTCAAATTCCCCACATCTGCCCAACTCTTGGGTGTTATTTACTACAAGCATGAAGCCTCTTTAGCATGGCATATGTGGGCGTGAAACCTTGGGAATGTGAGAAGGGTGCATGAGGATAAGGATTGGCGTATCCTTCCTAGAGAAGGATTCCTCCCTATGTGCAGCCCAAACTAAGAAAGGGGCTTTGGATGGCACTTACGAGGCATGGAGAGATTTAAGAAGACTTGGACTCCTTTCTAGGTTTTGATCAGTCAAAGGTGGTTATGAACCCATCGTTAAGTTGGTCTTTGATCAATCAAAGCCCAATGCCACTAGGAATCCAAATTGATTGGAGATTAGGGTTTAGACATGTTCTAGCATGCTTGACCTAAATCCACTAGAATTTCAACCAAATTCTTATTGAATTTGGATTTCTCAAGCCTAATCAAAAGTCCTAGAATAATTTCATTTTGTGTGTGATCTATTGGATTCCACATCTAGCCAACAGTAGGTCCAAGCTCATGTGTACCTAATTGAAGAAAAACTATGTAGGATTTCATGTATATATTTTGAAATTTTTTCAAAAAATGAGCGAAAGACTAGAAGATTAATCCTATTAATCTAATTTATATATGTGATCATATCATTAAATACCTACGATTAGGATCTATGACATGACATGATGCATAAATAAATCTAAAATAAAAAATAAATAGGTATTGATTATATCAATATCCTATATCGAATCTAGATGTAGAAGAGATTAGATCTCTTTATCTTAGCGTGGGTCGAGAACAATGCTGCTGATTTTTATGGATATGATCATTTCTCGGATCCTATTGTGTGCTAATCTATCACTATATCAAGTGTACCAGTCGATCAAGTAATAAAATGAATGAGTAGAGTATCATCCCTAGAGGATTGAAAAATAAGTACTGAAAAACTCTCTCCTAAACTTTATTTAGAAAATCAATTTAGAATAAATAAATAAAATAAAAAATAAAAAAATAATTAAGAAAAATTGCAAGAAAATAAAGAGGGTTTAATTATTAGGGTTGAATTCAAGAGCAGTATGATACTAAGATAATTGGTTCACCAACTCAAACAATACAATATTCAAATAATCATGCAAATTAGGTTAATTTTGTTTCATGTGATGGCGAAGTTTCCTAAGATATTCACTATCTTTTAGTCCAGACAGAGCAAAACTATCAATACTTATTAACCATCCTTTGATCCAGGCATAATTTAAATAAATATTGATATTTTAAGTTTTATGAAACCCTCTAATTAAAATATGCTACGTCCAAAGCATACTAAAATTACTGCATGCATAAAAATCTTAATCTGATTCAAAAAAAAAAAGGTATATAAATCAAGAAGCATTAACATAGACGTACTTAGTTCGTTTCATCTATATCCATCAAATCAATTAAAAAATGGCCAGTAATCTAAAAGCATTAAGAACAGATTTATATACTCCTTATGAATAAAATTTAAATCAAAATCCAATCATACTGAATATTACATCAAAAGAGTGGTTACACCTTAGCCTTAGTAAAAGAAATTTAGTTCATGATAAATAGAACAAAAATAACAAATAAAATAAAAGACATGAGAAATTCCAAATAGTAGATTGCTTGTTGCTGAGTTTATCGATCATTGCTCTTGGCGTGGAGAAGTTGATGAAGAAGAGTTGCTTGATGTGCTGGACGTCGAAAGATGAATAGAGGAGACAGATAGAAGAAGGAAGAAGAAAAACTCTCTTCTTTGATCAAACTTTTCTTTTAAAATCTTCACTTTTCTTTTAGATCCCCCTTCTCTATATCTTTTCTAAAAGTTCTAGTCTAATTTATGCTCTGTTGCTCTCTGTTCCCGTTCTCATGTGTTTCTCTTGGTAGCAGGACTTTTTATAGGCTAGAAGATCATCTTCGATGATAAACCCTAAAGAAATCAGGATTACAACTCTTAAAACAGGTCGAAAAGAGCCCCTGATCATTTCTGGCAATTGGATGAGCATCAAACACATCAAAATCTCCCAAAAATCGAGTTTAATTTCCTAGATCAAGTCAGAATAAATCATGTCCATTGGATCGAAGCTGATGATGGCTTTTTGGCCGTTAGATCATGCTGAAGGAGGCTTCTGATTTCTTTAATCAAAATAGGATTGCTTCTCAACCGTTGGATCATAACCAGCACCCGTCTCAACTGTCAGATCACACACAAGGAGCTTGGGTCTTTAAATCAAAATAGAAATCATCCCAATAGTTGGACCAAGATCGGTAGCGATAGTAGCCGTTCGTTAGTGCCTAAATCCCAGTCGTTGCCCCTATAGACCGATTACGAGCTGGGTCTTTTCGTAGACTGCACCAACTGTAGCCCACAGTGCCAGGCGAAATACTAAAACTGCCCCATGCACCGCCTGAAATAAATCGTAGAGCCTTTAAGGGTCTACGATGCTCCATTTATTGTTCCGATCCATGCTGGATGAGAATGGGCCGTCGGGTATGGGTGGTTTGCATTAGGCCGATTTGTTGGGCCATTTGTGGTCAGGCCAGCCAATTTTGAGTCGATTTTTTAGCCAGTTCAGTTTGGACCAGCCGACTATTTTTTTTTTTTTCTTTTGGAACTTAATTCCAAGGCCCATTGAAGTCCATTTTGCTTTAAATTTATTTTATTTGAACCAAAAAATTAAGCTCTTCTCATTGGTGGGCTTCTTTTCTATAAAAGATAAATAAAAATATTAATTTTTAAAAATAAGATAAATTATTTTATAATTTAATACTTTTATTATTATATTTATAATACTTATCACACCCCCAACTTAGTCATTGCTAGTCCCTAGCAATGCATTATTTAATATTAATTAATTACCATATTTCAATAAGATCCTCTTTCACAAAAATAGATTTAGGATTAAAGTTCAAAAAGTTTAGCAAGTACCACTAATCAAGTATTGAGCTTTAGAAGTAAATTTCATAGTCAGTATAATCAGAAATTTTTTTAAGGTACATCCAAAGGTCTACAGCATTTGTATTAGTGATGGCTAATTTAGCATTTTGATGCTAATTTAAAGGATAAATATATTTTCTTTTATCATTTATTTTGATTAATTTTCTATACACTTTCAAGTTAAGCCATGAATTAAGGTAGCTTTCATAGTGCCTTTTTTTTTTGTGCTGAGCATCCTGACCTTTCCTCCACCATTTAACGTGAACCTCCATACTTGACCTAGGTGCAGAGATCTAGTTACTAAGCTTTGGACAATCCACATATACTCTGTGTTTTGCACTTTTATTTTAGGCAGGCAGTTCTTTCTTTAAATTCAAGTTTCTTTGATTAGAATGTATATTAATTACCAATTTTCAGTGATAATCGAATCCTCAGTTGGCCTTATAATTAATACCTACTTTATCTTGTTAGTATGCATATGCAATTAGAAGTGTTAATAGTCTTTAAATAACCTAAGTAGGTCGCTAAAAATCTGATCAACTAGTCTACTTCTTCACTCACTATATTTATTAGCAAATACTACTAACTTTTTTACTTCTCCCAGTCTATCTTGCTTAAGATTTTTTTTCTTGACACATGATTTATTTTTATTTTTATTTTTTTAATTTTTTTTTAAAAATTTACTAAAAATCTTTCTTACCTCCCAACTTAATCAACATTGTATCAATGGAGAAAAGAAAAATAAAGGTACAATAAGGGATAGGAAAGAATATACCTGATACAGTCCAAACTGGTTCTTTGAAATTTTGCAAACTAACTTGAGCTCTCCTTTAGTTTTCTTTATAAAATTGAAAACACACACCACAGCCATAAAAGAGCAACAAGAAACTATGAAAAAGAAATAAAAGAAAAGGATCAAAACTAAAAGAAAAAGAAACAACCTATTTAGTAGTTCTGATTTTATGGTCGTCAGCTTGACTTTCTTGGAGCTCTAGACTGGATCTTGCAACCAGAGGACTTCCTTCTCCCTCTCAAAACTTCCACCAATATAATGTTTTAGCCTATGTTCATTTACCTTGAAAGTATCTTTTGATTTGTCAGAGATCTCTACTGCTCCATATGAAAAAACTTTAGTAATTATATAGGGACATGTCCATCTTGATTTTAGCTTTTCTGAAAATAAATATAGCCATGAACTATATAGGAGAACTTGCTGTTCCTCATGAAATTCTCTTTTTACAATCTTATTATCATGCTATTTCTTAGTACGTTCTATATAGATTCTTGAATTCTCATAGGCATCATGACAAAATTCATCCTTCTCATTTAACTGCATCAACCTATTCTTTTTTGCATCTTGTATATCAAAGTTAAGAATTTTCATAGCCTAATATATTTTATGTTCTAGCTCAATAGGAACGTGACATGCTTTACTAAAGAGTAACCTATATGAAGACATACTAATGGGTATTTTATATGTAGTCTTATATGCCCACAATGCATCATCTAATTTTAATGATCAATCTTTTCTAAATTCACTTATAGCCTTTTCTAAGATTCTTTTGAATTCCTTATTAGATACCTCTACTTGACCACTTATTTGTGGATGATATGGGATAGCTATCTTATGAGTGATACCATATTTGCTTAGTAAATTTTTAAATTATTTATTGCAAAAGTGTGTGCCCCTATCACTAATGATTGCTCTAGGAGTGCCAAGACGTGTAAAAACATGCTTTTTTTAAAAAATTGACAACTATCTTAGCATCATTAGTTGGAAAAGCTGCTGCTTCTGCCTATTTTAAAACATAATCTAAAGCTACAAGAATATATTGATTTGAAAAAAAACTAGAAAAAGATCCCATAAAATCTGACACCTACTCCTCCGAACTTTGACTATTAAATCTCAATGGACTGGCATGTCACGACAACAGACACTACCCTTCGTAACAAACTCTATGTGGCCTTGAGCGGCTCACTACCAGATGGTTATGACTGTCACTATCAGTTTGTTACAGATTTCATTTATAAAAGGAATCCTCCAAATATGTTTTCTCTGGGCTCTCTTCTCCTTCTCAATATTCTACAACTTTCTCTACTGAGCACTTCATTTCTGTTGGCCAAAAAAGCTAACTTGATCATTGGAGGATCTTATTGAAGCCACCCCCCAGGCTCTGGATGAGACTTATTTTGTAGGTCACCAATGGCGACCTCGTCTTCTCCGACTCTAGCGCTCCTTTGACGATGATTAGATTTCACACCAACAGGATTGGTGCTAGAGGAAGGACTGAACCTTTGCCATTTGAGGTTTCCTTGTTCTTAAAGGAATGCTCAGTAGAGATCTTCCTTCTTCTCCTTTAAAGATCTCCTTTTCGAAAAGGATGCCCCCCAAGAAGGATTCAACTCGACGGTCTACGGCCTTCATGGCCAGATCCCATCTAGATCTGCCCACCCCTACTTCTTCTTCGGTAACTTAAAGTCCACCTGCAGCAATGGTGGATGCAGAGCAGTTCAACCTGCTAGTGCAGCAGATTCGCAGCCTCATGGAAGCGGTAGCAGCAGCCTTCGGTATCGATTCAGTTGGAACAAGCTTCTCTAGAACTCCATGATCTAGTCTGGGGGCGATCGACTTGGGCTAGTCGATCGGTAACCTCCAAAAAGAGAAAGCAGAGGGTTGAGAGCCCTTGCTCTGATCATGACTCTACCCTTGGGGGGACTTTGCCTTCATTCAGCCAAAAGATCTTGGAGATCTATGATCGAGAGGATTTGGATTGAAAATTATAAGAGATGAATCGGTAGATCGAAGAACTTCACCGTGCTCCTCCCTCCCACAGTAATGATATTTGTACCGACCCTCCTTTTTCTCACTGCATCATGTAGAAACCTATCCCATCGAACCTCAAGCTCTTTCAATTCAAGAGCTATGATGAGACCTCCAATCCGGTCGACCATCTGGAGGCCTTTCAGATGATGATGCTGCTTTATGGGGCACCAGACACCATTTTCTATCGAACCTTCCTATCCATCCTGAAGGGAGTCATCAGAAACTAGTACTCGGCCTTCAAGTCGAATACCATCTTCTCTTTTGATCAGATGAGCCATTAGTTTATGGCTCATTTTGTTAGTAGCCACCATCTCAGGCGAGGTTCGAAATCCCTCATCAACATCAAGCAGCAAGAGGGAGAATCTATCCGAACTTATGTCAATCGCTTCAATGCAGCTGCTCTGAAAGTCCGAAATCTAGACCAGTCTGTTGCTATGGCCACACTAAAAGGCGGCCTTTAGAAGAACAATCTGCTATTCTCCCTAGAGAAGAAGTATCCTAGGGATTTTGTCGATATGCTAGCTTGAGCCAAGAGATATGCTCGAGCGAAAGAGGCCTTCAAGGCTAAGGATAATTAAGCCACTAAAGAGCGGAGAATTGGCGAGCCGGGTAGGCCCGCTGAGGAAGAAAAGTCGAGTGAAGCTCGATCGTGCTCTCGAACTTTTTCTGAGCGCAAGCGAGCCCGAACTCCTTTCCGAGCTCAAAAGTAAGGAAGCCCTGATAGAAGGGCACGATGGGGCTCCCCCCTTTGAAAGTTCTACAACTATGCCCCCCTCAATGCTCCAAAAATGTAAGTACTGATGGAGATCAAGGTGCAATTGCCTAGACCAGAGAGGATGGACTCTCATCCTAACAAGCGCAATCCTAATAAGTATTGTCTCTATCATCATGATCATGGTCATGATACAGAAGAGTGTATCTAGCTCCAAGATGAGATCGAGGAGCTTATTAGATGAGGCAGGCTCGATTGATTCCTACGACATCGGTCCGAAGGATTGAAAGATCGATCGAGGGTACTATCGCAGTCAAAACCACCAAGAAGGGAGGAGCAGGAGCCAGATCGACCATCCCTCAGCATCATCAACACTATCTCTGGGGGACTTCGATGAGGGGAGGCTAGCAGATCAACAGAACTCAAAAAGAGGTGGAGAACTGAGGAGCCCATTACTTTCACAAATGAAGATTTTCAAGGAGTTCAATTTCTGCATAATGATGTGGTTGTAATCTCTTTAAACATCATTGACTTGATGTGCACCGTATTTTGGTAGATAGTGGAAGCTCTTCTGATGTTTTGTTTTACGATGCTTTTTCCAAAATATCTTTATCTAATAATCACTTAGGACCTATGAACTTCTCGTTGGTAGGCTTCATTGGCGATGCTGTGCCAGTTGAGGGCATAATAACTCTGACTATGGCTGCAGGACAATGCCCAATGTTGGTCAGAGTGCAAGTCGATTTTCTAGTCATAAAAGCTCCATCTGCTTACAATGTTCTTCTTGGCCAACCTAGTTTGAATGCACTTTGAGCTATGGTATCAACCTATTACTTAAAGATGAAGTTCCCAACGAGCTATGGAATTGGAGAGATTAGGGGAGACCAGGCCTTGGCAGGGCACTATTACTCCATTTCCCTACAGAAAAGCAACCAGCCCGACCTTTGTCCTATTGATGGGCTGGATGTTCGCGACGACCTTACGGAGGAGCGGGGTGAGCCTGTGTAAGACCTTGTAGCCGTGTCCTTGGATGACGGAAACACAGAACATACTATGCAGATCGATTCCAACTTAGGGGATGAGGTTCGAGAATAACTCATCTTCTTCTTTCGAAAGAATGCAGATGTCTTCGCCTGGGTTCCAATAGATATGCTGGGAGTCGATACTGGGGTCATGGAATATGAGCTAGCTACTGATCCTAGGTGTCGTCCAGTAAAAGAGAAGATGCACAACCATGCTTCGAAGAGGCGGAAAATAATTATGGAAGAAGTCGACAAGCTCCTCAAGACTGGATTCATCCAAAAAGTTAACTATCCAAGCTGGATCTCGAACATGGTGCTCGTCAAAAAGATGAACGACAAGTGGAGGATGTGTATAGACTTCAAAAAGCTAAACAAAGCTTGCTCAAAAGACAGCTACCCCTACCCAGGATTGACTAGTTGGTGGATGCAACCTTAGGCCATAAACTCCTCACCTTCATGGATGCCTTTTTTGGCTATAACCAAATTCAAATGGTGCCAGAAGATGAGAAGAAAATTGCTTTTGTTACAGATCATGGTCTTTACCATTGCAGGATTATGCCTTTCGAACTAAAAAATGCAGGGGCAATGTATCAGCGTCTGATCAACAAAATCTTCAAGGAGCAGATCGATCGCAACATGAAGGTGTATGTGGATGATATACTCGTAAAAAGTCGAGTTCAATGAACCACATCGTCGACCTCAAAGAGACTTTCAGTGCACTTAAGAAGTATAAGATGAAACTGAATCCAACCAAGTGTGCCTTCGGAGTGACCTCGGGAAAGTTTTTGGGATTCATGGTGTCGAGGCATGAGATTGAAGCAAATTCAGAGAAAATTGGAGCTATTCAAGAGCTGACTACTTCAAAAATAATTAAAGAAGTTCAACACCTGATTGAAAAAATGGTATCCCTAAACTGCTTTATCTCGAGATCAGCCGAGCGATGCATGCCTTCTTTCAAGCTCTCAAGCAGCCAAAGAACTTCTGCTAGATGATGGAATGCCAATAGACATTTGAGGAGCTTAAAAACTACCTTGGCTCACCCCCATTACTAGCAAAGTCTGAGTCCGAAGAAGAATTATTCTTGTACCTATCAGTCTTCTCAGTAGCCCTGGCGGCAGTCCTAGTCAAGGAGGAAATGAAAGTACAGCAGTCGGTCTACTACATAAGCCATGTCCTAAGGGATGTAGAGATCAGGTACTCTAAATTAAAAAAAATTGACTTACGCTCTTCTAATTGCTGTTAGGATACTTCGACCTTACTTTTAGGGGCACTCCATAATGCTTCTCATGGATCAGCCAATTAAGGCAGTCCTTCATTGAATGGATGCCTTCGAAAGAATCGTAAAATGGACGATCGAGCTTATAGAATTTGACATCAACTATTGATCTCAGCCGTCGATCAAAGCCTAAATATTAGTAGATTTTGTAGTGAAATGCACCATCCCAGATAAAGCCGAGCTTGAGCAAGATGAAACCAGTGTTCTATGGTTACAGCTGAGCTTCCCTAAAGAGAGGGCCGACCTCCCTGAAGGTTTTTGGGCCCTATATATGGATGGCTCATCTAATGCTTCTAGAGCAGGCACAGGATTGATCTTGGTTAACCCAGAAAGTGTCATCGTCGAATATGCGCTGTGCTTTGAATTCTCAGCAACTAATAATGGGGCCGAATATGAAGCTTTGATCGCTAGGTTAAAAATAGCAAAAAAGTAAGAAGCAGACTGGCTCCAAGTCTACAGTGATTTTCAATTGATGATCGGATAGGTCGGTGGCAGTTATGAAGCTCGGAAGGAAAGCATGATAAAATACCTTGAGAAAGTAAAAAACTTGACTCCAACCTTCAACAGTTTTAGTATTCAACAGATTTTGAGGGTAGAGAATATAAAAGCCGACTTTCTCTCTAAATTGGCCACTTCAGCCTTGGCTGAACTGTCCAAAGAAGTATTTTTTAAAATCCTAAAGTGCCCAAGCTCAGAGAAGTCGTAGTCTGTTATGCAAGTTGAGCACGAACTGAGCTGGATCGACCTGCTAGTTGCCTACCTTAAGGATGGAGCTCTCCCTCATGATCGAAAGAAGCTCGGAAACTCAGAAATCAAACTTTTCGATGTATTCTGTATGAAGGCAAGCTGTATAAAAAATCATATTCTCTACTGCTCTTGAGATGTCTCTGACCTTCAGAAGCCGACTTCGCATTATGAAAAGTGTATGAAAGAATTTGCGGAAGTCATGTTGGAGCCAGATCCTTGTCATAAAGACTACTTTGGTAAGGACACTATTGGCCGACATTGTACCATGATTCCTTAGAGTATGTCAAGAAATATGACCGCTGTCAGAGAAATGCAAACATATAAAGATATCCGACCTCCGAGCTTACTCCACTAAGCACACCATGGCCATTCGTATAGTGGGGAATGGATATACTTGGCCCCTTTCCAATGGCATCCGGACAATAAAAGTTCCTCCTAGTTGCAACTGACTACTATACCAAATAGGTTGAGGCCGAACCATTGATAAAAATTACTAAAGTTAAGGTGCAGGACTTCATCTGAAAGTTAATCATCTACTGATTTGGTCTGTTCCAAACTCTTATAACTGATAATCGACGGCAGTTTACCAGAGCAAGATTTACCGAATTCTATGAAGATCTGAATATCTTCCACCATTTTACATCAGTCACCCATCCACAAGCGAATGAAGAAGCCGAAGTGACAAACAAAACCCTGCTGTAAGGTATCAAAGCAAGACTTGAAAGAGCAAAGGAGACTTGGGTAGATGAACTCTATCATGTGCTCTAGGTATACCGAACTACCCAAAGGTTACCAACTGGGGAGACTTCATTTGCCTTGGCTTTTGGAACGGAAGCGATCATCCCAATAGAACTCAAACTTCCATCAGCATGAGTCATGGCATTCAATGAGTAGTGAAACTCACCGCACCTTAGGGCTAACCTCGACTTATTAGAAGAAAAATGGGAGAAAGCTCAAGCTCGGATGGTAGCCTACAAGCAAAAGATAGCTCGCTACTATAATTTGAAAGTCAAAGGCAAGATATTCAAAGTGAGGGACTTGGTACTTCAACGAGCGGCTGTCTCACAATCTCAGAATCAAAGAAAGCTCGCTCCGAATTAGGAAGGTCCATATGAAATAGAGGAGGTTATCCGGTTTGAAACTTATCACCTGAAGGAGTTCGAAGGAATAACTCTCCCATGGCCTTGGAATTTAGAAAACTTGAGAATGTACTATCAGTAACTTTTGTTCAATAAAACTTTTCTATTTTAACATCACTACTTCTTAGCATAAAAATTATGTAATGACTAATAACTCTCTAAAGCAATCTAAAGTAGCCCATTAGGAACAAGAGAAGAATCTCATCCTAATATGAGTAAAGTCGAAGGCCTCTTTGAACTAAGATGAGATGAGGGGAGAGGCCCTACCAACGGCTCTAACATGCTCCTACAACCCATTAGGAACATGAGGAGAACCTCATCCTAACGTGAGCAAAATCGAAGATCTCATTGAACTAAGACAAGATGAGGGGAGAGGCCCTACCAATGGCCCTAGTATGTCCCTACAACCTATTAGGAATAGGAGGAGAACCTCGTCCTAATGTAAGCAAAGTTGAAGGCCTCATTGAACTAAGATGAGATGAGGGAAGAGGTCCTACCAACGGTCCTAACATGCCCCTACAACCCATTAGAAATAGGAGGAGAACCTCGTCCTAGCATGAGCAAAGTCAAAGGCCTTGTTAAACTAAGATGAGATGAGAAGAGAGGCCCTACCAACGGCCCTGACATGCCCCTACAGTCCATTAGGAATAGGAAGAGAACCTCATCCTAATGTGAGCAAAGTCGAAGGCCTCGTTAAACTAAGATGAGATGGAGGAGAGGTCCTACTGACGACCCTAACGTGCCCCCACAAGCCATGTTAGGAACAGAAGGAAAGCCTCGTCCTAACATGAGCAAAAGTCAGAATCTCGTTGACCAAATATGAGAGGAAGGAAGAAGCTTGGTGGAGAATTCTTACACATATTTTTTCACGACAATCTGACTATGTCAAATACAAAAAGTGAAATCTTATCCTAGTTTGCAGAAGAGGTCCTAGTTCGGCATCCACAACAAGCATTTCATGAGAAGGCAACATAGAGAAAAATGAGGTAAAGAAGGTAAGTGATAGAAAATATGCAAGATTTCATGTATAGATTTCAAAACTTTTTCGAAATATAGAGCATCGAAAGATAGATTAAACTATTTAATCTACAAAATGCATGTAATCAAATTACAAAATCCTATATCAAGGATCTATAACATGTTATGATGCAAATATAAATCTAAAATTAAATTAATCATGAGTGGTATTGATCACATCAATACCTAGATCTAGAATAATTTTAGATCTAATCCTAGATTGCATCTAGATCACCAAGAGATCAGACCTCTTATCTTTGCACGGGTCGAAAACTCCATGGTTGAATCCATTGTTGTCTTTGGAGCCGCACATGCATCCGACCTCTACAAGTGATCCACACAAACCTGCAACATAGATCGGAGGTTCGTCGAACGAAGATCCACTTGAAGTGCTAGCTTCTCACGGATCCCTCCTGATGGTTAATCAAATATATATTCTTTGAATCTCTTGGATAATCCAAGAGATGAAGAACATGAGGAGGAATGAGGGAGGAATCCAACCCTTGGATCTCTCATAAATCAGAAAATAAAAAGATATATAGAAAAAACCTTAGGAGAAGACAAATCTTTTCCTTTAGGACGTCAACGATTGATATCCTGAAAACATCTATTATGCTAGGTTCAGATGAGACCTTCTTCTCTGAATTTTTTTTCTAATTTTTAGATATCACACCCTCAGATTTTTCTCATAAATTCTCATAAATAAAATTGAGAAGAAGGGCACTCAATGAAACCCTAAGAGAAGACCTTCTTCTCTTCTTCTTCTCGCATCAGGACATGATCAGATCATGTCCAAAAATGATCACCATGCCCCAACACCTTAGAGCACAGATTCCATGTCCTCTTCCTCTCTCTCTCAGATCTTTATCATATAAAAATTATATAAAATAATGAAGAAGAAGATACTCAAAAGAAAATAAAGAGAAGATAATCTTCTCTTACCTTTGTGCCTTCATGACATCAATGATTGATGTCCAGATGAAGACCTTTTCTCTAAGAATCTTGGTGCCATCTTTCCTCAAGCCCTTCTTCTCTCTCTCTCTCTCTCTCATATTTTTATCATATAAAAATCATAAATAAAATAAAGAGAGAGAAACATAAAAGAAAAATATAAGAGAAGATAATCTTCTCTTACCTTGTCTCTTCAAGATATCAACCTTTGATGTCTTAATTGAGGGCTCCTCTCCAAGAATCTTGGCACCACAAATCTTTCATGCCTTCTTCTCCTTCTCCTTTAATTTTTTATAATTTTTTTAGGATTTTTTACATCCTTAAACCATCTCATAAGAGGCGTCCACCTTTTATTGAAAGATTAGGTCAAAACCTAGTCAAAGGAGGACTTCTATGGGGCGTTCAACTCTTGGACGCCCCTCCCACTTATTTTTTCATGTAACCACTAATTCTCACATGCAAAACCAATAAAAAAAAGGTTGAATAAGATAGAGGATAATGGATAGAGTTGGCGCACAAGGGAGGGAGGAGTTTGGATCAAAGAAGACTCTTCCAAGTAGGAAACAATTTCCAACTTTCTTCTAATTTTGACCAAATCGAATTTAAATCCAATTCCTGAGATAATGGGATATGGAAAATCATTTCTTAGGTGTGGAAATCATAAAAAAAATTAGAATTAAAATATGGTGTGGGCTTTCTTAGGTGCAAGTGAAAGAGAGAGAGTCCCAGTCCAACTAGGACTCTTGTTTGACTAGGTCAAAATTATTTTAAATCTAATTTAAATTTTATTTAAATTAAATTAAATATAATCCAATTAAGGATGATCTTAGTTCAACTAGGAGCTCAATTAAACTAGATTAAATCAAGATTTAAATCTAATTTAAATCCTAAGTCAATCAGGTGCACCCAAGTCCTAGTCAAATAAGGAATTGTTCTTTTCTTGCAATTGGCTTATCCAATAAATCAATTAGACTTAATCTAATTAAATCCAAACCAATTCTAATTGAATCTAATTTAATTTGACTTGATCTCGGCCTGATTGCTTAATCAAATTAAGCCAATTAGCAATCCAATTGCTAATTGATCTTCCTACAATACTTGCATTTGGTCAAACATCAATCACATTGAATGTTTGACCTCGAAATGATTCTCAATCATCGATTAACCATCCGATCAGGTTACAGACTCTATTGTGTGTGATCCCATAGGTTCAAACCTAAGTCGGTAGCATAACAATCAATTCCTGTACCAATTGAAGTTACCCTCTAGCAATGGTTTCCGACATTTGGATAGGTCGAATGTATGCAAAGCAACATTCTTAAAACCCTGATCCATGGTTACCGTATAATTCATCCCTATGACCAATAATGCTCAAGACGACTTTGAGTATGCTGTCAAACACTCATACAAGTCATCTCTATTGTGTCTCAAAATTTTGCAAATCCCATGACACCTCACGAGGATTATCCAGGCCTAGATTTTGCTAAATTAAAACACAGCGAGATATTCTCTTTCTGAAGTTAATCAAGAGTGGTCAATCCCATCTTGACTCACACATTGACTCTACAAGTACTTGACTATACCCAAAAACTTTCCATCACCTATATTAGAAATACAAATAGTCCAGTACCAAAGTATTATGAGTTGCTCGCAAGTCAATGTGGTGATCTTAGATCGGAGGGACACTTATATCCATTGGCCTTAGCTAGCTATTCTTGACAGTAGAATGCTACATTAGTTACGTTCAGTGTAGATGTACTCCTACATCTCATCTGGATGCTATACCAGTGTCTCCACACCACTTGATTACGAAGACAACCAACGTATATGGTATACAGTGACCTACACTCGATAAGTTATCATCCTTATTAATAACTTATCATTTGATCATGAACAATTATAGAACCATCCGATAAATCCTCCTTTATTGATTGATTGTGATTCTAAGAACTTCATCATAATTTAGGAGTTCATTTAAGGAAGATAGAACTTTTATGATGAAATAGCCAAATTACTATTATTATTAGATAATTCATATATTAATTCTAATCATCTACTACTTAGATGATTGGCTTTAGGACATATTTTCCAATAGTAAGGCCATAAATAAGCCTCGAATTCAAGCAAAATAAAAATAACGAAAAATGTATTATTTCATTACAAAAATAAGTTCATTACAAGCAAAACATAGGCCGACAAGGCCGATTACACTAAAAAAAAGAAAAGAGGAGGAGAAGAGAACCAATGCTCTAAGGTGAATTGGACTCCTTAGACTTCGGACTGTCGACCTCGGCCATCACCAAGGCCTACTTTAGCCTAAGGATCTCCTTCTCAAGCTCCTTCTTCTTATAAAGATTCTTTACATACATTCTATTGGTGAGCTAAAACTTACCCTCAAGCTCTCATCGCTGTCTCCTCAAAACTTCAGACTCGACCTCCACATCCTCGATAGATCGATATTCATAGATGAGCTGAAGCTTCAGTTGTTGAACCTCATCCTTCTCCATTCCAACCGCCTCTGAAAGCTCACTGACGGTCCTCTTCAAGGAGGCAATCTCCTCCGACTCACCACTCACGCTGGCTTCCTGACTATTGTACAATCGCTTTCGAAGATGAGCTGCCTCATCTCTAGCAGCCTTGAGCTCGCCTTCAGGTTTGGACATCTTTCTTGCTCAGGTCATTCGGTAGCTATTATGTCAGTCTTCAGTATCTTGCAGTTGCTTTTGAAGCTGGGAGAACTTTTTTGACCAGTCCTAGTCATATCGGATCTTATCGATGGACCACGGCGAGCTCCCTTCTAGGAGATGGATTTTTTTTCTGTTATTCTTTAGGTCAGCTTCAAGAGAGCCGATCTTTGCCGTCAGTGCCTAGGACTTGCACAAGCATTTCTCTTAAGTTCGATGATCTCCTTCTTAAAGCTGCCCTTCCAGATACTGAAGCTCACTGCATCCTTCATGTGCAAGCCATGGAGGCGAGTGATCTCTTTGGTCGCCTTAGAAGTATTCTTTCGTGAGGCTCGAAGGTCATCCTCCATCTTCTTCAACTTCTTCTTTAGAAGATGAACTTCCTTCCTCAGGCTCTTTATCAATGACTTTATCGGAACCCCCTGAGGTAGTGAATTAGTATTGGTGGGAGACTACATTCGAGGTATGAAAAGCACTCAAGGGTATAGAATAAAATTATTTTTATTTAATCAAAACTTTTGAGTACAAGGTAAGAAGAAAAAAAAGAAAAATATACAACTACTCGAGGATTTCAACCTCGGAAGGGGCAATGGAGGGCAGAGCTGGATCGCTCTTGGCCACCTTGGGTTCTCGAACTGGTTCGGGCACCTCTATGGTAGGTTCAGATGGGCCAGAAGCGAGCTCATCGAAGGAAGGATCGACTGGGGTATTGGACGGTCCCGCATCTACGTCGTCTTCCTCCTCCAGAAAGCTGAGGTCAAGCTCAAGGAACCTCCAGGCCATCCTGCCTTTGCAGAGCTCGAAACCCTTGATAAATGCCTCCTGGGTGAACTCAACGTTCAAGTTCCTCATCTTGGAAGAGGTCTTGAACTCTTCCACAACCCGGGTCATCATCTCCGAGATCGACTTCGTCATTTGGATCTTTAGTTCGGTAACCCTATTCTCGACTTCCTTCCTCCTTTCCTTCTCCAAGACCAGTGCAGCCTTTAGTCCGATCGAGATGAACTCTTCTTTACGAAGCGCGTCCTAGAGACTTTCGATGTCCACCGTCTTCTCCTCGGCAAGGTGCTCGACCTCGTCGACCCTCTCTTGAAGATGATGGATCTTGACTCGAAGGTCCTCCTAGGCCTTCTGTGCCTTCACCTCCTGATGATGCACACTCTTGATGTAGATGAGCATCTGATGATCCGACTGTAATAAATGATTGGTGTTAAAAAAAAGAAAAGAAGAAAAGAAAAAAAGAGTAGAAGAGAAGAGAAAGAGTCGAGCAATGGAGCAATCACCTTGAGGATGGTTCTAAGAGAACCCCAAATGAGCTGCTGCGGGTCTAGGTCGACCATTTGGTCCACCACCTCGGGCATGGTAAACCTGTCAGTAAGATCCCAGATGATCTCCAAGTTGTCGAAGGGATCCTCCCCTTGTTCGTCGCCATCGCCATTCGGTCCGCCTAGGCGAGCCTTGCGGGACATCTTGGCAATGGCTTCTTTTTTCTTTCTTCCCCTATCTCTTCCTTGGTAGGGAGTTTCAAAGCTCGATCCCCGTTGGAGGGACTTGAGGGCATGGAAGGCACCAAGCCCGTGCCAGCCGTGCCGACCTTGATAGTTAGGGCAGTCTCAGCGTCGGTGATGACCTTGGACGTAGTGGCAGTGGAGGTAGGGACTTCGGAGTTGGAAGCACCGACCTTCGCCCTCTTTGAGCCATCACTTGGTGCCTTCCCTTTCCTTTTCTTGATGTAGAGCCCTTTGGTAAGCATCTCGGCAGCTTGTGTGTCCATTTATGTAACAAGAAAAGAAGCACGATCAGTAGCAATACACATGCGCAAAATTGTGTGAATTCAAAAATCAAAAGATGTACCAGTGGGATCATGGAGACTCAGACCCAGGTTGAACAAGGTTTGTTTCTTTAGAAGGTCGGGAAGAAAAGGAGCTCAGTATGCCTTAAGTTTATCGGAGGAATCAAGGTTGGCTCTGTCTAAGCTAGGAGCTCGATGAACTGACTCTCTAATATAACCCCATGGAGGAAGACCTAATGGCAGGGTCGGACAATGTACAAAAAAGAACTTTTCCTTCCAGTTATGAACGGAAGAGGGGGCACCTTTCATTAACCCCTTCTTACCGACCTGGGAGGAAAAGTACCACTAATCCTTCATGGAAGGATGGTGCTTGAAGGTATAGAAATTTCTAAAAAGTGAAATGGTCAGCTCGACTTCGGTCAATCGATAGAGGGAGAGAAAACCTATGACGAATCGAAAGAAGTTCGGTACCATAGATGTGAAGAAGATGTTTAAAAATTAGAAGAGGGTGACTACAAAAGGGGACAATGGGAGCCTAAGCCCGGCATGCAAAGTTTCTAAGTACAAACAAAATCGGTCAGTCGGAGGGGAGCTGACTCGGTCGTTAGAGCTAGGGAGTTCAAGACCATATTTTGAAGGGATTCCATATTGGATTCGGATCAGAGAAAGGTTGTCTAGGATAAGAACAAATGGGATGGTGTCTGGAGCAAAAGATGAGCGGGATATGTTCCTAGGTTCTACCTCGGCCAGGGGTGCAGGGCCAAAGATGGTTGGTCCAGACGAGCCCCATGAATTGATGGAGTGGGAGGTTTCGGAAGACATTTGGATCGAGATTAAATCCCAAGAAAATCCTAAAAAAATAATAATAAGAAAAAATGCAGGGCAAAGGTAGCCACCAAAAAATCAGGGAAGCAAAAAGCCAGAAATAAAAAGCATGAATAACCTAAGAGAAGGGTTAGAAAACTGACCTAAGCTGTTTGGGGAGAATGAAAGGACGATGGATGCGATGAGGACTAATCGAAAGGGTGTCCAGAGCTTAGGAAGGAGAGGGAGAAGGTTAAGACCCTTGGGAAGAAGATGGATGGGGGCTGAAGGAAGGAGAAGACTCAGGCAGGAATGACTTTCAGGCGAAGGAAGAAGACCTTAAATAGCCAGAAGTAACCTGAGGTAGTTATGATCACGAATCAACTTCAGCTGATCAGCGTGCGCCACGTGTCCCACTCATCATGACAGAAAGGTAGCTGTAGGTGGAGTCTTTATGGTGTCATACCTGGGGTAGAGTTTTGATGGGAGAAACGAAGGACTGTCTTTTTGAACTCATTTCAGATTTAAAAAGTTTTCATGCCAGCGCAGTAAATGCCAAAATGTCTCATCCCATCAAGGCGGGAGCTTGAGAATGAACTTTGGCGATCATCTTTTTACTTCCTTCCTTTAAATTTCGAATTCGAAAGTGGAAAAACTATTGTTGGGGGTAAACCTTGCTCCTGCTGAAGTTTGATTTGGTGCCCAGTCAGGTGTAACTCATGATCGCAGGAGAGATTCAATCGCAGACTCCTTCTGAACTCTTCCAGCAGTCGAATTCCTCTTGGACTCCAGTAGTCGAACTCCTTTCGAACTCTTCCAGTGATCGAATTCCTTACAGACTCCTCCAGCGATCGAACTTCTTCTGGACTCCTCCAACAGCCGAACTCCTTCTGGACTCCTTCCGACCGAACTTCCTACAGTCGCCTAGAAAGATCTCCACATGAATTCGACTCCACACGGCATGAATCAACTTACCCACAGACTGCTTAAGAGGAGTCTGAGCTCTCTTGGTATTGATGTAACTCAAAGATTCATCACCAACTGACATCTACTCCTCTGAACTTCAACTATTAAATCTCAACGGACTGGCACGTCACGATAACAGACACTACCCTCCATAACAAACTCCATACGGCTCCGAGCGGTCCACTAATGGACAGTTGTGGCTGTCACTATCAATTTATTATAGGCTCTGTCTATAAAAGAGACCCTCCAGATATATTTTTTCTGGGCTCTCTTTTCCTTCTCGATACTCTGCAACTTTTTCTACTGAGCACTTCATTCCTGTTGGACGAAAAAGCTGACTTGATCATTGGAGGATCTTGCCGGAGCAACCCCCTAGGCTCTGGATGAGACTTATTTTGTAGATCACCGGTAGTGACCTCGTCTTCTCTGACTCCAGCGCTCCTCTAGCGATGATCAGATTTTGCACCAACAAAATCAATACCTTAAACATAAAAAATTTCATATTAAATATTATTTAAAGGCATTTCATGTCTCCTAGAAAGATTTTCAGTTCTTTGATAGTGGTCATATGAAGAGATATAAGTATGAGCATCTTTAAAATAAAAACCTAATTGAGTAACCTTATAGGCTGTCCTAGTTGGGCCGAAATGTCCTCCAATCTTTCGGTCATGACAATGGTGCAGAATTTTCTCCATCTCTTCTTCCAGGACACATCTTCTAATGACCTAATCTGCACATTATATAAGAAAGGTTTATCCCAAAAATAATATTTGACAATAGATAAAAACCTCTTCTTTTGTTGAAAAGAAAGATTAAGTGGAAGAACCTTACCTACCAAATAATTAACAATATCAACATACCATGGAAATGTTCTACCTGATATAGCATAAAGATGCTCATCTAGGAATTCTTCCTTAATAGGACAAATATTTAAATTCTTTTTGGTGACATTTTCCATCCTTAAAAGGTGATCAGCAACTGAATTTTTCATGTCTTTCTTATCTTTGATCTCCAAATCATACTCTTATAGCAGAAGAATCCACCTAATGAATCTGGATTTTGCATCTTTCTTGGCAAGAAGATACTTTAAAACTGCATGGTCAGTATATATAATAACTTTGGATAAAATAAGATAAGAATAAAATTTATCTAATGCAAATACTACTTCCAAGAGCTCCTTTTCTATAGTTGCATATTTTTGTTGGGCCTCTGTTAAGGTGCGGCTGGCATAATAAATAGTCTAAAAAATTTTATCCTTTCTCTGATCAAGTACTGCTCCTATTGCTATATCACTAGCATCACATATAAGCTCAAAAGGTAGGGACTAATCTGGTGCCACTATAATAGGTGCTGTGACTAGCTTCTTCTTGAGGGTGTTGTATGCCTACAAACACTCATCAGTAAAATGAAAAGAGATATATTTACACAATAGATTAGATAGATGTCTAGAAATTAGGAAGAAATTCTTTATAAATCAATGATAAAATCCAGCATGCCCTAAGAAGCTTCTAATGGCCTTTACTAAGATCGGTAGAGGCAACTTTTCAATTATCTCAACTTTAGCTCTATCCACTTCAATTCCCTTATATGAGATCTTATGGCCTAGCACTATGCTTTCTTACACCATCAGATGATACTTCTCCGAATTTAAGATAAGATTAGTATCCTCACATTTTTATAAAATAAGAGATAAGTTATGTAGGCATTTATCAAATGTAGACCCAAAGACAAAAAATTCATCCATAAAGATCTCAAGAAAATCCTTCATCATGTAATGAAAAATAGCCATCATGCATCATTGAAAAGTAGCTGGTGCATTACACAAATTGAATGGCATTCTTCTAAAAGTAAATATATCATAGGAACATGTAAACATAGTTTTCTCTTGATCCTCAGGTGCTATGGCATTTTGATTATAACTAGAATAACCATCTAGAAAATAATAAAAATCATGTCTAGCTAATCTTTCTAACATCTGATCTATGAATGAAAGAGGATAATGATCTTTTCTAGTTGCATCATTTAATTTTTTATAATCTATGCATACTCTTCATATAGTCACAGTCCTAATGAAAATTAATTTGTTATTATCATTTTGAACTATAGTAATCCCACATTTCTTAGGAACTACTTGAATAGGACTCATCCAAGAACTATTGGAGATAGGATAAATAATACCTGTATCAAGTAGCTTGATTACCTTCTTTTTGACCACTTCTTGCATCTTTGGGTCGAGTTTTTGGGGTTGAACCGTAAGCTCATAATTATTTTTCATGAAAATTTTGTGCATACAAATTAAGGGACTAATTTCTTTGATATCTGTTATGGTCCATCCAAATGCCTTCTTATATTTTTTTAGCACTCTCAATAACTTCTCTTCCATTAATCCTGTCAGAGAGGAAGAAATAATAACAAGTAAGTATGAAGAACCTTCTAGAAAAATATATTTTAAATGAGAAGGAAGAGATTTAAGTTCAAGAGTAGGTGGCTCTTCAATTGATGGCTTTGGAAGAGGGGTAGATGATCTTTCTAGCTCTTCAAAACATGGTCCGTATGTGCGTGGAATGAATGGCCTAGCCTCCAACAATCTTATGTACT
Source organism: Cocos nucifera (assembly GCA_006176705.1). Classification (NCBI taxonomy): domain Eukaryota; kingdom Viridiplantae; phylum Streptophyta; class Magnoliopsida; order Arecales; family Arecaceae; genus Cocos; species Cocos nucifera. The sequence continues at coordinate 1,109,735 of QRFJ01000113.1, read as the reverse complement.
CTAATTGCCTTTCATCTTCAATCGAACCCTCTTGTGATTGGACAACGCAAGTCTTAATAGGGTCCTCAAACCTGTTTTCTAAAAAATACTCATGTACTAATATGTCAATATCATCAATTCAAAAATAAGTTTGATTATCATTAGAATATTTAATAGCCTTAAAAATATTAAAGGTAACTTGTTACTCTTGGACTATAAGAATTATTTTTTTTTGTTGAACATCAATTAAAGCTCCTCCAATAGCTAAAAAGGATCTCTCTAGAATAAGGGGTACTTCAATATCTTCTTCCATATCTAGAAAAATAAAATCAATAGGAAAAATAAATTTATTTACCTTTACCAAGACATCTTCTACTATATCTCTTGGATATTTGATGGATCTATCTGCTAATTGAAGAGTGATAGTAGTAGGCTTTGGTTCTCTAAGATCCAACTTTTTAAAAATAGAGAAAGGCATGGGATTAATACTTACTCCTAAATCATATAAAACTTTGTCAAAACTACAATCACCAATAATATAAGGAATAGTAAAACTTCCTAAATCTTTTAGCTTTTATGATAATTTATTTTGAAGTATTGCTGAGCATTCTTTATTTAAATTTACTATCTCATGCTCCTTCAACTTCTTTTTATTGCTTAGAATTTCTTTAAGAAACTTAGTATATCTGGACATCTGAGTAATAGCATCTACAAAAGAAATATTAATATGTAAATTCTTTAAAATTTTAAAAAAAATTAAAAAATTCTTATTTGGATGCTGTATTCGTCTCTCTGGGAATGCTAGTGGTGGCTTATAGGGCTTCACATTTGGATCAGCAAATTTTATACCCAAGGATCATCCATCTACTAGTTGTTTTGGTGATTGACAAACTTTAGTTGGTTGTTTTGTAATTTTCTCTTCAATCTCTTCCTTCAGATGTGGCCCTTCTAGTTCTTTATCACTTCTTAATGTGATAGCATTGATTTGTTTCCTTGGATTGATCTCCTTATTATTAGGCAAGGATCCTTATGGTCTTCCAAAGATTATCTTGGCCATTTGATCCACTTGCATCTCAAAGTTTCGAATTGCTACTGCTTGGTCCTGCCTAAGCTTGATTTTCATGTTTCAAATGGCTGCTTCTTGATTTTGCATGAATTTGGTCTCCATATTTCGTATGGCTGCTTCTTGGTTTTGCATAAATTTGACCATCAGCTCCTCCATGTTAGACTTTTTCTTAGGTACTTGGAATCCTGAGGGTGGTTATTGTGCTGCATTTTTATTACTCCATGAGAAGTTTGGATGCTGCCTCTACCCTTGATTATATGTATTGGAGTAGGAATTGTTTTGCTATGGCTTGAAAAAATTATCAATATAATTAGCTATATCAGAGGCTTTAGCAAAAGGATTACCTATCTAGTAGTCGCTTGTATCATGTCCTCCTCCACATAGCTCATAAGTGATGCTCTGTATATGCATAGTTGATCTCTTTATATGGTTGACTTCGACTCTAAGGGCTATAATCTTAGCTAATAAGGCTGGAATGCAATATACTCCTTACACAGCTGTTGTTCTTCTCGGCATCATGCTATCTATTTGCCATTGGTAGCTATTTGATACCATCTCATCTATCAAATCAAAGACTTCCTCCTTTATTTTGCAATTAATGATACCTCCTACTGCTGCATCAATCATAGAACGATTAGTAGGAGATAGACGTAAAAGGTTTGTACCTGAAGCCAAATGGGTAGTTGATGATGTGGACATCTCTTCGTAGTTTCTTAAATAATTTCCAAGCCTCATATAGTGACTCAATCTCCATCTGCGTAAAAGAAGTAATATCGTTGCGTATCTTTGTAGTCTTGGAACGTGAAAAGTACTTGGCCAAAAATTTTTGGGCTAGGGCATCTCAAGTAGTGATAGAACCTACAGGAAGAGAATGGAGTCAATTTTTAACTTTATCCCATAAAGAAAAAGGAAATTAACTAATGGCATTATCCAACCCCCCATTAATTTTAAAAGTATCATAAAGTTTAAGAAAATTAGAAATATAGGCATTCGAATCATCATGTATGTGTCTACTAAATTTAATAGTTGATTAAATCATCTAGATCATTGTTGATTTTATTTCAAAGTTATTTGCTTGCACAGACAGTCTCCTAATGCTCGAAGCTATGTCAGCTACAGATAGTATGATGTAATCATTTAATGGACGATGTGCTACTCAAATAGCTTCTTACTATCTCTGTGCCACCATATCTAATCCTAGATTAACATCATCTAGATTTTTAGTGTCCATGTTTCTTTCCTGATTTAGTTTTCTGATAGTCCTCTCTATTTCTGGATCAAAAGATACTAAGTCATTATGTCCAGTATGTGTCATGCACCAAACACAAATCTAAAAATAAAAATTAAAAATAAAATTCTAAAGTAAAGCAATGATCAAAATTTTAATATTATTTCAGATATAATCTTCGGCAATGGTGTCAAAACTTGTTGCATGCTAATCTATCGCTATGGTAAGTGTATTAGTCAATCAAGTAATAAAATGAATAAATAGAGTATCACCCCTAGAGAATTGAAAAATAAGTACTGAAAAACTTTCCTAAATTTTATTTAAAAAAAAAATTTATAAAAATAAAAAAATAAAAAAAAATAAAGAAATAATTAAGAAAAATTGTAAGAAAATAAAGAGGATTTAATTATTAGTGTTGAATTCAAGAGAAGTAAGATATTAAGGCAATCGGTTCACCAACTCAATTAATATAATATTCAAATAATCATATAAATTAGGTTAATTATATTTCATGTGACAGTGGAGTCTCCTAAGATATTCACTATCTTTTCATCCAGGCATAGCAAAACTATCAATACTTATTAACTATCCTTTGGTCTAGGTGTAATTTAAATAAATATTGATATTTTAAATTTTGTGAAATTCTCTAATTAAAATACACTGCATCTAAAGTGCACTAAAATTACCGCATGCATAAGAATCTTAATCTGATTCAAAATATAAGGTATATAAATCAAAAAGTATTAACATAGACATACTTGGTCCGTATCATCTATGTTCATCAAATCAATTAGAAAATGATTAGTAATCTAAAAGCATTAAGAATAGATTTATATACTCCTTATGAATAAAATTTAAATCTAAAATTCAATCATATTAAATATTGCATCAAAAGAGTGGCTATACCTTAGCCTTAGTAAAAGAAATTTAGTTCATGATAAACAGAACAAAAACAACAAATAAAATAAAAGATATGAGAAATTTCAAATAGTAGACTGCTTGTTGCTGAGTTTATCGATTGTTGCTCTTGGCATAGAGAAGTTGATGAAAAAGAGCTGCTTGATGTGCTGGACATCGAAAGATGAATAGAGGAGAAAGAAAGAAGAAAGAAGAAGAAAAACACTCTTGTTTGATTAAACTCTCCTTTTAAAACTCTCACTTTTCTCTTAGATCCCCCTCCTCTATTTCTTTTTTAAAAATTCTAGTCTAATTTATGCTATGTAGCTCTCTGTTCTAGTTCTTATGTGTTTCTCTCGATAGCAGGACTTTTTATAGGCTAGAAGATGGTCTTCGATGATAAATCCTGAAGAAATCAGGATTACAACTTCTGAAATAGGTCGAATAGAGCCCCTGATCATTTCTGGCCATTGGTTGAGCATCAAATGCATCAAAATCTCTCAAAAATCAAGTTTAATTTCCTAGATCAAGTCAAAATAAATCATGGCCGTTGATTAAAGCTGATGATGGCTTTTCGATTGTCTGATCATGCTAAAGGAGGCTTCTGATTCCTTTAATCAAAACATGATCACTTCTCAACCATTGGATCATAATTGGCACCCATCTCATCCATCAGATCGCGCACCTGGGGCTTTAAATCAAAACAAAAATAATCCTGACCATTGGATCAAGACCGACAGTGATAGCAGCCATCCATTAGCGCATAAATCCCAGCTGTCACCCCTATAGACCGATCATGAGCCAGGTCTTTTCATAGATTGCACCAACCACAACCTGCCATGCCATGCGAAATACCAAAACTGCCCCATGCGCCGCGTGAAATAAATCGTAGACACTTAAAGGGTCTATGGTGCTCCATTTACTATTCCGGTCCATGCTAGACCGAAATGGGCTATCGGGCATGGGTGGTTCGCATCGGGCTAGTTTGCTGGGCTGTTTGCAGTCGGGCTGGCCGATTTCGAGCTGGTTTTTGAGTCGATTCGATCTAGACTGGCTGGCTATTTTTTTTCTTTTGAAATTTGATTCTAAGGCCAATTGAAGTCCATTTTACTTTAAATTTATTTTGTTTGAATTAGAAAATTAAGCTCTTCTCATTAATGGACTTCTTTCCTGCAAAAGATAAATAAAAATATTAATTTTTTAAAAATAAGATAAATTATTTTATAATTTAATATTTTTATTATTATATTTATAATACTTATCAGAGCCGCATAGGATATTTGACCTCTACAAATTATCCACATGAAGCTCCTATGCTGATCGGAGGTTCAATAATCAAAGATTTGCATGAATTGATGTTTCACGTAGTTCCCTCTTGATGGTTGATATGAATATCTTTCTTCGAATCTCTTAGACCCTTTAAGAGAGGAAGAACTGGAGGAGGATTAAAGGAAAAAACATTCTCTCTAATCTCTCTAGATAAGAATAGAAGCGGGATCAAAAAGAAACCCTAAGAGAAGACCCTTCTTCTCTTTTTTTTCTCACAACAGGACGAACTAGTGTGTTATCCTAAAGAAGCCTCACGCCTACCATCTTGGAGCACCCAATTTCGCACACCACTCCCCTCTTTTCCACATTGAAACTCTCTTTGTTTTCTATGCCAAAAGCTAGAAATAATGGGAGGCCAAGGAGAGTTTTACACTAGGTCAAATACCTAGTTTGGAAAGAACAAGGATAAGGCAAGTATAGAGGGCATCCAACTCTTGGGCGCCTCCTATTCTTTTTAGGCATGGGTAGCCTTAAAAGCATGTTGAAATATTCTTTCTTAATCCATACCATAATCAAAACAAAATTTGATTCTTTTAGGTGCCACTTATAGGATAGAGTTTTGGAATGAAGAAACTCTATCAAATAGATTCCAAGAGAAAACAACTTTCCTTGTTTTGACCTGGTCAAATTTTATTCCAAAACCAAAAGATATGGGCTTGCATGGGACTCTCTTAGGCATGAGAAACCGCATGCAAAAGCTCAAAGGTGAGGCAGAAAAACATGAGGGCATGGCCTTATGTTGGCACAAAGGGAGAAGGAGAGTCCTAGTCAAACTAAGCTCTCCTATTTGACTTAAGTCAAACCTAATCTAGTCCCTAATTAACTAAAAATTGGTTGCACCTAATTAAGAGGAATCATGATCCAACTAGGAGCCCAAATAGAACTTAATTAAGTCACATTTAAATCCTAATCTAATTAGAAATTAGATGCACTCAAGTCCTAATCAATTAGAGAATTAATCTTCTTTGTAATTGGCTTATCTCATAAACCAATTAGATTTGACCTAATCAAGTCCATGTTAGATGTATGCCCGGGAAGCCAGATTGAATGACACATATAATACTTTCTATGAGCATAATTTGTAAATTTTGACTTATAATAGATTTCTAGATTATTTTCTCCATCTTATTTATGTTACATGTGTTTATGATTCATCTATTGGGTTAATGGGTATGATAACACATATTCTCAAGAGTTGAAAATTTGAGACATGTGTTATCATAATTAACTTATAAACTGCTCTTGATAATAGGTCATCATGAGGATGGCAATCGATTCAAAAGATTGATGTAAAATTGCTTTCTTAGGATAGATGAATCTTAAATCTGTAGTGTGGAGATACCGAAGCAAAAGTATAGGTGCTTGTTTGAGAATAAGAGTACTGAGTATGACCAACTTCGAGCAGTCATAAGAAAGTCTATCTTCTCATCAATGACTTACTCGTTGCTATAATTATGTATCTAGTTCTTTGACCTAAGGTGCGTCGGAGGTTCACTTTAAGGGTATTATAGTTTGACTACACCATAACTTGATCTCCTAGTCATATGAAATCCTGAGGTGTATGTTGGCTATAGCATGTTCATTGTAGGAATTGGATCGCACTAAGATGGGATCTATCAACCTTGATAGAGAAGTAGTCCTATGGTGATCATGAGATTGAGTTCTAAAGCTCATGACCATGGCAGTGTGGAATCATAGAAAGAAGTTTCTATTTGGATTCACATCAATTTTGAATTGATTAATTCAATCATATGACAAGTATAAGGTTTGATGAGTCAATCTTAACCTAGATCTTTTCAAGACTTATGATAGAAGAATCAAATCACATGATAACTGCACCAAGAGGTTCTTGTTCAGTTTTGATGGATTGCCACCATATATTGCTAGGTGTTACTAGTGGATTATGGGATCAATTTAAATTATCTTGATCTTGAAACTTTTCAGGGCTAGATCTTGAAACTTTTCAAGATCAGACAGCAAAAGACTAAAATTAATCAAAATTAATTTTAAATTTTAGAAAATATCTTAGATCTAAGATCTATTACATGATCATGGCATGTTATTAAATCAAAAATTAAAATCTAAAGAAGAAACTAAAATATGTTGGTCACATCAACATGTATATACACTATATCTAATGCAGGTATGAAAATAATAGATCAGATCTATTACCTATGCAAGTTAGATGTTCTAACTTACTAATCTAGGCTTGAGGATGATGTTGTAAGCTGCACATACATTCGGCCTCTAGGAGTCGTCCACACGAGCCTACGAACCACGATCAGAAGTTCGATGCATGAAATCAGCACAGTATGCTAGTACTGTGCTGATCCTTCTTTGACGATCGATTTGAAACCACCTTCTTCAAATATTGGATTCTCTAATATTTAGAAGGAAGGAGAAGAGATTTTAAATCTGATACATCTCTTAAAAATCTCTAAAGAAGGAGGAAGAGATCAAAGAAAAATCCTAGAAGAAGAACCCTTCTTCTTCTTCTTTATTCTCTCACCTAGACACCTAGATTGGTGTCTATGAAATCCCCATGCCCCAAGACTCTTTCTCTTTAGTTTTCACACACCCCAAAGGTCTCTTAATTATCTAGAATATATCCAAAAATTAGCTCAAAATTCATCCTATATAGAGAGATATAGAGGAGTCCTTATCTAGGTCAAATACCTAGACAAGGAATGTCCAAATTGGGCAAGACAAGGGGCACCCAACTCCTGAATGCCCCTTCCTTTTTTTTCTACTATGGACTATTAGGTTTTGTCATACAAAAACCTCTCTAAAAGCCATAAAAATCTTAGAAAAAATCTGGATGGAATCGGTGTACTATAGGAAGAGTTTTGGTTTCCTAAAATTCTATCTCATAGAATTTGAAATCAAAACCAATTCCTACTTTGACTTGGTCCACACTTAATTTACCATGTAAGAAAGAAAGAGGGGGACTTTGGGATGTGGTGGGCTTCTCTTGGGCATAGAGAATTCATGCAAAATCAAAGGGAGTGTGAAGGGTGGGAGTTGGGACTAAGGTGGTGCAAGGAGGAAAGTTCCTAGTCTTACTAGGATTCTTATTTTGACTTGGTCCAACATGGTTTCTCAAACCAAATCAAACTAGAATTAATTCAACATAATTAAATTAGATCTTAAACTAATTAAAAACTTAATTAAATTGGATTAAATTAAATTTAATTTTAATTTAATTTTTTAATCAAATTAAAAAATTGGATTGACCCAAGTCCTAGTTGAACTAGGACTAGTTCTTCCTTACACTTGGCTTATCTAATAAACCAATTGAACTTGATCCAATCAAGCCCAAACCAAATTTAATTAAATCATATTTAATTAGAATTAATCTTAGCCCTTTGGTTTAATCAAATTAAGCTAATTAGCAATCTAATTACTAATCGATCCTCCTGCAATACTTGCACTAGGTTAAATATCAATCATATTGATCTTTTAACCCTAGAACGATTCTTAATCATTGATCAACCATTCGATCGAATCATAAATTTTAATGTATGTGACCTCATAGATCCGAACCTAAGTCGGTAGCATAGGAATAAATTTCTATACTAATTGAAGTGACCATCTAGTAATAATACCCGACGGCCGGATAGGTCGAATATGTAGAACAACATCCTTAGAACTCATACAGATATAGTTTCCATATAATTCATTCTCTTGACCCAAATGCTCGTAAGATACCTCATAGTTCAACTGTTAACTCTGATAAGGTTGTCCACATTGTATTTCAAAATATCAAATTCATCTAATAGATTATCTTGGCCAAGATTTTGCTATATTGAAATATAGTGATACATTTTTCTCCAACTCTTGGAGTGGTCGATTCCATCTTGATCATACTCTGACTTCGCAAGTACTTGACTGTGCCTAAAAGCCTTTCATTACTAAATTAGAAATTCAGTTAGTCTGATACCAAAACACAGTAAGTTGATTGTAAGTCACTGAGGTGATCTTAGGTCTAAGGGATACTTATACCTATATCCCATCAAATATATTCTCGACAGCAAAATGCTCTGGAGTTGGTCACGTTCAATGATGATGTTCTAAATCTGATTGGTTGGAATAGAGACTCCTGGATTCCTCCTTAGAGGACGCCTAAGACCAGTCAAACTGGATTCTTAGTAGAACTCTGATTGGAATCCAAAAGGGAGGTGGAGTCCTTGTCCAACAAGGACTCCTAGGCGCCTCCTACTTGGGCTCACGCCACCCTTGACGTGCGCCCTTCTCCTTGCCAGGTTCTGACAGGGGGACAGGCCCCCACCAGCTCTCCAATAGGTGCATGACATGTCGTCAAAAGTCAAAGGGTCAATGGTCAACATTTGACCAGTCAAAGGTAGACTTTTGACCAAAGTCAAAGAACAAGAAATGGCAGGTGACCAAAAATGGCAGGTAATATCTTACAAATAAGACAACCTATTCTGACTTGGACAACCTCCAGTCAGACCATATGAAGGCCTCTGATTGAGCACAAACTCCTTTGGCTCAGTCAGGACAACTTATTTATGATAGTAAAAGAAGAACGTTAGGTTCAATCGAGTGCTAGCACGATTTCCTTGAACCTAATTGAATCTCATTCAGATCAATTGAACTAGATCAGTTCAATTGATGATCACCAGATCCAAACCCTTGTTTGTGTGACCCAGTTAGGTTCAGTTCTGTATGGTAATGGGATATGTCATGATCTCTATCATAGACATCATCGAAACTCCTTTCGATGGATCAGAACTCTTCTGATTCGAACAGCTAGAATGATCGATCATCTAAATCATTCTAATTGCTCCCAAAATCCACCAGTGACACCTAGCAGTATATGGTGGCAACCCATCAGAGCTGAATGCGAACCTCTTGGTTCAGTTCTTCTATCTTTAGCCCGATCAGATTAGGGTTAAGGTGAACTCGTCAAACCCTAGTCTCTATCATATGATGTAATCATTCGATTCGAGTCCAATGTGAAAATCTAAATAGAAACTCTTTCTATTATTTCACTCTACCATGGCCATGGATTTCTGGACTTGATTCTCATGATCATCATAGGGCTACTCCTCTACCACCGAGGTAGATAGATTCCATCTTGATGCAATCCAGTTCCTACAATGAACATGCTATAGCCAACATACACCTCAGGGTTCCATATGGCTAGGAGACCGAGTAATGGTGTAGTCAAACTATAACACCCTCAAGGTGAACTGCCGATGCATCTCAGGTCAAAGAACCAGACACACTACTGCAGCATCGAGTCAGTCATTAACGAGAAGGTAGACTTCCTAATGACTACTCGAGGTGGTCACGCTCAGTGCCCTCGTTCTCTAACGAGTATCTGTACTCTCGCTCCGGTGTCTCCACACCGTAGACTCAAGACTCATCTACTAAAGAGAAGCGATCGTACACCAACCTTCCGGATCAATCACCATCCTCATGATGATCCTATGGTCGGAAGCTGTTTATGAGTTAATAATGATTATTCATGTCTTAAATTTTCAACTCTTGAAAATATGAATTATCATTATCATTAACTCAAAGGATGTATCACAGACACTAAATACACATGTGTGATAGAAAATAACCCATTTCATTAATTATAGTCAAAATTATAATTTTGCCCCTAGAAGTGTATTACAAGTGTCAGCCAATTCTGGCTTCTAGGGCACATATATCTAATAATCTCCCACTTGTCCTAAAGCCAATTGGCTATAAGTCTAAGTCCCATCTTCTCAAGATGGGCTTCGATCTTCTGCTGGCCCAACGGCTTTGTAAGTGGGTCTGCCACATTATCTGCGGAGTTGACTCTCTTGACCTCAACGTAACCTTTCTCAAGGTAATCGCGGATGAGATGGTATCATCGTTTGCTAGGAACTCTTCCAGCACAAACAGTCTGCCAGATGTCGACTTTCGATCATCTATATCAGACATGAAGTCCGAGTCTGTGTATCCCTGGACCAGGAGTTCTCCGTTACCAAAGACCAGCATCATATCCTTAGTTCTTCTCAAGTACTTAAGGATACATTTCACAGAAGTCCAGTGTTCTTCACCTGGATTTGACTGATATCTGCTTGTGACACTCACAGCATGGGCTATATCAGGTCGTGTACATAGCATGGCATACATGAGGCTCCCTATTGTAGAAGCATAAGGGATCTTGCTCATGCGTTCTATTTCCTCAGGTGTGCTGGGGCACATCTTCTTGGAAAGATGAATACCATGTCTGAAGGGTATTAATCCCCTCTTAGAGTTTTCCATACTAAACCTCTTTAGTACTTCCTCTATGTACATCTTCTGTGAAAGTCCTAGCATCCTATTCGGTCTATCCCTATAGACCTTAATTCCTAGAATAAAGGATGCTTCACCTAGGTCTTTCATGGAGAATTCCTTGGACAACCACATCTTGACTGATGTCAACATGGGAATATCATTCCCAATAAGGAGGATGTCATCCACGTACAATACGAGGAAGACAACAGCGCTCCCACTGACCCTTTTGAAAATACATGGTTCCTCTTCGTTTTTGATGAAACCAAATTTTTTGATCACATCATTGAAACGAGTGTTCCAGCTCCGAGATGCTTGCTTAAGTCCATATATGGACCTTTGCAGCTTGCAAACCTTGTGATCAGTATCACTGGATGTGAAACCTAGTGGCTATTCCATATAGATATCTTCCTCAAGATATCCATTTAGGAATGCCGTTTTCACGTCCATTTGCCATATTTCATAATCGAAATAGGCTGCAACGGCAAGCAATGTGCGGATGGATTTTAGCATAGCTACCGGGGAAAAGGTATCCTGATAGTCAATGCCTTCACGTTGACTATAACCTTTTGCCACCAGTCTAGCCTTGAATGTCTCCACATTCCCATCTGCACCAATCTTTCTCTTGAAGATCCATTTACACCCAATAGGTACTATACCTTCTGGTGGATCTACCAAGGTCCAGACTTGGTTTGAGTGCATCGAGTCGATTTCTGACTTCATTGCCTCAAGCCATTTCTCGGAGTCGATATCTGATATCGCCTCGTTGTAGGTTTTGGGATCATCTCCATGAGCACCATTACCTACGAGGAACATTTCCTCTACATCCTCTGAAATAATACCTAAGTATCTTTCAGGGAGACGGGAAACTCTTTCCGATCTACGAGGTGGAGGAGGTAGTGTTCTTATTGGCTCAACCTGATTTGGTTCCACTTGGTCCTTAGCTCGTTCTGCTTGTGAGACTTTCTCATCAAGCTTAATCTGCTTTCCAATGCCACTATCTTGAATAAACTGTTTTTCAAGAAATATGGCATATCGACTCACAATCACATTGTGGTCTTCTGGAATGTAGAAATAGTATCCTAATGACTCTTTAGGATATCCTATGAATCGAGCTCTAAAGGACCTAAACTCTAACTTGTCTGCTTGTTGTCTTTTGACATGAGCCGGACAACCCCAAATTCTGAGATGACTCAGACTTGGTTTGGTTGTTTTTTCTTGATCTAGGAAGATTCAGATCTGATTGCTGAAGCCAGATAAAAAAAAAAAAAGATCAAGCTAGAGAAGACATCTAAGATTTGAATCCGAGTGGATACCAATACGAGGTCGGGTGCATACAATGGCAGAAGATAAACCTTGATCAAGATTCAGATCATCGAATTATGGAGATCGTCTAATTGCACAAGATGATATGATCACCAACCCTTTGTATGCATGCTTTAATTTCCAATTTTGTAATCAGATCTATGAATCCAAGATTGGATCGGATCTGAAAAGTTTTAAATTTCGATGCATCTAATTCGATCGATCCGACACAATAGAAAAGTTCCTTCAACTAATATTAGAGCCACGTTGTTGGTTCATAGATCTAGATTACATATATCTACATTATGATTTTTGATGAGATCAAAAATAGCATGTGAACAAAAATGCATGAAACGTGTTTTTAATTGATACATAAGATGTATGTGTACAAAGCATGATTATATTAGGTCTATTTTCATATATGTGATATATGCATATTATAGATCTAGATCTAGATCTTAGCAGTAAAGTATTCTGAATGGGGTAGTCACCATGGCCGTCTGATCATAAGAAAAAGAAGGATTTAAAGGCCTTCACTTTTCATATGATGGGGTGTTCTTATGGCATATAGGGATGTCGATGTGATGGTCCTTATGAAGAAGAACAGTGAAAAGATAAAACTTACTTTCTACTAAACCCTAAATCCAAAAATCCTAGGATCTATTTTTTATGCTTTATTTTATGAACCCTATTACACTTAATTAAGAATTAAATTATGAAAATAATTAGATCTAAAAAAATTATGAATTAAAAGATCTAAGATATTTTTATAATACATGGGTTCAGAGTGTGGGTAGATTGATTAGATCTAGTATGAGCGGTTGATCAAATCGAATCAAGTGTTAGTTAAAATGGGATCAAGAGTGCTCTATGATCAGTTCAATAATTATAAGTTTGGTCAAGATCGATTAACAGCCATATATTATCGATTACTTCAAGACCTAATCTAGCTCCATGGTTCGAGCTTGGATTATAGATGAATCTGATCAATTCTGAATTGGTAAATTGGTGCCTAAGGTAAGTTCGGTAGATACAATCGATGGTCATTAATTAGGAGCCACTCATCTAGATAGTGTCTACGATGAGTTAATGGCATATTCCTTCCACCGATCTCACTTACCTAACCAATTGGGTTGATTTAGTCTTGTATTGGGTTGTCAACAATTCAAGCTAGCCCATGCTACTAGGTTAGTCATAACAGTTATAACTAATTAAAGATAAGATCTAAATTAAAATCTTTCTGAAAAAATATTAAGTCATGTGGTTTCTCACTGTTGTAGTGATGTAGGTAGGCCCTTCCTGGGGTTGATTGTTCTCAGCTATATACAATGGTTTAGTTGCATTGAAAAGATACAACCACACTATTAGACGTGAGATGCTATAGAATGGAGGAAGGGTTGGGCTCAATATTTTGAATATGGTGAGGTCCCAATCATGAATCCATTTTATGCAAATGGTGGATCTGATTTAACTAAGAAGTGGAGCAATATTCCAGACATGGTGAGCTTCATCAATTAGAGATCAAAGTAGACTGTAAAATGTTTAGAAAAAAATTGGACAAGAATTATGTAATCATCGACTGACTCATCACCAATAACTATCAGGTGAGGTGGTGAGCCAATCGGTGGGACCGCAACATCTACTAAAAATCTTTAATCATGGAGATTTTTTTATCTCTTCCAAAAGAGTGTTGGGATCTAGAAAAATAGTGAGAGCCCAAATTTATTTTAAAAATAAAATCCTAAAATAAATTGATTAAGTCATAATACAAAGTCTAATTAGAAACTTTGACTCTTTATAGGAATTATGTCTGCTTCCAACCTCCTAACCAGAATATTAGAGACCAATAGGTTGACCGGATCTAATTTTAAGGATTGGCTCCAGAATTTAAAAATAGTTTTGAGTTTCGAGAAGTTGACCTATGTCCTCGACTAAGACCTTCCTCCTCTTCCAGCCCATCCGACCATTGAATAGAGAGCGTCTTATAAGAAGTGGTTGGACGATGATAACAAAGTTAGGTGCTATGTATTAGCATCAAAGTCAAATGAGTTGCAGCACCAACATGAGAACATGAGGACTGCCAGGCAGATGTTGGCTCACCTGCAAAAGTTGTATGGTGAGTGGAGCTTCGCAGCTCGCTACGAAGTGTTCAAGTGACTCTTCAAGGCAAAGATGCATGATGGGCTGTCAGTCCATGATCACTGCTTGTCAATGATCAAGAATCTAAAAGAGCTTGAGAAGCTCGGCATATCCTGTTGGAAAACCATGCAGGGTTTCATGCATAACTTTTGAAACTTTTTCGAAATTAGATATAGTAGAAGATATAGATTAAACTATTTAATCTATTTTGCATGTGATCTAATCACTAAACCCTACATCTAGAATCTATGATAAATCAAGATGCAAATATAAATCTAAAAAATAAAATAATGATTGGTATTAATCATATCAATACCCTAGATCTAGAATAATTCTAGAAAATCCTATATCTTATCTAGGTCAGAAAAGAAATCAGATCTCTTACCTTTGTGTGGATTGAGAACACGCAGCTGATTCCCATTGTTGTCCTTGTTAGTTGGAGTTGCACAACTCATTTGACCTCTACAGGTTGTCTACATGAAGTTGCCACTCTGATCGAAGGTTCGTCGAATGAAGATCTGCTCGAAGTGCTACTTTCTCGTAGATCCCTCCTGATGGTTGATCTAAAAAGTTATCTTCAGATCTCTTAGACACTCCAAGAGATGAAGATTAATAGGAGGATTGAGGGAGAAGTCCAACCCTCGAATCTTCCAAAAAGAAGAAAACAAAAAACTTGAAGAAAGACCTTTAAGAGAAGACCCATCTTCTCTTCAGGACATCAACCATTGATGTCCTAAATTGATCTTCATGCTAAGACAAGAGGAGACCTTCTCCTCTAGAATTTTTCCATACCCTTTCTTCTTTTCTCTCTGATTTTTCCCATGGAAAAACTTCTCCCTACAAGACACCAATAATTAATGTCCTAATGAAGCCTCCATGCCCAACAACCTTAAGCACCCAACCTCCCACGCCCCTCTCTCTTTCTCTCTCTGATTTGTGTGAAGAAATATTAGGTTTCTCACATTCATCCCTCAAAAAAAAGGAGGCACACCTTATTTATAGTTGACTAAGTCAAAACCTAGTCACATAAGGTAACAAACCAAAGAGTTTGGGGGGCGTCCAACTCTTGGATGCCTCCCTTATTTTTTATGCATGGGCTACCAGGAAGTTACGCCCAAAAGATGAGAATTATGCCTCAAAAAAATCTGAAAAAAATGGCATACAAAAAATAAGAAGGCATGGAAAAAGGGAGTAAGAGTTTTAGTGGTCCAAAACTCTATCAAATAGATTTTAAATCAAAATAAATGTCCAAATTTGACCAAGTCAAATTTTATTCCAAATCCACCATATTGGGCGTGGAAGTCCTTTCTTAGGCATGGGAAATCTTATGTAATTTTTTAGAAATAAATATGGGGCACGGATATCTTTAGCACAATGGAAGTGTGAGAGTCTGAGTTGGTGCGCAAGAAAAGTATGAGAGTCTCAGTCCAACTAGGACTCCTCTTATTTGATTCGGTCAAAATAATTTATAATCCAATTGAACTTGAATTAAAGCAACTTAATTAAATGGTGATCCTAGTCCAATTAGGAGCCTAATTAAATTAGATTAAAATAAATTTAAATCTAATTTAAATTATAAATTAATTAAAAATTAGGTGCACTCAAGTCCTAATCTAACAAGAAATTATTTTTTCCTTAGAATTATCTTATCCAATAAACTAATTAAACTTAATCCAATTAAATCCAAACCAATTCTAATTGAATCTAATTCAATTAGACTTAATTTCAATCCAATTGCTTAATTAGATTTAGCCAATTAGCAATCTATTGATGCAAAATCTGACCATCGCCGGAGTTGAAGCTGGATTTGAAGAGGACGAGGTCGCCGTCGGGACCTACAAAATAAGTCTCATCTGGAGTTTGGGGTGATGGCTCCGACAAGACCCTTCGATGATTAAGTCAGCTTTTTCGGTCCATAGAAATGGAATACGTAGAGAGATTCTAGCAGAGTTTTTAGAAAGAGAAGAAGAGCTTCTGGGAGAAAGCGTATCTGGAGGATCTCTTATATAGATGGAGCCTGTAACAAACTAATAGGGACAGCCATAACCATCCGATAGTGAGTCATTTAGGGCCACGTGGAGTTTGTTATGGAGGATAGTATCAAATGTGCGAGCCCATCGAGATCCAACGATCGAAACTTGGATGGAAGAGATTGATGATTCTTTTGACTATATTGAGGATGAGTGCCAAGATCCTCTGGGGCTGTTGGATGGAGTTCGGAGGAAGTTTAGCTATTTGGAGGAGTCCATCTAAAGAAGAAATCTGAGAGGAGTTCGACTATTGGAGGAGTCTGACTGGGGGAGGAGTTTGGTTGAAGAAGAAGTGTGGAAGGAGTTCAACTACTGAAGGAGTCCAGCTGAAGGAGAAGTCTGGAAGGAGTTCGATCATTGGAGGAGTTCGATTAAAGAAGAACCTCAGAAGGAGTTCAAACTATTGGAGGAGTCTGTTGAAGGAGAAGTTCAAAAGGAGTTCAACTACTAGAGAAGTCTGGCTGAAGGAGAAGTTTGGAAGAAGTTCGATTGTTGGAGGAGTTCAGTTGAAGGAAAAATCCGAAAGGAGTTCAACTGTTGGAGGAGTCTGACTGAAGG
>QRFJ01000113.1:1016164-1092906 GCA_006176705.1 Cocos nucifera | reverse complement strand
CTTACCGTGCCATATCTTCATACGGTGTGGTAGGAACGGTTTTAGAGGAACCCTATTCAGTAAATAGATTGAAGTTAACAATGAGTATCCCCAAAGGAAATCAGGAAGGTCTGTGAAGCTCATCATGGATCGAACCATATCCAATAGAGTCCGATTTCTCCGTTCTGAAACCCCGTTGAGTTGAGGTGTTTCTGGTGGAGTCCATTGAGAGACTATGCCATTTTCCTTAAGATAGTCTAGAAATTCCCGGCTAAGGTATTCACCTCCTCGATCTGATCGAAGAACCTTAATGGGTTTTCCAGTTTGTTTTTCTACTTCATGTCTGAATTCTTTGAACTTTTCAAAGGCTTCAGACTTGTGTCTCATAAGATATACATACCCATACCTAGACAGATCATCGGTAAAGGTAATGAAGTAGACAAAATTGCCTCTAGCCGGCACATCGAATGGGCCGCACACATCAGTATGTACTAGGGCAAGGAGATCTGTGGCCCTCTCCCCATGTCCAACAAAAGGGAGTTTAGTCATTTTGCCTTGAAGACAAGATTCACAAGTTGGATATGACTCAAAAGTCAATGGACTCAATAGCCCATTTTTCTCCAATTTGTTAATCCTATCTTCTGCTATATGACCTAATCTCAGGTGCCATAGATATCTATCGTTTGGACTATCTCTAGGTCGTTTGGCATTCACGTTTTGCTCGATAGTTAAAATAGGTACATCAATATGCAACTGATAAAGACCATTAACAAGGAAACCATTTGCAATTTTATTTCTTTCATAAAGAATGTTACAATGGTCCTTAAAGAAGGTGATCACATAACCTTCTTGTGCTAAGCATGAAACAGAAATCAAATTCCTGCTAGCTGCAGGCACATAATAACAGTCTTTTAAAGCTAAGTCTAAACCAGATGGTAATCACAGAGGGTATGTTTCCACGGCTACTGTAGCAACTCTTGCTCCATTACCGACGCGTAGGATCATGTCTCCATCCCTCAGCCTCCTGCTATCCTCAAGACCCTGCATCGAAGTGCACAGATGAGCACTAGAACCAAAGTCAAGCACCCAACTGGATGCAGAAGAAATCGTAAGGTTAGACTCAATAACGAGCATACCTCTAGAAGGACCTTCCTTCTTATTCTTCAGGGTGGCCAGGTAAGTAGGGCAGTTCCGCTTCCAATGGCCATCGCTGTTGCAATGGAAATACTTTCCTTTGCCATCGACCTTCTTCTTCGGTTCTGCCTTCTTCTTCTTTGATCCTTCTACCTTTTGCTTTTTCAAGAAGTTCGGAAGGAGTTCAACTGCTAGAGGAGTCCGGCTGAAGGAAAAGTCTGGAAGGAGTTCGACCATTAGAGGAGTCTAGCTGAAGGAGAAGCTCGGAAGGAGTTCAACTGTTGGAGGAGTTTGGCTAAAGAAGAAGTTTAGGAGGAGTTCAACTGTTGAAGGAGTCCGAGATTTAACCATGGATGCTGCTATCGGGTGGGATCCTTTCGAGATTAAGCATCTAGCCGAACTTCGATAGAAGTGGGTTTATTCCCAACACTAGTCTCCCTACTCCCGAGTTTAAAGTTCAAGGAAAAGAAGTACCGAGTGTGACTGTCGAAGTTCCTTTTCATTTCCTATGCTTGCTAGGGTGAGGCATTTCTATGTGCTTCTATGCCGGCATCGAAGCTTCATAAATTTGAGGCGACCCGAAGAGACGCCTTTGGAGCTCCGTGCCAAAACTCTACCCAGGGTACGGCATCATTATGGGCCTATCCATCGCTAATCTCTGCCATGATAGAAGGGGCACGCATCTACCATAGGCCGATCGAAGGAGATTCATAATCATAACCGCCTAGAATCCTTAGGACTATTTAATCCATTTCCTTTCCCTGAGTTGTTACCTCTTTCGAAATCTGCTTCCTCCTTTTCTTCTGATTTTTTTGTCTCCATTGCATGAGAGCTCAGGCTTTCTCTTCCACTTTCTTTGATCCCAGGTGTTCTCCCGTCCGTCTTCTATGGCCTTCATTATCTCCCTGCCTCTTTCAATCGACTTAGGTTAGCTTCGCTATCCATTCCCAAGTTATTCCTGCATTCTCTGCTTTCTACTCATTAGGTCTCTTTATAGAAGTTTTTTGTGCTTCATTTTCTTAGCTTTTCGAGCATTTTTTATGATTTTGCTTTGATCTAGATATCCACTGAGGAATCCTAGTCAACCTGCTCGGGGAGTTTGGCTCCTCTAGCCTTAGCAAACCTATCTCCCAAGAAGGTTGAGCTTTTTGAGTTGCCCCCTCCTTCCTTTGCATCGGTAATTATTGCCTACCAACTTTGGCTTGACGATCTTTCGTTAGCTAGGATTCAGTTCGGTATTCCCTCCGAATATGAGCTCGACCTTTTTGGACCCTATGATAGAGCCTGCTCTCCACCTCTCGATCGAACCTGCCTGTATTTAGAGGCTCTTTGGGCTGGGCTTAGGTTACTCTTACCTCCTTTCATGGCCAACCTATTTAGATTTCTCAACATCTTCTTTGCTGCCATGGTGCCAAACTCCTTTAGGTTCATCGTAGAATTTCTTTTCTTGTGCACCATGATGGGTGTCCGACCTATCATTTCCTTATTTCGGACCTTCTTTACCATCAAACACCATCCGACTGCTAAGGATTGATGGTATGTGTCTCCCCAATTCAGTAGGAAAGGATTACTTAAGGGCATCCCCTCTTCCATCCATGGCTGGAAGGAGAAATTTTTCTTCATCTTAAACCCATCCTTGAGGTTAGGACTTCCTTCGTGGGACAGATAAGGGACTCAGTACATCGAGCTCTAGGGCTAGAAAGTGAGGATTGGAGTTCAGTCGATATATTGAAGGATTTTAACGTTCCGCCAATCTCCGACCTTTTGGATGAGCAGATCTTATTTAACCTCGACCTCAGTCCCCTAAATCTAGTAGGTAGTCTTTTTTTTTGATTGGTTGTGGGGTGTTCTTTGTCTAAACCTTGGCTTTTCTTTGACCTTTCCTGACTTAGATTTTTATTCTTTACAGAGATAACTCTTGAAGAGCGAGACCGTCTGACCAAGGGACTTAAATCCCTTAAGAGGAAAGGCGGCCCTACCGGGGATCTTCCAAAGAAGGCCCGCATTGGTGAGTCCAGCCATGCTCTATCTAACTAGGCCATGCCCGCCCCCGAGCCTGCTACCACCATATCGAGCCGACCTCGTTTGAAGAGGTCACTCCATTTGCTCCCCTCCAGTTGGAGGAAGCCATGGGGAAAAGGAAGAAAAGGGTTGTCGCAAGAAGGTCAGAAGGAGGGTCGGGAGCTCCGAAAGTGGGGGTTCTAACCAAGAACAAGCTTCTTTGGATGATCGGAAGGTCATCTAATTACTCCTGAAGGGGAGTATTCTTTTCCATATTGTGACGAAGATACTACGGAAGGGCGACATTGAGAGATTCAACGAGTCCTTCGCGGCCTACCTTAAGGTAGTCTTCTCTTTCATAGTCTTGGTCTGGGGTCTTTTCCATTTTCGAAATCAGGGTTTCCTAATTTTAACTTGGTTTTCTATCGTAGCTCGGGCATTATCTCTTCACCCACTCTGAGGCAGCCGGTTAGAGGCGGGCTGAAGCCTCAAAGGCCCTCGAGGAAGCTCATGCAGAGGCCAAGAAGGCCCGGGACGAAGTCGAGAGCATGAGGGTTTTTGGAAATCCAATCTACCGAGGTCGAGCGCCTTCGAAAAGAGTTGACGACGGAGCATGAGGAGATGATGAACTTGAGGACTGCCTTGGCTCAAGAGGAGGAGGAAAAGAAAAAGACGCAAGAAGGGGTCGGCACGATAGTGGAGCGAGCGGTTGAAAGCTTCAAGTCCTCTAGGGACATGGAGGATATTAAAATAGCTTTTGCTTAGGAGGCCTTCATCGAGGGGTTCCAGATCTACCTGGAAAGGATCGCTGAGAATTTTCTCAAAATAGATTTGGACCTCTTAATGGAAGAGCCCAGCGATAGAGCCGATCTTTCATCCCTCAGGGTCGGAGTTGTCCCGACCGACGTCCCTTCTTCTTCAACCATGGGAGCTATCCCAGAAGCTCCCAAACCCATCGCTGTAGTGCCCAATCCTGCCAATGGACCGGATGTGAATGAAGATGCTCTGACCTCTCCTGGGGTCGAGCTACCCGAGGTCTAGATTCTCGAAGATCGTGTAGCTTTCTTTTTCTTTTTTTTTATGTTGATGTATTTAAAAACATCCAAGTAAATGAAAGATTAATCATTTTCTAGCCTTACACTTTGTGTTGTCATTTGCATGGTTCAGAACGCTCTTGACGACCTAGGTCATGACTCCCCTCTTCTAGTTGATGCTGATCCTTTGCCCCGTGGGATTCCGATTAGATCGTTGATTAGAAGATTGAAGAAGGAGATTCGTTGCTTGAAAAGAAAGTTGAGAAAAATCGAGGATGATCTCCAAGAATCAAGGAAGAATACTTCGGAGGCGACTGTCGAAGTTACCCATCTTAGGAACCTACACAAGAAGAACTCCATCAGTTTTAGCATTTGGAAGGACAGCTTCAAGAAAGAAATGGCCGAACTGAGAAGAAGCACCAGCGACAAGACTTGGAAGTTAATGGCAAAGATTAGCTCCCTTGAGATCGATCTTACGGTGGCAAAGAAAAAAATTCAACTGCTGGAGGAAACTTTGTCATGGTCTATCGATAGGTTCCGGTATGATTGGGACTGGTCCAAGAGGTTCTCCGAACTTCAGAAGCAGCTTCACAATGCCAAAGCCTAGTATAATGAGTATAAGCTAACTTGATCGAAGAAGGTGACCAGGCTCGAGCATGAGCTCCGAGCAGCTAACAGAGAGGTGAGCCATCTCCAGCAACAACTAGCTGATTATCGATGGGCTATCTCTAGTGGAGAATCGGAGGAGATTGCCTCCTTGAAGAAGACCGTCGGTGAGCTTTCAGAGATTGTTGGGGCAGAGAAAGCCAAAGTTTAGTGGTTGAAGCTCTAATTGATCTGTGAGCATCAAATCGTCCAGGACGTGGAGGCCAAGGCCGAGGTCCTAAGGAGACGGTGGTGGGAGCTCGAGGGCCAGTTCGGGCATATCAATAGAGTGTACATAGATAATTTGTATAAAAAGAAAGAATTTGAGGAGGAAATTGTTAGGTTGAAGCAGGCCCTGGTGATGGCCGGCGTTGACGATCCAAAGCCTAAGGAGTCCAGTCCGTCTTAAGGCTTCGCCTCCTTTTATATATATATTTTTATAATCGATCTTGTCGATCCCTACTGCATTGGCTTTCTTATAATATGTAGTTGGTTTGGCCAACCTCTATCCTACTTGTAATAAATTTAAACTTGTAATAAAATAATACTTTGTCCGTCGTTGCCTCATGTGAATGCAATGCTCGCCTTTGACCCTTCTCTCTCTTTTTCTTCTTCTTAGGACGAGGTTCTCCTCCTATTCCTAACGAGGCCGTAGGGGCATATTAGGGTCGATGTTAGGACCTCTCCCCTCTTTCCATCTAAAGCGAATGAGACCTTCAATTTTGCTCAAGTTAGGATGAGGTTCTCCTCCTATAGGGGCACATTAGGGCCAATGTTAGGGCCTCTTTCCTCATTTCATCTAAAATGAATGAGGTCTTCCACTTTGCTCACGTTAGGACGAGGTTCTCCTCCTATTCCTAACGGGTTATAGGGGCATTAGGACCATTGTCAGAATCTCTCCCCTCATCTCGTCTAAAATGAACGAGGCCTTCGACTTTGCTCACGTTAGAACGGGGTTCTCCTCCTATTCCTAATGGGCTGTAGGGTTACATTAGGGCCGTTGTGAAGGCCTCTCCCCTCATCTCATCTAAAATGAATGAGGCCTTTGAGTTTGCTCATGTTAGGATGAGGTTCTCCTCTTATTCCTAACGTGACCATATTTATCATGAGATTAAGTTCGGAGGGTAGTCCCCCTTTATTACCGATATACAACAAAAATTAGGGTGTTGAAGTAGGAAGATTTCATTGCAATAAAATCATCGGTAATACATTCATAGATTTTTCGAATTCCATGGTCGAGATAGGTCTGCCCCTCCGAGTTTCTTCAAGTAGTATGTCTCAGATTGGATGACTTTCATAACCTCATAGGATTCTTCTCAATTTAAGGCAAGCTTCCTCTGATTCTGAGGCCGAGAGATGGCGGCTCGCCGAAGCACTAAGTCCTCCACTCCAAACATTTTACCTTTGACTCTGGAGTTATAGTATCAGACCATCCTTCGCCTATAAGCTGCCATCCGAACTTGGGCTTCCTCTCTTTCTTCTTCTAGTAGATTGAGATTGGCTCTGAGATCTTGTGGGTTATGCTGCTCGTTGAAAGCCACTACCCACATCGATGGAAGCTTAAGTTCGATCGGATGACTGCCTCTATTCTAAAAGCTAAGGCAAATGGTGTTTCTCTAGTTAACAGCCTTTGGGTAGTACGGTATGCCCATGGAACATGATAAAGTTTGTCCATCCAAGCTCCTCTTGCTCTTTCGAGTCTTGTCTTGATGCATTGTAATAGGGTTCGGTTGGTCACTTCAGCTTCCCTATTTGCCTATGGGTGAGCTACCGACAAAAAGTGTTTGGAGATATTCAGACCTTCGCAGAACTCGATGAACCTCACCTTGGCGAATTGTCGGCCATTATCTGTTATGATAGTTTAGGATAGTCCAAATCTGCAGATGATCGACTTTCAGATGAAGTCCTGCATCTTATCTTCGATAATCTTTGTTAGTGGTTCGGCCTTGACCCATTTAGTGAAATAGTCGATGGCAACTAGGAGAAACTTTTGTTGCCCAGATGCCATTAGGAAGGATCCAAGAATATCCATTCCCCACTATGCAAACGACCAAGGAGCACTCAACGGGGCAAGCTCGACGGCTGGCTGCCTTTGGACATTCGCGTTCCTTTGGTAGCGGTCACATCTCCTGACATAATCAACACAATCACCATGCATAGTCAGTTAGTAATATCTTTGTTGGAGCAGCTTATGAGATAGAGATCTGGCACCTAGATGGCTTTCACAAATTCCCTCGTGTACTTTTCATAGTGCGAAATTGGCCTCAGAGGGTCGGAGGCACCTCAATAATGGTAGGAAATATGATCTTTCATACAGCTTATTCTCTTAAAGAATATACCGAGAGGCTTAGCTTCTCAACTTTCGAGCCTTTTTTGGGTTACGAGGAAGAACCCCATCCTTAAGATAAGCAATCAGTGGGTCAATCCAGTAGGGCTCCTGGCCAACCTGCATGATAGACTGCGGCTCCTTTATGCATGGGCATTTCAATGTCTCATAATAAACTTCTTTTAGAAGCTTGTTCGGAGCTAGGGTGGCTAGCTTGGAAAGAAGGTCGGTCCTAGCATTTTTCGCTCTCGGAATTTATCGAATGCTGAAGCTGCCGAAGGCTAGGGTCAAGCTCTTCACCTTCTCAAAATATTTTACCATGCTCTCTTTTTGGGCTTCATAACTGCCGCTGACCTACCCCACGACCAATTGGGAGTCACTGCAAACCTGAAGCCGATCAGCTCTTGATTCTTTGGCTATCCTGAGCCCAACTATTAGGGCCTCATATTCTGCCCCATTATTTATCATCGAAAATTCAAAACGTAGCACATACTCCATGATGATCCCTTTCGAATTGATTAGGATCAACCCAGCATTTGCTTCGAAAGTATTGGAGGAGCCATCGACATACAAGGCCCAAAAATCTTTAGGAAGGTCCGTTCTTTCTTCAGAGGAGCTCGAGTGCAACCATTAAATGTTGATTTTATTTTGAAGCTCGACATCGTCTGGAATGGTACATTCAACTATGAAGTCGGCCAATGCCTGAGCCTTGATTACTAATCGAGGTTGATAGTTGATGTCGAACTCTATTAATTTAATGGTCTATTTTGCAATTCTTTCGGAAGCATCCATTTGATGAAGGATCACTCTGATCGACTG
The DNA here is from genome assembly GCA_006176705.1 of Cocos nucifera. Classification (NCBI taxonomy): domain Eukaryota; kingdom Viridiplantae; phylum Streptophyta; class Magnoliopsida; order Arecales; family Arecaceae; genus Cocos; species Cocos nucifera. The sequence continues at coordinate 1,084,968 of QRFJ01000113.1, read as the reverse complement.
GTCTCGGCATCCCTTAAGATCCGGCTTATGTAGTAGACTGATTGTTGCACTTTCACCTCTTCTTTGATCAGGACTGCCGCTAGCATCATAGGGAAGACTGCAAGGTAGAGAAACAGCTTCTCTCCGAATTTGGATTTAGCTAGTAGGGGGTGAGCTGAGGTAGTTCTTGAGCTTATTGAACGTCTTTTGGCATTCCCGAGTTCAGTAAAAATCTTTCGATTTTCTGAGGATTTGAAAGAAGGACATGCAACGTTCGGCCGACCTCAAGACAAAATGATTCAAAGATGCCACCTTCTCGATCAGGTGCTGAACTTTTTTGATGGACTTCGGAGCGGTCATCTCTTGGATAGCTCGAATCTTTTTTGGATTGGCCTCAATCCCTCATCTCGAGATCATGAATCCTAAAAATTTTTCTGAGGCTACCCCAAAGGCGCACTTGGTTGGGTTCAGCTTCATCTTGTATTTCCTGAGTGCATTGAAAGCCTTTTCATGGTCGGCAACATGATTGATAGACATTCGACTTTTGACCAGCATGTCATCGACGTAAACCTCCATATTGTGGCCGATCTGCTCCTTGAAGATTTTATTGATCAAGCGCTGATAAGTCGTGCCTGCATTCTTAAGCCCGAAGGGCATGACCCTGTAATAGTAAAGACCATGGTTAGTAATAAAAGCAGTCTTCTCCTCATCCTTTGGTGCCATCCAAATTTGGTTGTAGCCAGAGAAGGCATCCATGAAGGTAAGGAGCTTGTAGTCTGAAGTCGTATCCACCAGTTGGTCGATTCTAGGCAAAGAGTAGCTATCTTTTAGGCAGGCCTTGTTCAGCTTCTTAAAGTCGATGCACATCCTCTACTTGTTGTTGGCCTTTTTGTTCAGAACCATGTTAGAGACCCAAGTCGGATAGCTGACTTCTCGAATAAATCCAATGTTGAGAAGCTTGTCGACTTTTTTTGCTATTACCTTCTGCCTTTCTAGTGCATGGCTCCAAACTCTTTTTTTCACTGGTCGATGCTTGGGATCAATGGCCAGTTGAGTTCCATAACCTCGACGTCAATCTTAGGCATATCTATCGAAACCCAAGCAAAGACGTCGGCATTCCTCCGTAAAAAGATGATGAGCTGCTCCCAAACTTCATCTTCCAGATTGGAGTCAATTTACACCGTATGCTCCATATTTCCATCATTCAGGGAAACGATCACAAGATCTTCTATAGGCTCATCCTGTTCTTCGGTAAGGTCATCGCGGACATCAAGCTCGTCAACTGGGTAGGGGTCAAGTCGAGTGCCGTTTTATAAGGCGATGGAGTAGCAGTGCCGGGCTAATGCTTGATCACCTCTAATTTTACCTATTCCATTATTTGTTGGGAATTTTATATTCAGATAATAGGTCGACACTATGGCTCATAGTGCATTCAGATCAGGTCAGCCAAGGATTACATTATAACCGAAGGAGGCTTTTATCACTAAAAAGTTGACCCATGCCTTGGCCTACTTTGGATATTGTCCTGCAGTCACGGTTAGAGTTATCATTCCTTCTACTGGCATAGCGTCGCTAGTAAAGCCAACCAATGGAGAGCTCATGGGTCCCAGGCGATTATCGGGTATGGACATTTTAAAGAAAGCATCATAATACAGAATGTCAGTGGAACTTTCATTATCTACCAAAATACGGCGTACATCATAATCAACAATGTTTAAAGAGATTACAACCGCATCATTGTGCAGAAACTGGACTCCTCGGGCATCTTCGTTGGTGAAAGTGATGGGCTCTTCAGTCCTCCACCTCTTCTTAGGCTCTATCGATTCACTAGCCTCCCTACGCCGAAGTCTCCAAGCGATGGCATTAATGATGCTGATCGGGGGCTGATCTTCTCGCTGCTCCTTGCCCCTCGGTGGTTCTGGCGGTGGGGGTGCTCTCGATCGATCCTCTCATCCTTTCGACCGACATCGTAGGAATCGGCCAAGCCTACCGTGCCTGATGAGCTCCTCGATCTCATCTTGGAGCTAGATGCACTCTTCTATATCGTGATCGTGATAGCGATGGTAGAGGCAAAACTTGCTAGGATTGCACTTGCCAGGGTGAGTGCGCATCCTTTGCGGTCTCGATAGTTGCTCCCTGATCTCCATCAGTACTTGGGTTTTGAGAGCATTGAGAGGAGTGTAGTTATGGAATCTTCTGAAGGGAGAGCTCCATCGCATCCTTCTATCTGAGCTTCTTCGCCTCTGGGTCTGGGTAGGAGTTCAAGCTCGGTTACCCTCTGAAGGAGTTCGGGAGCGTGGCTGAGCTTTGCTCGAGTTCTCTCCAGCCGCGGGCACATTCGGTTCACCTACCTGCCGCTCCTAGGTGGCTTCATTATCCTAAGCCTTAAAGGCATCTTCAGCTCGGCATAACCTTTAGCCCAAGCCAGCATATCGACAAAGTTTCTAGGGTACTTCTCCAGGAAGAACAGTAAATCATTCTTCTGAAGGCCGCTCTTGAGTGCAGCCATTGCAACAGACTAGTCCAGGTTTCGGACCTCCAATCCAGTAGCATTAAACTAGATGACATAAGCTTGGATAGATTTTTCCTTCTTCTGCTTGATATTCATCAGGAAATTCGAATCTCAGGAACGTTGGCTGCTAATGAAATGAGCTACAAATTGATGGCTTATTTGATCGAAGAAAAAGATGGTACCCGGCTTAAAGGCCGAATATCAGTTCTTGGCGGCTCCTTTGAGGGTGGATAGGAAAGTCTGACACAAAATGACGTCTGGCGCACCGTGGAGCAGCATCATTGTCCGAAAGGCCTCTAGGTGGTCGATCGGATCGGTGGTCCTATCGTAACTCTCAAACTGAGGAGCTTGAAGTTCGGTGGGATCGGTTCTTGCATAATCTTTTGAGAAAAAGGAGGGTCAGTGCAAATATCATAACCGTGGGAGGAGGGAGCATGATGGAGTTCTTCAATTCGTCGGCTCATTTTTTGGAGCCTTTGATCTAGGAGATCTTCATGATCATTGATCTCTAAGATTTTCTAGTGGAACGGAGGCAAAGCTCCCCGCAGGGTCGAGTCATGGTCCGAGCAAGGGCTCTCTATCCTCTGCTTCCCTTTTACGGAGGTCGTCGGTCGACTGACCCAAATCGGCCACCCCCAAACTGGGTTCTTCGACTCTCAAAAAATTTGCTCCGATCGAGATGGCACCAGAGATGGCTGCTGTTGCCACATGACCTGCACTGCTTCAGTGAGGCTGCGTATCTACTGGACCAGTAGGTCGAATTACACCATGTCCACCATCGCAGGCGGTGGGGCTTGAGACACAGGAGATGAAATAGGGGTGGGAAGATTTGGATGAGATCTAGCCGCGGAGGTGGTTGACCATCAGGTTGAAGCCTTTCTAGGGGGCATCCTCGAGAGGTCGAGAGGAAAAGTAGGACTCTACCTAGGATGAAGAGGAATCTCTACCACGTATTCCTTCAAGAATAAGGAAATCTCAATAACTTGAGGGGCCCTCCTTCTAGCGCCAATTCTATTGATGTGAAATTTAGCCATTGTCGGAGTCGAAGCTGGGTTTGGAGAGGATGAGGTCACCATCGGGACTTGCAAAATAAGTCTCGTTTGGAGTCTGGGATGGTGGCTCCGGCAAGACCCTCCAATGATCAAGTCAAGTCTTTCGACCCATAGAAATGGAATATGTAGAGAGATTCTAGCAGAGTTTTTAGGAAAAGAAGGGGAGCTTCCAAAAGAAAGCATATATTAAGGATTTTATATATAGACGAAGCCTATAACAAACTGATAGGGATAGCCACAATCGTCTGGTAGTGGGCCGTTCAGGGCCACGTAGAGTTTGTTACGAGGGATAGTGTTTGTTGTCGTGATGTGCGAGCCCATCGGGATCCAACGGTTGAAGCTCGGATGGAAGAGATTGATGATTTTTTTGGCTATATCGAGGATGAGTGTCGAGGTCCTCTGAGGCTGTTGGATGAAGTTCGGATGGAGTTTAGCTATTTGGAGGAGTCTGTCTAAAGAAAAAATTTGGGAGGAGTTCGATTGTTGGAAGAGTCCAGCTGGGAGAAGAGTCTGGTTGAAGAAAAAGTTCGGAAGAAGTTCAACTACTGGAGGAGTCTGGTTGAAGGAGAAGTCTGGAAGGAGTTCGACCATTGGAGGAGTCCAGCTGAAGGAGAAGCCCAGAAGGAGTTCAACTGTTGGAGGAGTTTGGCTAAAGGAGAGGTTCGGAAGGAGTTCAACTGCTGGAGGAGTCTAGCTGAAGGAGAAGTCTGGAAGGAGTTTGACCGTTGGAGGAGTTCGATTGAAGGAGCCTGGAAGGAGTTCAACTATTGGAGGAGTCTGGCTAAGGAGAAGTTCGAAAGAAGTTTAACTGTTGGAGGAGTCCAACTGAAGGAGAAGTTTGGAAGGAGTTCGACTGTTGGAGGAGTCTGACTGAAGGAGAAGTTTGGAAGGAGTTTGACCATTGGAGGAGTCCGATTGAAGGAGAAGCCTAAAAGGAGTTCAACTGCTGGAGGAGTCTGGCTGAAGGAGAAGTTCGGGAGGAGTTCAACTACTAGAGGAGTCCAAGGTTTAACCTTGAAGGCTGCTGCCGGGCATGATCCTTTTGAGATCAAGCATCCAATCAAACTTCGGCAGGAGCGAGTTTATCCCCAACACAATCCAATTGCTAATCGATTCTCCTGCAATACTTGCACTTGATTGATCATCAATCGCATTGATGTTTCGATCACTGAATGATTCTCAATCATCGATCAATCATCCAATCAGGTAACAATCTCTAATGTGTATGACCCCATAGGTTTGAACCTAAGCTGGTAGCATAGGAACTAATTCCTGTACTAATCAAAATGACCATCTAGTAATGGTACCCAATGTTTGAATAGGTCGAATGTATGCAAAGCAACATTCTTAGAATCCTGGCCTATGGTTACCATGTAATTTATTTTTTTGATCAATAATGCTTAGGATGACTTCGAGTTTGCTGTCAATACTTATATAAGTCATCTATATTGTATTTCAAAATTTTGCGAATTCCGTGACTCCTCACTAGAATTATCCAAGCCTAGGTTTTGCTAAATTAAAATATAGTGAGATATTCTCTTTTTGAAGTTAATCAGGAGTGGTCAATCCCATCTTGACTCACATACCGACTCTACAAGTACTTGACTATACCTAAAATCTTTCATTGTTATATTAGAAATATAGATAGCTCGGCACCAAAGTACAGTAAGTTACTTGCAAGTCACCATGGTGATTTCAGGTCGGAGGAATATTTATACCCATTGATCTTTACTAGCTGCTCTTGATAGTAGAGTACTATATTGATCATGTTCAGTGTAGATGTACTCCTATATCTCACTTGTATATCAACCAGTATATCCACATCACTTGGTTATAAGGACAATCAATGCATATGACATACAGTGACCTACACTTGATAAGTTATCATCCTTATTAATAACTTATCATTTGATCATGAATATATTTAAGAACCATCCGATAAATCCTTCTTTATCAATTAAGTGTGGTTCTAAAGACTTCTTCATAACTTAGGAGTTCATTTAAGAAAGATAGAATTTTTATGATGAATAAGTGAAAAAATAATTATTATTTGATAATTTATATACTAATTTCAATCATCTATAAGTTAGATGATTGGCTTTAGAACATATTTTCTAACAAATCCTACTTAGACTAAAGCCAATCAAAATAATATCAAATATCCTATCTTCTACTTGACTCGTAGAACTCCTTAGTTCTAAGGCTTTAGCAAATGGATCAGTCAAATTCTCCTTTTTTGTCGATCTTCTAAAGATCGATGTCATCCTGATCTAAAATCTAAGGTGATTATAAAGCAGAGTATGCTGGTCCTATGGTGTATCTTCGATTTTTTAGCTTGAGCTATGGATCTAGTGCTACATTAGGACTGGACCATCGATGGAGGGTGCCTCTCCCAGCTTGCTAATGAACTTATGCCACCATATAGCCTATATGGCAGCATCAGATGCTACGATGTACTCTACATCACTAACAGAATAAGCTATAGGATTCTACTTAGAATTTTTTTAGCAGATTGCTCCTTCAATTAGGATAATTTATGATCTGACACTCTTCTACTATCATTTTTATCTGACTAAAAATGAGAATTAAAATTGAAGGAAAATCCTGATTTTTCGAATCAGGTTCGTTCAGAACTGATTGGATCGAGAGACACATTTCAAAAATTTTTTCTCAGATCTAGATCAGATCTGATACTTTTTCAAATTTAATTTATAAATTGATAATTAAAAAAAATAAAACTAAATTAATTTTGAATTAATTTTTATCTTGATCTTGGGTAATCTGATTACCCGTTGATGATCCTATGATAGCTTTGAGGTTCTGGATCTAACCACGCAAGTGCTTGGCCTCTATCGGTATCCACTCGAACTGGATCTGGAGATCTTCTCCTTCTCTTTCTTTTCTCCAAAAATTAGATCTAGATCTAATTTGGAGAATCTTCAAAACACCTTCTGAAGATTACCCGTCGTCTCTGCAGCAATGCTGCCTTCTTCCTTTTTCGTCAGCCTTTCTTACTTGACTCACACTAATCAGAAGAACCAAACTTTCTTGGGTGTGGAGAGGAGGGAGAGGGCCAGATGGTGGCATGGAGAAGGGAGAGGGACAGCCTTGGGGCATGAGCTTAGATGAACTCCTTATTGAAAGTGGGCGCAGACAGGGTCTAACTCTGCTGCGCCATGCAGTGCTGCATCACCCTGGCCAATCATGTTGCTTCGTTCAATCAGATTTAAATCTGATTGATGAGATGTGAGACCCATGGATTCATCCTAAGGTGGCGCTTAAGATTGGTCAAAGTCTATAGATGAGGGTCACCTAGTTTGAATCCAACAAGCAACCTAGAGTCCCATCTGTATGGGACTCCAGCGTCCCTATCCATGGGTGCACGCCATCTTAGGCGTGTGCCCCCTTCTTTCCAATTTTTAGAGAGGGGACAAGCCTTTTTCTTCTCTCCAATAAGTGCATGACACATGGGCAGATGTCCAAGGGTCAATGGTTAAGGTTTGACCAAGTCAAAGTACAAGAATTAGCAGGTGACGAAAAATGGTAGGTATTGTCTCAAATTTATCTCATAAATTAAGACAATCCTTTTCTAACTTGGACAAGTTCCAATCAGACCATGTAAAGGTATCTGAGTGAGCACAAACTCATTTGGCTCAGTCGAGACAACTTTTAAGATAGAAAAAGAAGAATGTTAGGCTCAATCGTGTGCTTGCACAATTTTCTTGAACCTAATTGAATCTTATTCAAATCAATTGAACTGGGTTAGTCCAATTGATGATATCCAGATCCAAATTCTTATTTGTGTGACTCAGTTAGGTTTAGTTCTATATGGTAATGGGACATGTCATGATCTCCATCATCGACATCATCGAAACTCCTTTCGGTGGATCAGAACTCTTCTGATTCACATAACTTAGAATGATCGATCATCTAAATCATTCTAATTGCTTCCAAAATCCATCAGTGACACCTAGCAGCATATGGTGGCAACCCATCAAAACTGAAAATGAACCTCTCGGTGCAGCTACTTGTGTGATTAAGTTCTTCTATCTTGAGTCCCGATCAGATTAGGGTTAAGGTGAACTCCTCAAACCCTAATTTCTATCATATGATTTAATCATTCAATTCAAGTCCGATGTGAAAATCTTAATAGAAACTATTTCTATTATTTCACTCTCTGCCATGACCATGGGCTTATGGACTTGATTCTCATGATCATCATCATCATAGGGCTGCTCCTCATCCACCGAGGTAGATAGATTCTATCTTGGTGCAATCCGATTCCTATAATGAACATGTTGTAGCCAACATACACCTCAGAATTTCGAATGGCTAGGAGACCGAGTTATGGTATAGTCAAACTATAACACCCTCAAGGTGAACTGCCGATGCACCTCAGATCAAAGAACCAGACATACCACTGCAGCATCGAGTCAGTCATCGACAAGAATTAGACTTTCTTATGACTACTCGAGGTGGTCACGCTCAGTGCCCTCGTTCTCTAACGAGTACCTATACTCTCACTCTAGTGTCTCTACATCATAGACTTAAGACTTATCTACTACAAAGAAGTGATTATATACTAACCTTCTAGATCAATCATCATGCTTATGATGATCCTACGATCAGGAGTATTTTAAGAGTTAATAATGAAAATTCTTATCTTAAATTTTTAACTCTTGAAAATAAGAATTATCATTACCATTAACTCAAAGGATGTATCACAAACACTAAATACACATATGTGATAGAAAATAACCCACTTTATTATTTATAGTCAAAATTATAATTTTGCTCTTAGAAGTGTATTATAAGTGTCAGCCAATTCTGGCTTCTAGGGCACTCATATCGAATAAACTCCCTCTTGACCTAAAGCCAATTGGCTATAAATCTAAGTCCCATCTTGTCAAGGTAGGCTTCGATCTTCTGCTGGCCTAATGGCTTTGTAAGCGGGTCTGCCGCATTATCTGTGGAGTCGACTCTTTTAACCTCGACGTAACCCTTATCGAGGTAATCGTGGATGAGGTGGTATCGCCGCTCGATGTGCTTGGATTTTTGGTGAGACCTTGGCTCCTTAGCAAGGGCTATGGCGCTATTGTTGTCGCAATATAGAGGAATGGCATCTGATGGCATTACTCTGATCTTCGTGGCAAACTTCTTGTACTAGAATGCCTTCTTCATAGCTTCTGATGCAGCGATATATTTTGCTTCCATGGTGGAATCTGCTATCACTGTCTGTTTGGAACTTTTCCAACTGATAGCTCCACCATTGCACACAAACAGATTCCTAGATGTCGACTTTCGATCATCTACATCAGACATAAAGTCCGAGTCTGTATACCCCTGGACTTGGAGTTCTCCATTATCAAAGATCAGTAACATATCCTTAGTTCTTCTTAAGTACTTAAGGATACATTTCATAGAAGTCCAGTTTCTTCATCTGGATTCGACTGATATCTACTCATGACACTCACGGCATGGACTATATCAGGTCGTGTACATAACATGGCATACATGAGGCTCCCTATTGCTGAAGCATAAGGGATCTTGCTCATGCGTTCTATTTTCTCAGGTGTGCTAGGGCACATCTTCTTGGAAAGATGAATGCCATGCCTGAAGGGTACTAAACCCCTCTTAGAGTTTTCTATACTAAACCTCTTTAGTACTTCCTCTATGTACATTTTCTGTGAAAGTCCTAGCATCCTATTCGGTCTATCGCTATAGATCTTAATTCCCAGAATAAAGGATGCTTCTCCTAGGTCTTTTATGAAGAATTCTTTAGATAACCTCATTTTAACTATGGTCAACATGGGAATATCATTCTCGATAAGGAGGATGTAATCCACGTACAATACGAGGAAGACAACAGCGCTCCCACTGACCTTTTTAAAGATACATGGCTCCTCCTCATTTTGATGAAACGAAATATTTTGATCACATCATTAAAATGAGTGTTCCAGCTTCGAGATGCTTGCTTAAGTCCATATATGGACCTTTGCAGCTTGCAAACCTTATGATCATCATCACTAGATGTGAAACATAGCAGCTATTCCATATAGATATCTTCCTCAAGATATCCATTTAAGAATGCCGTTTTCACGTCCATTTGTCATATTTCATAATCGAAATAGACTGCAACAGCAAGCAATGTGCGAATAAATTTTACCATAGCTACTGACGAAAAGGTATCCTGATAGTCAATGTTTTCACATTGACTATAACCTTTTGCCACTAATCTAGCCTTGAATGTCTCCACATTCCCATCTGTACCAATCTTTCTTTTGAAGATCCATTTGCACCCAATAGGTACTATACCTTCTGATGGATCTACCAAGGTCCAGACTTGGTTTGAGTGCATCGAGTCAATTTCTGACTTCATTGCCTCTAACCATTTCTCGGAGTCGATATCTGATATCGTCTCATTATAGATTTTAGGATCATCACCATGAACCCCATTACCTATGGGGAACATTTCCTTTACATCTTCTGAAATAGTACCTAAGTACCTTTTAAGAGGATGGAAAATTCTTTCCGATCTACGAGGTGGAGGAGGTAGTGTATGGATTGGCTTAACCTGATTCGATTCCATTTGGTCCTTAGTTTGTTGCTCTTGTGAGACTTTCTCATCAAGCTTGATCTGCTTTCTAATGTCGCTATCTTGAATAAACTATTTTTCAAGAAAGATGGCATGTCGACTCACCATCACATCGTGATCTTCTGGAATGTAGAAATAATATTCTAATGACTCTTTAGGATATCCTATGAATCGAGCTCTAAAGGACCTAAAGTCTAACTTGTCTGCTTGTTGTCTTTTGACATGAGCCGGACAACCCTAAATTCTGAGATGACTCAGACTTGGTTTCTTATCATGCCATATCTCATACGGTGTGGTAGGAACCGTTTTAGAAGGAATCCTATTCAGTAAGTATATTGCAGTTAATAAACAGTGTCTCCAAAGAAAATCAGAGAGATCTATGAAGCTCATCATGGATCGGACCATATCTAATAGGGTCCGGTTCCTCCGTTATGAAACCCCGTTGAGTTGAGGTGTTCCTGGTGGAGTCCATTAAGAGACTATTCCATTTTCTTTGAGATAGTCCAGAAATTTCTGACTAAGGTATTCACCTCCTCGATCTGATCAAAGAATCTTAATGGTTTTTCCAATTTGCTTTTCTACTTCATGTCTGAATTCTTTGAACTTTTCAAATGCTTCAGACTTATGTCTCATAAGATACACATAACCATACCTTGATAAATCATTGATAAAGATTATGAAGTAGACAAAATTGCCTCTAGCTGGCACATCAAATGGGCCGCACACATCTGTATGTACTAAGGCAAGAAGATCCGTGGCCCTTTCCCCATGTCCTACGAAAGAGAGCTTGGTCATTTTGCCATGAAGATAGGATTCATAAATTGGATATGACTCGAAAGTCAATGGACTCAATAGTCCGATTTTCTCTAATTTGTTAATCCTATCTTCTGCTATATGACCTAATTTTAGGTGCCATAGATACCTATCATTAGGACTATCCCTAGGACATTTTGATTTTATGGCATTCACATTTTGCTCAAAGTTAAAAACAGATACATCAATATGTAACTGATAAAGATCGTTAATAAGAAAACCATTTGCAATTTTATTTTTTTTATAAAGAATGTTACAATGGTCCTTAAGAAAATTAATTACATAGCCTTCTAATGCAAGGCAAGAAACAGAAATCAAATTCCTGCTTGCTGCAGGTACATAATAACAGTCTTTTAATACTAAGTCTAAACCAGATGGTAGTCGAAGAGGGTATGTTCCCACGGCCACGGCAGCAACCCTTGCTCCATTTTCGACACGTAGGATCATCTCACCATCCCTCAGCCTTTTGCTATCCTCAAGACCCTGCATAGAAGTGCAAAAGTGAGCACTAGAACCAGAGTCAAGCATCCAACTGGATGCAGAAGAAACCGTAAGGTTAGACTCAATAACGAGCATACCTCTAGAAAGATCAGCCTCTTTCTTTTTTAGGGTGGCCAGGTAAGTAGGGTAGTTCCGCTTCCAGTGGCCGTCATTGTTGCAATGGAAATACTTTCTTTTGTCAGCAGCTTTCTTCTTTGGCTCTGCCTTTTTCTTCTTTCCTCCTTCCACCTTCTACTATTTTATAGACTATTTCTTCTTTCCAAAAGACTTTCTCTTGGAAGAAGTCCATTCCATAGAAAGTACTGAGCCTTTAGAACTTTTCATGGAATGCTCAGCGGTAACCAGCATGTTCATAAGATCGGCTAAAGAGTTTATGCATATGGTAGTTCATGATGAACTGTCCAAATGCATCAGTCAAGGATTGCAGAATTATGTCATTCTGTAGATACAAGTCCAACCTCACTCCGAGCTTCTCAAGCTCTTCCAAGTCCTTGATCATCATCAGACAATGATTTTGGACTGACTGCCCATCGTGCATCTTAGCCTTGAACAGTCGTTTAGTGACTTGATACTTGGCTGCACAACTCTGTTCACCAAACATCTCTTATAGGTGAGCCAATATTTGGCGAGTAGTTCTGATATCTTCATGTTGGCACTGAAGCTCATCAGACATCGAGCCCAACATGTAATATCTAGCCTTTTTATCTTCATCAGTCCACTTATCCAGAGATGCTCTTTGTTCAGCGGATGGATGAGCTGGTAAGATAGAAGGATCCTGATCCAATACATGAGTTAACTTCAAATAATTCAAAATGATTTTGAAGTTTCGGAGCCAATTCTTGTAATTTGGTTCGGTCAGTCTATGGGTGTCCAGGATTCATGTAGTGGGTTGGATGCAGATATTTTTCTATAAAGAGTCAAAATTTCTAGTTAGATATTATAATTAAGACTTAACCAATTTATTTAGAAATTTTATTTTTAAATAAATTAGCTCCCACTATTTTCTCGGATCCCTACACTCCCTCTGTAGAGATGCGAAAATCTCCATGATTACTGATTTCTAGTGGGTGGTGCGATCTCACCAACTAACTCATCACCTCACCTAACAGTTATTGATGATGGATTAGCCAATGAGTGAACAACTCTTGTTCAATGATTCTCTAATCATGGTGCACCCAAACTTGGTCTCTAATTCATGAATCTCACCGTGTCCGAAATATTGATCCACTCCTTAGTTAAGTCAGACCCACCATTTGCACAGACTGGATTCCTAATTGAGTCTCTTACCGTATCCGAAATATTGAGTTCAATTCATCCTCCAGCCTGTAGCATCCAATGCCTAATAGACATGGTTGCATCTTCTCGGTGCAACTAAGCCACTGTAACCAGCCGAGAACAATCAACCCCAAGAAGGGCCCGCACATCTACAATGGTGGAAGACCTTAGACTTAATCTTTTCTTAGAGAGATTTGATTTAGATCTCATTAAACTAGACTTGACATAGTCATAACCATTATGACTAACCTAGTGGCATGGGTTAGCTTGGATTATTGACCACCTCAGATCAAAATTGAGTCAACAAACATGGCCAGGTAAGTGAGATCGATGGAAGGGATATGCCATTAACTCAACAAGAACGCATTCGAGTCGAGTAGCTCCCAATTAAAAATCAGTCGGTCGTATCTGCCAAACTTACCTTAGATACCAAATTATTGAGACAGAACTAATCGGATTAGGCTACAATCCAGACTCTAACCACTGAGCCTAATTAGATCTTAGCTTGATCGATCACATTCATGACTCGATCTTGACCCAAACTATTAGGCTGGTCAATTTAAGCATTGTTGATCCCATCTAACCAACTCTTAATTTGGTTTGATCAACCGCTAGATCTAATTGAGCTATCCAAGCCCGAACCTAGATTTATGAATATGTCTTAGATCTAAAATTCTTAATTTTAGATTTAATTAATATTTCATAAACTTAATTCTTAATTAAGTTAGGGTTCATAAACAAAACATGTAAAAAGATCCTAGGGTTTCTGGATCTAGGGTTTTGCAGAAAGTAAGTTTTCAATTTCTGATTAAGGATGAACGCGCAGCACCTCTACACATCATAAGAACACCCCATCAAATGAGAGGAGAGGATCTTTAAGCCCTACTTTGTTCTTATGATCGGATGGCCAAGGGGAACGCCTTAATCAGAAATACAACTAATCTTCAAAAATAAATTAGATCTAAGCATATATCTCATATAAAAATTAGATCTAATTAAAACATATTTTGTATATATTACATATATCATGCATGCATATTTTTTAGATTTAAATTATCTCATAATCATCTAAAAAATTAAATTTAAATTTGATCATATCAAATAAAATTTAATTTAGATCTATTTGCAGAACTATTCTACAACTAGTCTAAACATGCAACTATCATATCTCATATGAATAATTAATTTTATTTTATTTTCTATTTTTAGATCTAATTATAATATTTATAATATCAAAAAATAGAAAATAAATAGATCTAAAAATTATTTTTAATCAAACAAAAATTATGATCAAACTAGACTACACATAGAACAATTCTATTCCTAGTCTAGTTATGTATCTCATACATATTAGATCTAAATTAATTTATTTTAATTTTTTTAATTTTCTAATTTTAGATCTAATCATATATTATGTGATATTTGAAATCACTAATTAATTAAATTAAATCAACTCTAAAAAAAATTTATAAGAACCAAGCTTTGATACCAGTTGAAGAAAAATTCTGATTTTTTGGATCAGATTCGTTCAGATTTGATTGGATCGAGAGGTATATTTCAAAATTTTTTTTTTAGATCTAGATTAGATCTGATACTTTTTTAGATCTAATTTATAAATTTATAATTAAGAAAATAAAACTAAATTAATTTTGAATTAATTTTTATCTTGATTTTGGGTAATCTGATTACCCGTTGATGATCCTGCAAAAGCTCTGAGGTTCTGGATCTAGCCATGCAAGCGCTTGGCCTCTATCAGTATCCACTCAGACTGGATCTAGAGATCTTCTCCTTCTCTTTATTTTCTTCAAAAATTAGATCTGGATCTGATTTGGAGGATCTTCAAAATACTTTCTGAAGATCACCCGTCATCTCTGCAGTAATGCTGCCTTCTTCCTTTTTCGTCAGCCTTTCTTGCTTGACTCGCACTAATCAGAAGAACCCAACTTTCTTGGGCGTGGAGAGGAGGGAGAGGGTCAGATGGTGGCATGGAGAAGGAAGAGGGATAGCCTTGGGGCATGGGCTTAGATGAACTCCTTATTGAAAGTGGGCGTAGACAGGGTCTATTTATAGACTCTGCTGTGCCATGCAGTGCTGCATCACCCCGACCAATATGTTGCTTCATTCAATCAAATATAAATCTGATTAGTGGGATGAGAGACCCATGGATTCATCCTAAGGTGGTGCCTAAGACTGGTCAAAGTCTATAGATGAGGGTCACCTAGTTTGAATCCAATAAGCAACATAGAGTCCCATCTGTATGGGACTCCAGCGTCCTTATCCATGAGCGCATGCCATCCTAGGAATGCACCCCCTTCTTTCCAATTTTTAGATAGGGGACAAGCCCCTATTTGCTCTCCAATAAGTGCATGACACATGGGCAGATGTCCAAAGATCAATGGTCAACGTTTGACCAAGTCAAAGTATAAGAATTAGTAGGTGACGAAAAATGGTAGGTGTTGTCTCAAATTTATCTCATAAATTAAGACAATCCTTTTCTAACTTGGACAAGCTTTAGTCAGACTAGGTAAAGGTACCTGAGTGAGCACAAACTCATTTGGCTTAGTCAAGACAACTTTTAAGATAGAAAAAGAAGAATGTTAGGCTCAATCGTGTGCTAGCACGATTTCCTTGAACCTAATTGAATCTTATTCAAATGAATTGAACTAGGTTAGTCTAATTGATGATATCCTGATCCAAACCCTTATTTGTGTGATCCAGTTAGGTTCAATTCTGTATGGTAATGGGACATGTCATGATCTCCATCATCGACATCATCGAAACTCCTTTCGATGGATCAGAACTCTTCTGATTCAGACAACTTAGAATGATCGATCATCTAAATCATTCTAATTGCTCCCAAAATCCACCAGTGACACCTAGTAGCATATGGTGGCAATCCATCAAAACTGAAAATGAACCTCTTGGTGTAGCTACTTGTGTGATTAAGTTCTTCTATCTTGAGCCCTGATCAGATTAGGGTTAAGGTGAACTCGTCAAACCCTAATTTCTATCATATGATTTAATCATTCGATTCAAGTCCGATGTAAAAACCTTAATAGAAACTCTTTCTATTATTTCACTCTCTGCCATGGCCATAGGCTTATGGACTTGATTCTCATGATCATCATAGAGCTGCTCCTCATCCATCGAGGTAGATAGATTCCATCTTGGTGCAATCCAATTCCTACAATGAACATGCTATAGCCAACATACACCTCAGGATTTCGAATGGCTAGGAGATCGAGTCATGGTGTAGTCAAACTATAATACCCTCAAGGTAAACTACCGATGCACCTTAGGTCAAAGAACCAGATACACCACTACAGCATCGAGTCAGTTATCGATGAGAAGGTAGACTTCCTTATGACTACTCGAGGTGGTCATGCTCAGTGCCCTCGTTCTCTAATGAGTACCTATACTCTCGCTTTGGTGTCTCTACACCATAGACTTAAGACTCATCTATTATAAAAAAGTGATTGTACACTAGCCTTTCAGATCAATCATCATCCTCATGATGATCCTATGTTAGGAGCATTTTATGAGTTAATAATGAAAATTTTTATCTTAAATTTTCAACTCTTGAAAATAAGAATTATCATTACCATTAACTCAAAGGATGTATCACAGACACTAAATACACATATGTGATAGAAAATAACTCACTTTATTGTTTATAGTCAAAATTATAATTTTGCCTTTAAAAGTGTATTATAAGTGTCAGCCAATTCTGACTTTTAGGGCACTCATATTTAACAAAAATATCCTACAAGTTTTAAGTCAGTTTCTCCTTATATGAGTCACTGGATCTAAGTATTTCTTAAATACTTAAGGATTATCTATACAATCTTCCAGTGGTTCTCATCCGGATCAGATTGGTACTGCTCACTATCTCTAGTGAGTATACCATGTTTGGTCTCGTACATGGAGAATAAGATGATAGCTAAACCTTTATTCCTTGTAATGCTAGAATGTCATTCTTGATTAAAAGAATATCATCCATAGATAATACAAGGAATAACACTATAGAATCTTTTGCCTACTTACAAATCCAGGGTTCCTCTTTGTTCATAACAAAGATATACGTTCAAAATGCATGTTCCAACTCTAAGATGATAGCCAAATGGGCTTTATAAGTCTCCACCTTTCCATCTCATTACTGCAAAAATGGTTTATGGCAGTGCATACTATGGCAGCAATTTTCGAAACCACTGTCATAGATCCTACGGTAGTGATTTTTGTTAACCGTTGCCATAGATCGGGCCTATGGCAGCAGTTTTTGTAACCACTGTTATAGGTCCAACATATAGCAGCGATTAACGAAAATCATTGTCGTAGGTCGGATCTATAGTAGCGGTTACAAAAAAACCACAACCATAGATCGATCTATAGCAGCAGTTCATTGTAACCGCTGCCATAAGTCAAATCTATAATAGTGGTTAGTGTAACCGCTGCCATAAGTCGGATCTATAGTAGCGGTTAGTAAGAACCACTACTATAAGCTTATTTATGACAGTGGTTAATTATAACCATTGTCATATATATATATATATATTTTAAATATTATATAATTTTAAAATTTAATATCTATCTTCACTATTCATTATCTAAATAATTATCATTAGAGTATCATTGCGAAAGGTCGCCTCGATCCAATAGCCCTATATATGTTTGATTAGAATAATTTTGTAACTGATTTTTGATAACTTTGTGCAAAAAAGGTACGACTTCTTGAATCATGAGAGGACTCAAGATGTTTGACTGAGGAAGATCGGAGAGTTGTACCGAGGTTATAAGGTTAAGCTCCACAGGGGATGACTTGAGCACCGACGAGACACTCCGGAGGAGCTTGTTCCTTGATATAGGACTGTCCTCCGAGTCAGTGGAAGAGGATGGTTAGACACTTAAGGAGCCAGGAGTTCAAGGCAAAATTTCTAACTTTTGAATTTTTCTATACGCTTAAAGTTTTATTTAAATATTTTTTAAATATTTATTATTTATGTGAATACTTGTTAAGCTACCTCCCGTCAGAACCGAGAGAACTATGCAGTCCAGGAGTATACGCACACTCTAGACCGCGAGTCTATGGCCAATCGTATGCATAAAGAGGTAATTAATTTTAAATTTTACTAGATAAATTAAATTCATATTTTTTATCATCTTTCTGATAAATTTATTCTTTGTTATAGCTAATGAGAGATGGAGTGATGCCCAACCATAGTGAGATCTTTCGATCCTGTCGCACGGACAAGATGGGCAGGTTGATGAACGTTGCAATCTAGCATATTTTTGTAAGTATTAAATATATTAGTATATATGATTAGTATTATAGCATTTTTTATAAAATTTTATTTTAATTTATAATTACAGGATCAGTTAGACGCGCTTGCAAGCGAGGGCTCGGATACCTCTGAGCCTCATGACCATCTATCTTAGATCTTGGGGCCTGAGCACTCTGGGAGGATCTGATGCAGGCCCGAACACACACCGACGAGCTATTGGTCCGAGGCGAGCATCTCCTCACAGACTTTCGGTGTCCTTAGCCAGAAGAAGCTTGAGGAGGCATTGGCATGGGCAGATCATGTTGCAAAGCGGGCAGATCGGGCTGAGGAGCGTGCATCTCATCTGGAGGGCATTATGAGAGACATGATGTTGATGCTAAGCGTGTGTTTTGGAGTCACGGGCTTCGAGGATATATTGGACCGCATTCTAGCTCCATCTCCAGCTTTGGCTCCGATCCAGCACCAACACCAACTCCAGCTCCAGCTCCGACTCCAACTCCAGCTCCGACTCTGACTCCGGCTCTAACTTCGACTCCCAATGACGATGATGATGATGTAGATTTAGGAGACTTTTGATGTATTTTATTTTTTTAAAAAAATATTATAATAAATTTTATTCGATAATAAAATTTTAGCATTTTAGAATAATTTTTGTATTTATTATATTTTCTCATGTTATATATCTATATTTATCAGATAAAATATATAAAAAATAAAAATTTTAATTTTTTTAATTATTCAAGATCTACGGTAGTGATTTTATAATCGCTACCATATTCATGCTAACCGCTGCCATAGATCTCTGGTGCAAACGGTGCCAACTGCTACATTAGACCTATGATAGTGGTTAAAAAATCGCTGCTATAGATTACCTATGGCAGCGGTTATGTAACCGTTGCCATAGGTTGATCTATTGCAGCGGTTTATAAACCGCTGCAATAGGCTATCTGTGGTAGTAGTTCAAACAACCATTGCAACAACTGCTGCCATAGAGCTACGATGATGGCTTCAGTAGCAGTGGTTAAATAATCGCTGCCATAGCCTATGGCAGTAATTTTTTGGGCTACGATAGCAGTTACGAACCACTGTCATAGCCCATTTTTTGTAGTAGTGTTTGCACCACTCTGATCCTTTTGAAAATCCATTTGCACCCAATGGATTTTATCTCTTCAGGTGGATCAACTAGTGTCCATACGTTATTGATCTCCATGGACTTCCATTAGGATTTCATGGCTCCAAGCCACTTATCAGTGTTAGACCTCTGCATGGCATCCATATAAGTGATCAGATCCTCATTGTTCTCATCGAGCTCAATAGGATTGCCATCTTGAACCTAGATATTAGAGTATCTATCCTCTTAATGTAGTACTCTATCGGATCTTCTTAATGGTACCTCTTTAATGGGCTCTAGGTTTGATATAATTAAATCTGATTCTATAGGTTTACTAGATTATATCAGTTTATTCTACCAATCAAACTTCCTCAAGTTCAACTTTAGTGGCATCAGTTCCTTCTCTAAGAAACTTCTTTTTTAAAAAGAATGCCTTACTGCTGACCAACATCTTATGTTCTTCTGCATGGTAGAACTAATAACCCTTAGTTTTCTTAGGATACCCTATAAATAAATACCTACTGGATAGTGATCCAAGTTTATTTGAATGCAAACTTTTGATGTAGGTCGGTCAACCCCAACCCAAAGGTGAGAGAGTCTAGGTCTATATCCTATTCATATCCCAAATGAAGTTTTTGCAATAGATTTACTCAGAATAAATTTTTAGAGTAAAACAAATAGTCACAAGAGCATAATCCTGAAATAGGCAGACTAGTAAACCCCTATCATGGATCAAACCATATATAATAAAGTTTGATTTTTTCTTTTTCGATACATTGATATCCTATGGTGTTTCGGGAGGAGTCCACTATGAGAGAATCTTATTCTCTTCTGGATATATCAAAAACTCACTGGATAAGTATTAGCCAAGCTTATGAATATGCTGGTCACTACTGAGGGAACCTTGAAGAGTTTAAGGGGCTCAGTACTAGCTATGAAGTGGACTTCTTCCAAGAGAAAATCTTTTGAAAAGAAAAAAATGTTTGCAAAAAAGTAGAAGGTTGAGGGGAAGAAGAAGGAGAAGAAGGCAGAACCAAAGAAGAAGGCCATGGAGAAGGAAAAATGTTTCCACTGTAAGTCAGATGGCCATTGAAAGTGAAACTGTCCTGCTTACCTGACAACTCTAAAGAACGAGAGGGAAAGAGGACCTTCTAAAGGTATACTCATCATTGAAATGAACCTGATGGTTTTTTCTGCATCCAGTTGGGTGCTTGACTCTGGATCTACTGCTTATTTGTGCACTTCTTTATAGTCTTGAGGATAGCAGGAGGTTGAGGGATGACAAAATGATCCTATATGTCGGGAATGGAGTAAAGGTTGCTGTTGTGGCCATGGAAATATATCCTCTATAACTACTGTCTAGGAGCATTTTAGTACTTAGAGACTATTACTTTATACTTGCTGCTAGCAAGAACCTAATTTCTATCTCCTACTTGATGCAGGATGATTATGTAATTAGCTTTTATAAGGATTGCCATAATATTTATTTTGAAAATAATAAAGTTGGTAGTAGTTTCTTTATTAATGATTTCTTTCAGTTACATATTGATGTTTCTATGAATTATGTTGAGCAAAGTGTGAATGCCATAGGATTTAATCGATCTAGAGATAGTATAAACAAAAAGTACATGTGGCACCTAAGTGATAAGTACCATAAATTTATCAATAAAAATATTAATTTATTAATTAATTTATATTAATTTTTAAAAATTAATGATCAATTTATATATATTTTTAAAAAATTAATATTTTTATTAATTAAAAAATTAATTAAAAAATAATAAAAATAAAAATTTTATTATTAATAAAAGAGCTCATTTTTTTGATCACAACAAAATAAGTTTTAAGCAAAACGGAGCTAAAACGAAGAAGATATGAATTTCTAAAGAAATAAAATAAATAAAAATTAAATAAAAATAACATACGGCTCAGTCGGCTCAAGCCACCATGCCATATCAGTCGGTGCGTCCAAACGCGCCAAGCCGATAAGCCAGCACGCCAAACCAGCCGAGCCAAGCCGACTCAGTCGTGGAAGCCATCAGCCGGTCCATGATCCAAGCGTGGACCGCCAGCTCAGCAGAAGACAGCGAATCATAGAGTGACACGTGGTGGACCTAAACCCTTAAAGGGTTCATAGAAAATCTATCATGGCTCATAGAGCATTTTGGTCTTTTCACTCGGCAACAAGAGTACTGATTGGTTATGGTCTTTGGAATGGTCGATCCATGCGGTCCATGAAAATAGTAAAGGTGCGATCGAATGGCTCTGGTAGCTTACGGTCAAGATCGGACGGTGGAGAAATTTTTCAGCTTCAGACTTCACACGAATCACCATCCAACGGCAACGTGCAATCCAGGGGATGATCCAATGGTCCAAAACACTCTCGGTAGTGATCAAGATTTCAAACGCGCGATCAGTAGCCAGATTTTAATTCGACTTGATCTGGGCTGATATACATCCAATTTTGATGATTTTTGAATCATTGGATTCCTATCGAACAGCCAGATTTCACCAGAACCATCAGAATTCATCCAAGACTTTTTTTTGATCCAATTTCCACTTAGATTTCTTCATATTTTGATGATCAAAGAGCTCCTTAGTCCCACATTGCCTAGAAGAAAACTCTCCAGCCCTCCTACCTCCATAAAAAGGACCCCAGGCCTCTAGAAATCAACATCTCTGGTCAAGATGAAGCTTTGGTATAGGAGAAAGCCAGGCTATGGGTTAATGGCTACTTCAAAGCAACAGATGTCTAGAAAAAGAGCTGGACTTCTACACCATCTTTCCACCAATGTCGATCCAAGATTAGAGATCAGGCTATTTTATTTTATTTTTTTTAAATTTTATATATTTAAATTTTAAAATTTTAATTAATATAAATTTTATTTTTTGCATTTTGATTTTAGTTTTTTATTTTTATTATAATTTAATTTTATACTTTAATTATTGTTCTTTATTTTACTGCAAGTAGATGCTAAGATCTAATTAGTAGATCTTAGTACCAAGTTTATTTTTTTGCATAATTTAATTTCTACTTCATAATTTTAATTTTTAATTTTTGACTTTAAATTATATTTTTAAATATTTTTTTTAAAAAAATTAAAGATTTCAAATCTAAAAATACTACCTTTTCTGTGGATTCGATCCGACTCACTGCTATCTATGCATTTTTAATTATTTTAAGAAGTTGGATTAAACTGATAAATATGGTGTCTTAATGACAACATCGCATTCTTATCAAGTTTTTGGTACCGTTGCCGGAGAAGACACGAACATTAAATTTTTGATCTCTTTGATTTTTTATAAATTAATTATAAATTTTTTAAAATATTGCTTACTGACTTTTTATTTATTTATTTTATATAAAAAAAGAAAAAAAGAAAAAAGCATCTAATTTTGGTGAGATCAATCCTAACCCTTGTCCTCTTTTCTTTTTATTCTTCATTTTATTTTTAAATTAAGTTAAAAAAATATTCACTTAAATCTAATTAAAAATTTTATGATAAGATTAGAAATTCTAACTGCTTAGAGCATGCATCATATTAGTTTTATTTTTATTTTTATTTTTTTTGGTGATTGCTGGAGGTAAGGTAAGCCTTTAGATTTCAATTAGTTGCATGCATCTAGTTTAAATTGCATAGAACCCTTTGATTGAAAATTTTTTATGTACATTCATATTAAATCAAATTAAGGGCAACATCCAATTAAACAAGATAAGGTGAGAATTTGATCACCCTTTCTTGGCCCACAAACAATCAACTAGCATTCTACATTGACCTAAGCCTTTAAATTAAAATTAATTAGACATCAGTCCTAGGAGCTCGAGCTCAATAGGACAAGGAACCCTAAGAGTTGAATCAAGTTAGGATTAGTCAATTTGACTGGTGTCTAGGAAAGTGGTTCAGGAGCGACTGAGTCCGAAGGAAGGTGGTTACTTAATTAGTTCCGTTCGCTTACCTGCTCAAGCACAATTGATGTCTAAGGCAAGCAACGGGGGGACTCCCACCGACCTTATACTTATCTGGCTAGTTGATTGGCTGGTCCTACACTTGGAGTGCTCGAAGGCTGACTTGGAATAGTTAGGAGCTGTCTAGGTCTAGGCTGATCTTAGGTTAAGATTAATTTGTTTGAAACTTGTTTGAAAATAAAAATTTTTACTTTAGATATTTTCAATCTCTATTGTCCAGACATAAGGTTGCCCTGGCATAACGAGAAGTTATGTTGCATGGTTGTCCTAGGGTATGAAAAGGTTAAATTAACTTAGAACTTAAAAAAAAAAAAATTGAGGACATTGAGAACATAGTGAATTCTCCAACACCCGTGTGGAGAAGGATTTCAGGTCGATTAGTCAAAATGGATTTAGTTCCTATTTCAGATCCTATATCTCAACATCCATAATGGATTTAGCAAATCAGCCTTAGCCTCAAACCTTTAAGGACTTATGTTATCCAGTTGGTTCCATTCAACCCTCTTGTATCAGGTTGCCCCAACCCATAGCAAACAACTTTGAAATTAAACCTCAAATCATTAACATGCTTCCAAAATTTATGGGAATAGAGGATGCATATATATTCATTAGGAAATTTGAAGAGGTTTGTGCAACCATGAAATTATAACAATTGTCAGAGGACGAAATCAAACTGAGATTAATTAATTTTGCCTTTAAGGATAATGCCAAAAAGTGGCTTTATAGTCTTCCAAATCAATCTATCACGATCTAGGAGGGCTTTGTGAGAATATTCTTAAAAAAATATTTTCCTCATCACAAAATAGCTAGAATTAGAAATAAAATAAACCAATTCTATCAACTAGCTAGTGAATCATTTTGAAAATACTTCGACCGATTCAAGAACCTCTTGACCTAATGCCCACACCATGGAATAGAAACTTGGAGGCTATGCCAAATAATTTATGAAGGGTTAGATTCAAATTCCTGAACAATGCTAGAGTTCATGTGCCAGGGACAATTTATGAACAAAGAATCAAATGAAGCTTGGCAATTTTTAAAAGACCTAGTCGAGAAAAGTTTATAATGGGAAACTACTAGGGAACCAAAAAAATCCACACCTTCAAGAGGTGGAATTTACCAAATTCAAACCTCCCTAGCTGCAGAAGCCAAAATTGCAACTTTGACACATAGGTTAGAGGCCTTAGAACTTTAGAGACCAACTAGTGTGAACCAAGTGTCTGCACCCATATGCAATGGGTGCAATGCACCAGACTATGTCCTTGAGGAATGTCCCCTCCCAATGAATCAATTAGATAATGGATGTGCACAAGTGAATGCCACATATCAGAGACCATCGAACAATCCCTATGCACCTACCTATAACCCAGGTTGGAGGAATCATCCAAATTTTTCATGGTCATAAAATTCAAATGTAGGCGGTCCAAGTTTCAATCAGCAGAACCCAAGGCCTAATCTTGTGATAAACACCTTGCCACCACAAGGCTTTAATATTAATGAAAAGAAACTCTTTTTTTTAGAGAAAAGCTTGGAAGCCCTAGCCAAATCTAATACTGACACCAATACCATCTTAAGCAATTTCATGCAAACCACGGGCCAAATTCTTAATTTAAATTCTCAGGCCATAGCCCACTTAGAAATGCAAGTGAGTCAGCTAGCATCTACCATAAGTGAACGTGAACGAGGTAGGCTACTTAGCCAACCTGAATCCAACCCCAATAATCAAAATGGTAGACCATTCCAAGGAAACAGAGGTTAATCAAGTTAATGCTATTCATTCCTTGAGATCAGAAAAAATAAGTAGATAATAAGGTAAATACACCTAACACTAGTGCTGAGTCTCTTGAGCCACCTAGTGAACAATCTACCTTACAAACTCAAGCTCCTGAAACTGATAGTGCACCAAACCAGATGCCCATAATCTCTAGAGCTCCTTTCCCAAATCGATTAAGGTCTAATAAACAATCAAAATATTTAGACAAAATGTTTGAGGTATTTAAGCAAGTTTAAGTAAACATTCCTTTACTAGACATGAACCAACAAGTTCTGACTTATGCCAAATTCTTAAAAGACCTTTGCACTAAGAAAAAGATGACTAACGTACCAAAGAGAGCTTTCTTAACAGCAAGTGTGAGTTCATATTTGTTAAGTCATATGCCTATAAAGTACAAGGACCCAAGTTCTCCAATAATTTCATGTGTCATAGAAGAAACCCACATTGAGAAGGCGTTACTTGATTTAGGCGCTAGTGTAAATATTTTGCCCTATTCAGTTAATGAGCAATTAGGATTGGAAAAGCTTCAGCCAACAGGGATCACATTACAATTAGCAGACCGATCTTTTAGGATCCCCAAGGAAATGGTAGAAGATGTTTTGATTAAGGTCGAAAATTTTATCTTTTCAGTTGATTTTGTCATTTTGGAGACTGAGCTAGTGATTTTAGGAAGACCATTCCTAGATACTGCTAATGCTAAAATCAATTATCGGATTGGACTTATGAAACTGTCTTTTGGAAATATGACTATCGAGCTGAATATTTTTAATTTGGAATAGGAATCTACCAAGCATGCTAATGTAAGTGTAATCCAAGATGAAATTTGTGAATCCATAAACATTAGCGATGAGGAAGTCGATCTTGAATCTAGTATCTGGCCAACCCATGAATATAAGAACCTAGATAAAATACTTGAAGATAATAAAAATGGCCAGAGATGGGAGCCTCCCACTGAACCACTTATAGAAATGACTAAACCATCACCCGAGTCATCAAAAGAAGAGGCACCCAAAGTAGAGTTGAAACCCCTCCCTGAGCACCTCAAGTATGTCTATTTAGGTCTAGAGAAAACCTTGCCCGTAATTATTGCATCAAACCTGAATCCTAACCAAAAGAAGGAATTATTAGCGGTCTTAAGAGAAAATCGAGAAGTGATAGGTTGAATCATGACAGACATTAAAGGAATAAGCCCTTCTATAGTTCAACATAGGATACACCTAGAGGAATAGGTTAATACTGAAGCCAACCACATAGAAGAACCTGAGCCAGGAATTAGTACTGATGCTGGTTCTAGTAAGATAGACATAGGAAAAAAGAGAATAGATGATTTACCCAAAACTTATAAACCTAAAAGCCTATTTTCTTCAACCCTAGAAGTCAGTTCTTCTCACAAAAATCAAGAGGCACGTAATAAAGAGTCAATGGAGTTATTTAAATAAGATCATATTAATTTACCTTCAGAATTAAAATCACCTTTAGTCACCATTCCAGCACCCATTGAATCAAACTTAACTTCTAATATAAAAACTTCATTCATGAGCATTTTAGAAGAATAAATAGGAGAAATTCTTAATAAACATGGATCTGAAAATGGGATCACAAATTATGTTTCTCTAATTAATAATGAATATATCAATAATGAAATTATAAATCAACTTTCTGAGATTGGCAATCCAAAACCATTGAAATTTATCAATCCAGTATTTGACACATGATAGTAAGCTGCATTGTGTCTAGCTGAAGATGGTAAACTTAGCGCTTATTGGGAGGCAATCCAATATTTAGTTTTTTTAGTCTAATTTATCTTTTTAGTTGATTTTTTTTTTAGGATAATTTGAATAAGTTGGAGGGAGAGCTTACATTTTCAAAAAATATGCTGGACCAAAAATATACTGAGTCAGGTGTATTCTTTCATATTCTTTATTACACCCTTTATTTCTTCTTCTCCATTGAGGATAATGTCGATTAAGTTGGGGGGAAGAAAAATAAAAATTTTAAGTCCTCGAAAAAGTTAGTATTTAGTATTTAGACACCTGATTATGTTTAAGAATCAAATTAAACTAAGCATTTTTAAAAGAAAATTGATACATAGATCAAAAAATCTATGAGATATTGAGGAATCAAGTATTAACAAAATTCAATAAAGAGTTAAGTCTAGAACATAAAAAGTTTTTTCTTAGAACATTTCTAATTACTTCTACTAGCATCAAAGAAAAGTCTACTTTTTATAGGCTTGTGTAGGGTAACTATACGTTTCTTCATATAAAAAATTTATTTTAATAAAATAGTTTCTAAGTACTTCTCACTGAGTAACCGGGCCTCTTTGCCTAAGCAAGCATTGAGTTTTGCATCAAAAGGTGGGAAGGGCAAAGAAGCTCATTGTAAAGCTAATCTTAACTCATAGTCTGTTTAATTCGAGCTAGTAAGCCTGAGGGGTATTCTATACCTAGTGCCCTAAAATCAATTGATTCAGGAGTCATTGGCCCAAGACTCGCTACATGGATCAATTAGAAAGCTTAAGAGATTAAGACACTCAATAGTGGTACAATGCCAAAAAAAAATATTAATTTTTTATCGAGTAATCGAATCTCGTTGCCTAAGTAAGCAATGATATTCGCATCAAAAAGTGGACAATATGAAAATAAAAATCAATAAATGAAGGGTGAAAGTAGTAATACACTTGTCTATATAAAAGTTTAGACAAATCAGAGATAAAGGTGGGATAATTTAAAAAAAGTTTAAAAAAATTTAATGCTCTTTACTTAATTATTCTATTGATAAGTATTAATACTCCAATGATATATCTCACTTATACTCTACTGAATATCAATGGCCATTTTGAAAACTAGTTAGGTAAAATTCGAAACTCTAAAGTTAAAAGGTATTTAAAACTAAATTCTTTCTTTACTCGAGGACGAGCAAAGTTTAAGTTAGAGGGTGTGATAAGTACCATAAATTTATCAATAAAAGTATTAATTCATTAATTAGTTCATATTAATTTTTAAGAATTAATGATCAATTTATATATATTTTTAAAAAATTAATATTTTTATCAATTAAAAAATTAATTAAAAATAAAAAAATTAAAAATAAAATTTTATTATCAATGGAAAGAGCTCATTTTTTTTTATCACAATGAAATAAGTTTTGAGCAAAATGAAGCTAAAACAGAGAAGATATGATTTTTTAAAAAAATAAAATAAATAAAAATTAAATAAAAATAACATATGGCTCAGTTGACTCAAGTCGCTGCGCCATATCAGCGGGCAATCAATGATCAGAATTTAATCCGACTTGATCTGGACTGATACACATCCGATTTTGATGATTTTTGAACCGTTAGATTCCTATTGAATAGCAAGATTTCATCAAAACCATCAGAATTCATTCAGGACTCTTTTTAATATAATTTTTACTCAAATTTCTTCATATTTTGATGATCAAAGAGCTCCTTAGTCCCACATTGCCTAGAAGAAAACTCTCCAGCCCTCCTAGCTCTATAAAAAGGATCCTAGGCCTCTAGAAATCAACATCTCCGATTAAGATAAAACTTTGGTACAGGAGGAAGCCAGGCTATGGGTTAATGGCTGCTTCAAAGCAATGAATGTCGAGAAGAAGAGCTAGGCTTCTACACCATCTTTCCACCAATGCCAATCCAAGATCAGAGATCAGGTTATTTTATTTTATTTTTTTAAAATTTTATATATTTAAATTTTAAAATTTTAATTAATATAAATTTTATTTTTTATACTTTGATTTTAGCTTTTTATTTTTATTATAATTTAATTTCTATACTTTAATTATTGTTCTTTATTTTACTGCAAGTAGATGCTAAGATCTAATTAGTAGATCTTAGTATCAAGTTTACTTTTCTGCATAATTTAATTTCTATTTTATAATTTTAATTTTTAATTTTCAACTTCAAATTCTATTTTTAAATTCTTTTCTTTTTCTTTTAAGAAAATTAAAGATTTTAAATTTAAAAATACTATCTTTCCTATGGATTCGATCCAACTCATTATTATCTACATATTTTTAATTATTTTAAGAAGTCAAATTAAACTGATAAACATGATATCTTAATGATAACATCGTGTTCTTATCACTAAGGCTAGGTCACATTGGGAAAGATAGGATTAATAAATTGGGGAAAATCATACTATTGAGTCCGTTGACTTTTGAGTCATATCTAGTCTGTGAATCATGCCTTTAAGAAAAATAACCAAGCTGCCCTTTATAGGCATGGGAAAAGGATCATAGAGTTACTTGCTCTGGTGCATTTAGATGTCTATATTCCATTTGATGTGCTGGCCAGAGAAGGTTTTCTCTACTTCATTACTATTGGTGCAGAAAATGGGAGATGAAAATTAGGATCTCACTAGTGGAACCTGTAAGATAAAGTTCTGGCTGGAGGTGGCTCTAGCATGGACCCTCCGATGGTTAAGTTAGTATTCTAGCCAACAAGAATAGAGTACTCGAAAGATTGGAGATGAAAAAAGAGCTTAGAGAAGGAAACGTATATGAAGGATCCTATTTATAGATGGAGCCTGTAATAGATTGATGGTGATAGCTGTAGTAGAATGTCAGTAGACCATTCGGACCGCTCAGAGTTTATTATGGAGAGTGGACTACCATTTGTCGCAACTTGCTAGTGGATGGATATTATTTGCTAGAGTTTGGATGGAAGATCAAATGCTTCTGAGCTTGATCATGAGTCATTAGTCCTACAGTTAAGTTGTTAGGGCTTAAGGTCGGATGGATCGAACTTGAAGGTTAGCCTTCAGATCAAGAGTGACAAGTTTATAGATCAGGTTCTAGATCTGAACCTCAATAGAACTGTTTCAGCTGCTTTTGGAAGTTTGGTCATCTTCAAGGTTAGATGATGATGAAAATCGGTGCTTTGTTCTAGAGGACTTGAGGTCGAAAAGGACTAATGGATTCCTTAAATAAGACTGCGGCCAAATTGCTTTAATTACTTTGATGAAGTTTGGCCAGTGCCCAAGGTTGGCCAAAAGTTAGGATCAAAAAGTGTTGAGGTTCAATGCTTGTGAAGTGATTGTTGCTTATCCTAGACTGAGGATCGGAATCAAGTAGATGACGAGATTTCTTTACTGGCTCAAGTTCATCTAGCCAAGATCCATGGTGTAGTCTTGATAAGTTCTACTTTTAATAGGATAGAGTTAGAGGGTCGGATAAAAGGAGCTCAACCAACATGCAAAATCGGGCATCGATAGAAGTTGTTATCATTTCTAGGATGAGCCACCCTCGATTGAAGCTCTAAGCTTAGTCAGATTTGAAGGCCGATCCTTTGGAGTTTACCTGGACCAAGAGATTGACTTGATTGAACCTCGAACTAGATTGTGTCTTGAACCCGACGGCACTCTACCAAGGTCGGGCTTTATTAGACTTCGGTCGAAGCTATTTTACCCCCAACACTTATCTTCCTACTCCCAAGTTTGAAGTTCGGACGAAGGAAGTACTATTATTTATGATCGCCGAAGTCCCATGTGGTCTTTCCATCTTTAGGATGTGACATACTTTGAATTATTCAAACTGACGGGGAAGCTCTTTTATTGCTGAATGGCTCGAGATGGTCTCCAAGTTCAAAATTTTGCCTAGCAAGGAGCTCGATTGCATGGCGCAATGATGATTTTTTCTGACATCTGCAACCATAATAATGGGACGGACACGTGGAAGGCAGAGATTTAGCACTGACGATCTGCAATCATAATAGCTCAGAGATACTAATGGCTATTTAAGTGCCTTCCTTCTTCTTTCTCACTCTGGTCTGCTTCTTCTTTTGTTCTCTTCATGCTCTTCATCTTTCTCGAGCCTAACCATTCCATCCCGTGCATCTTTTAGTCTCCAATGCCCTTCCTCCATTCATCTTTCATCATTTCGACTGCACTACCGAGTTCTACACCTCCTATAAGATAGTATCCTAACCTTTGTTTTAAGTTTTCTTGCCTTCTTTTTATTTTTAGGGGTCTCCTAGTGTTGGGGTTAAACTCGCTCTTGCCAAAGTTTGGCCTGGTATCTGGTCCCAAGGCAATCCCACAATGGCCAATCTTCAACTTGCTAGCTGATCTTCTAGACTGCATGAGTAAACTCTAGAGCCCGTAAAATACTGCAGACCTCGCCCGGACGAGCTTGATGATAAATCATGAAAGCGGTTGAATTCCTCCATTATAAGTAGCTAATTCCAGTCGAACTTCTTTTAGATGAACTTAAATAGTGAAAATGATCACCTAAGTAGTTGACTAAATATTCAATCCCTGCATAATCTAGCCTGACCGACCTTGAAGCTGGCTGAACTCCTATCTAACCAGATCTCCTTCAGGCCAAGTCCTGTCATTGTAGATTGGATCTCACGACAAGAACCACAGATTGGCAAAGCTTCTCCCTAGACAAACTTCTATGCCTCACTGAGGATGGCAGGTCTTGACTTCATGGTGTTTAGAATCTAGAGTGTGCAAGGATCTCATCTTCAAATTAATCACTTGCAAGCCACCTTGAAACCTCCAGACCAGAATCCTTCTAGTCACCCAAAGGGCTTCCTTCAGTCAAACTTTCTTCAGTCGCCAAGTAGGCTCCTTCCAGCCGAACTCCTTATGGTTGCCCAGAAGAACCTCATCATCTACGCAAATTTAGCTTCCAACTAAATGCAAACCAATCTACATGCAGACAACCTCGGAGAAGTCTGAACTTCTCCAGAACTATTGTGATATGAAGCTCTTCAATGTCGATAGCTATTCTATCTGAACTTCAACTATTAATTTCCAACAGATTGGCACATCATGATAATGGACACCACCCTCTGTAACACACTCTACGTGGCTCTGAACGGTCCACTGCCAAGCAGTTATGACTGTCACCATCAATCTGTTATGAGCTCTGTCTATATAAGGGATCCTCCAGATACATTTTTTTTTTAAGCTTTAAACTCTGCTTTAATTTTTTTAAGTGCTCCATTTTTGTTGGCCAAAAGAACTGACTTGATCATCGGAGGATCCTACTAGAGCCACCCTCCAACTCCGATCAGGACTTGTCTTGCAGGTCATTGACGGTGACCTCATCTTCTCTAGCTTCATCCTAGTTTTAACATCAACTAGATTCTGCATCAATAGAATTGGCGCTAGAGGAAGGATCTTAGATCTCTTATTCTTAAAGGAGCGCTCGATGGAATTCCCTCTCTACTTCAACCTCTTATTCTTCTTCGATTAGGTCTATAAGATGCCGCCTAAGAAGGCATCAACGAGGTGATCTACTACCTCTATGACTAGATCTCATCCATATAAGGATTAATGGTGCTCCCAAGCCTTGGGAGGCCACGGGAGGAGCCAGGGTGTTGGCTCCAAAGATTTTAGAGACTTGGTTGGTACTTCAGAGATTTGAGATTAAAGGTGGAGCAAGGAGCCAAAGCCGGAGAATCAAGACTATAGAAAGGGTCATTTCTATAGGTTAGCCGACTCAGTTTGAAACTGGATCAACTAAGTTTCAGAGGACAGGCCAAATAGAGAGGAGCGCATTTGGGATTGCAACATGGCACGCAACTGGGTCGGCTCAGTCTAAGCCAGCTCAGTCCATGGGTAGAGCTATGCGAGGATCTATTTGGGGCTAGGATAGGAACTTATCCTAAGGATCTTAAGGCCTGATTTGAGAGGTCTTAAGGGGGCTAACTCAAGTATGGGTTGGACTTAGATCCAGAGGATGAGAGCATGGGAGACATAGATGTACATGGGCTCGATGAGTGCTTTCATGTATTGGATTAGCCAGAAGAGTTTTTGGTCGAGCCTAATGGCTATGTATAAATATATAGGTTGTATTAGGGTTTAAAAAAGGTACAAGCAATACAGATCTTTTCTTCGTTCAATCTCTCTTCTCTCTTCTCTCTAAAGTAGTTGCCCTAGGTTCCTAAAGAAGCCCTAGAGAGAGGGGGCGCCTCCCTCAAACCCAAGGAGGGAGGTGCCCCAGCATAGATCTAGGTGATGGATCTATGATACGCTGCCTTAGAGAACATCAAAAGTCTCCTATGGTCCACACTAAAGATCAGGGGCTTTCGCAATATGACATCAGAGCTTGGTGATGCCAAGATGATGTGCCAACAATTGGTATCAGAGCATGATGGTGCATGAAAGCGAAGGAAAAGTCATATAGAATGAAAAAAAATCTGCACGAGTATTCTACGGTATGTCTTAGATCTACCTTTGTTATTGCTATGGTTTGGCCAACCGAAAGTAGTGGATTGAAGGTGGAGGTTGAGAGGATTAATGGAAAGGATTTTTTTCAGGATGGAAGATTTGGGTGCATGATTTGCTAGTTGATCTTGGTAGAAAAATCGAGGTGTATGATGGTATACAAGGCAAGGAGCATTGGAGTGCCGTAGTAGCACTTTCCTGGAGATGTAGGGCTGAGAGAGGCTCGATGATACAATAGTCGAGGAATGTATCTCAATAGAGAGCATCAGGATTCTCCAGAAAGATGGGCAGTATGGGGTTGTTGAAGAAAGATTTTTCAAGGGGGATGGTCAAAGAAAGGCTAAAGAAGCGACTATACGTCCTTCGGTTGTAGGAAGGCGGAGAAGTAGTCGAAGACGTATTTAGCGGTTCGATCAGAGCATGAATTTGTGGAGCCTTGGGGATGATGGAGATGGATGATCCATGGAGATCTAGTAGGTTAGGGCTGGGCGGCTATAAAGTGGTGTAGAGATGAGTCAGGGAGCATTGGAGTGTTGTAGGAGTGCTACCCTAAAGGCATAGGGACTGAGAGAGCCTGAGGGAGGTATCTCAGTAAAGAGTGCCAGGAGCATCTTAGTGAGATCAAAAGTCAGGGAGAAGGTCTCAAGGAGCGCTAGGAGGTCTCAGGAAGTTGGAAGTGTCCTGGATTAGGTTTCTTCTATAGGAGCACCAAGGAGAGTCATAGTTTAGTGGAGGATGATTTATGTACAGCAAGAGAGGACTCAGATACCTATGAGGAGATAGTGTCAAGATGAGTTAGGAAGCATTGGAGTGCTGCAATAGTACATTGCTGAAGATACGAGGTTGAGAGAGGCTCGATGGTATAGCAGTCGAGGGAGGTATCTTAGTAGAGAGTGTCAGGAGGCATTTTAGGAAGATCGGGGGCAGGTCTTAGGGAGAGCCATGGAGTCTCGGGAGCCTCAAGATGAAGTAGGTGGGTCTGAGCCCAGGACAGGGTTTAAGCTGTAGTTCCTCCAGGTGCAACTGAAGCGATGGCTGGTGTAGGGGCAAAAGAAGAGAAGGCTAGGATGGAATTTCCTAGGATTCAGTCGCTGGATTCAGAAGAGTTGGATCAGCTCTTGGGTTTCGAAGGTGCCCATGGATTGTGGAGGTATCCAAGATGGCTTCGAAGAGGACCACAGAGTGCGGAGGGTTCGAAAGGGCAGTGATGGTGTTCGAGGTGTGGTGGCAGGCTCAGTAGGGCAGCGTTGAGTGGTTGACCTCGAGGGACTTGATGATAGAGTAGACTTCTATGGCATCAGGTGGACTTTGGATATAGGTGGAGCTCCGTAGTGGTGGCTTCACAAGTGGAGAAAAAATTTGACATGAGTTCAGAGCTGAGGGTCAGCATCGGTGATGCATAGTTTCTAATGGAGTAGCATGTGCAAGTGGACAGGCATAGCTCTGAGGAGATCATGTCAGGTGATACAGCATATGCTGGTGTAGAAATATTGTAGGTTCTTTAGGAAAATCTAGAGAAAGTGATGTAGCCGCTAAGCAGAAGGGATCCTACAATTCTAGGATGGTGCCAAGAAGCAACCACAAGTCTTCAACGGTAGAGGCAGTCATCCTAAAGGCCTCAAAGGTGCACAATAGTTAAAGAGGATTGACGAAGGCGATGTTTACACAGGTGCTGTCAGGGTGCGCATTGACATCGGAATCATGTTGGAGTGCATTACCGAGGGGTTTGCTAAGGCTTGGGGCACCAAGGTAGAGATTGTGAGGATTGATGGTGCTCCCAAGCTTTGGAAGGCCACGGAAGGAGCCAGGATGTTGGCTTCGGAGATTCCAGGGGCTTGGTTGGTACTTCGAAGATCTGAAATTCAAGATGAAGCAAGGAACCAAAGTCAAAGAATTAAGATAGCAGAAAGGATCATTTCTGTAGGTTAGTCGGCTCAGTTTGAAACTAGATCGGCTAAGTCTCAAAGGACAAGCCAAATAGAAAGGAGCGCATTTGGGACTGCAGCATGAGCTGACCCAGTCTCAGGTTAGCCAGTTCAGTGCTGAGACTAAGCTGGCTCCATCCATAGGCAGACCTATGTGAGAGTCTATTTGGGGCTAGGATAGGAACTTATCCTAGGAGTCTTAAGGCCTGGTTTGAGCGGACTTAAGGGGCCTAACTCATGTATGGATCGGGCTTAGATCCAGAGGATGAGAGCATAGGAGACATGGGTGTACATGGGCTTGATGAGTGCTTTCATGTATTGGGTTAGCCAGGAGAGTTTTTGGTCGGGCCTAATGGCTATGTATAAATACATAGGCTGTATTAGGATTTTAAAAAGGTGCAAGCAATACAGATCTTTTCTTTCTTCAACCTTTCTTCTCTGTTCTCTCTAGAGTAGTTGCCCTAGGTTCCTGAAGAAGCCCTAGAGAGAGGGGGCACCTCTCTCAAGCCCAAGGAGGGAGGTGCCCCAGCATAGATCTAGGTGATGGATCTATGATATGCTGCCTTAGAGAATGTCAAAGATTTCCTGTGGTCCATGTTAAAGATCAGGGACTTTCGCAATATGGCATCAGAGCTAGGTGATGCCAAGATGATGCGCCAATAATTTAGATCTATCGACTCTGACTCCAGCTCCAACACCCCAGGCTCCTCCACCAGCAGTAGTGGTAGATGTGGAGCAGTTCAACCTACTAATCCAGCAGGTCAGAAACCTCATAGAAGTAGTGCAGGCCATACAGCAGCACTCAACATCGGTACAGTTGGAGAGAACCTCACTAGAGTACCAGAATTCGATGCTTGGATGATCCACCTAGGCTAGTCATCCGGTGACCCCTGGAAAGGGAAAGCAAAGAATGGAGATGTTGGAAAATACGCAGGGTTTCATGCATGAATTTCAAATTTTTTTTGAAATATTATGCAGTAGAAGTTATAAATTAAACTTTTTAATCTACAAATACATATAATCAAGTTACTAAATCCTACAACTAGGATCTATAACATGTCATATTGCATTCTTAAATCAAAAAATAGAAATTTTGGTATTGTAGATCTAAAATCTAGATCTAGAATGATTCTAGATCTAAAATCTAGATCGTATCTAGGTGAGAGAAGAGATCAGATCTCTTATCTTTGCACAGATTGAGAACTTCGTGGTTGATTTTTATTATTGTCTTTGGAGCCACACACGTGTCCGACCTCTACAGGTAATCCACACAAGGCTGTAACAAAAATGGAGGTTCGATAAATGAAGATCCGCTCGACGTGCTAGCTTCTCATAGATCTCTCCGGATGGTTAATCTAAAATTTATTCTTTGGATCTCTTGGATACTCCAAGAGATGAAGAATAAGTGGAGGAATAAGGGAGAAATCTAATCTTTAGTTTCCCAAAAATTAGAAATAAAAAAAATTAGAAAAAGATCCTAAGAGAAGACAAATCTTCTCTTTTAGGACATCAACGATTGATGTCCTAAAAACATATTTATGCTAGGACAAGGGAGACCTTCTCTCCTAGACCTTTCTCATGTTTTTAGATCTTACACTCTCTAATTTTTCTCATAAAAAAATCTCACAAAAATATGGAGAAGAAAGGTTCTCAAAAAATCCTAAGAGAAGACCTTCTTCTCTTCTTCTTCTCTCATCAGGACATGATCAGATCATGTCCAAAATAAACCTCCGTGCCCCAACTCCTTGGAGCACTTATCCTCCACACCCTCTCTCACTTTCTCTCAGATTTTTATCATAGAAAAATCAGATCAAAAATAAAGGAGAAAGACTTTGAAACAAAATCACAAGCGAAGACAATCTTCTCTCTTACCTTGTCTTCATCAAGACATCAACAATTGATGTCCAAATTAAAGCTTCTCCTCCAAAAAGATGGGGGCCACAAACCACCATGCTTTCTTCCTATTTTCTCTTCTATTTTGTCATTTAAATACTAGGGAAAAATCATGCCATTAATCCCATAAAAAGTGGTGTCCTCCTTATTTAACTTTGTCTAGGTCAAAACCTAGTCAAAAAAAGGAAACAACTAAAGAGTATGGGGGTGTCCAACTCTTGGATGCCTCCCCAATTTTTCTGGATGTGAGAACCCTTTATTCCACACACACTTGGGAGAAAAAGGGGGTAGATGAAATGAATTTGCATGGAGAAGTAGGTGCATAAGAGGGAGGAGGTGGTTTTGATTCCATGGACTCTATCTAGTAGAGTTTAAACCAAAACCAATTTCTTTGTTTTGACCAATTCAAAATCAAATCAAAAACATCAAATTAAGGGGCGTGGAGAGGACTCCTAGCATGGAAATAAGTCACATTAACTTCTGGAAATAAAGTGTGGGCGTGGACATTTTTGGCGCAAGGAAAGGAGGAGTCCTAGTCTAACCAGGACTCTCCTATTTTAACTTAATAAAAGCCATCTTAAATCCAATTTAAATTTTATTTAAATTAAATTTGAGTCAACCTAATTAATAGATAATTTTAATCTAATTAAAAGTTTAATTAAATTAAATTAAAATTATATTTAAATCTAATTTAATTTTTAATCAAATTAGAAATTAGTTGGACTCAAGTCCTAGTCAAACAGGGACTTGTTCTTCCTTGCAAGTGGCTTATCCAATAAATCAATTAGACTTAATCTAATTAAGTTCAAACTAATTTTAATTAAATTTAATTTAATTAGACTTGATCTCAGTCTGATTGCTCAATTAAATTAAGCTAATTGCAATTCAATTGCTAATTGATCCTCCTGCAACACTTGTATTAGGTCAAACATCAATATTTTTAATAGTTTGATCCAAGAACGATTCTCAATCATCGATTAATCATCTGATTAGATTAAAACCTCTTATGTGTATGATTTCATAGGTTCGAATCTAAGCTAGTAGCATAGAAATCAATTTCTATACCAATCGAAGTAGCGATCTAGCAATAGTTTCCAACGTTCGGATAGGTCGAATGTATGCAAAGCAACATTCTTGGAACCCTGGTCCATAGTTATCATATAATTCATTTCTTTGATCAATAATGCTCAAGACGACTTCGAGTATGCTATCAACACTCATACAAGTCATCTCTATTGTATCTCAAAATTTTGCAAATCCCATGACTCCTTACGAGGATTATCCAGGCCTAGGTTTTGCTAAATTGAAACACAATAGGATATTTTCTTCCTAAAGCTAATCAAGAGTGATCAATCCAATCTTGACTCATACACCAACTTCACAAGTACTTGATTATACCTAGAAACCTTTCAAACCTATATTAGAAATACAGACAGTTTAGGATCAAAGTACAGTAAGTTGCTTGCAAGTCACCATGGTGATCTTAGATTGGAGAAACATTTATACCCATTGGCCTTAACTAGCTACTCTTAATAGTAGAGTGCTACATTGATCATGTTCAGTGTAGATGTACTCCTACATCTCATCTGGATGCCATACCAGTATCTCTACACCATTTGGTTACGAGGACAACCAATGCATATGGCATACATTTACTCGATAAGTTATTATCCTTATTAATAACTTATCATTTAATCGTGAATAGTTTAAGAACCATCCAATAAATCCTTCTTTATCGATTGATTATGGTTCTAAGAACTTCATCATAATTTAGGAATTCATTTAAGGAAGATAAAACTTTTATGGTGAACTAGCTAAATAACTATTATTATTAAATAATTTATATAATAATTTCAATCATCTATCACTTAGATGATTGGCTTTAGGACATATTTTTCAACAACTCTTACTTGGACTAAAGCCAATCAAAATGATATCAAATATCCTATCTTCCACTTGAGTTCGTAGAACTCCTTATTTTCTAGATGTTAGCAAATGGATCAGTCAGGTTCTCTTTTTTCATCGATCTTCCAAAGATCGATGTCATCTTGATCTAAAATCAAAGGTAATAGCGATACAGAATATGCTAGTCCTTCGATTTTTAAGCCTGTGCTATAGCTCCAGTGCTATGATAGGACTGGACCATCGGTGGAGGGTGCCACTCCCAACCTACTAATGAATCTCAGAAACTATACAACTTATATGGCAGCATCATATACCACGATGTACTCTACATCACTAATTGAATAGGTTACGGTATCCTACTTGGGACCTTTCCAGTAGATTGCTTCTACAATTAGGGTATGACTCAACATTCTCTTACTGTCATCTTATTCTGACTAAAATTAAAATATCCATATGTTTTAAGTTAGTATTTCCATATTTGAATCACTGGACCTTAGTATTTTTCAAATACATGAGGATTGTCTATACAATCTTTCAATGATCCTTAATTAGATCAGACTGGTATCTACTCACTATCATTAGTGAGTACACCATATCTGATTTTGAACATGGAGAAAATAGATGACAGCCAAATCTTTATTCTTTACAATGCTAGAATTTCATTCTCGATTAAGAGAACTTCATCCACAAACAACACAAGGAATAACACTAT
Organism: Cocos nucifera; assembly: GCA_006176705.1. Classification (NCBI taxonomy): domain Eukaryota; kingdom Viridiplantae; phylum Streptophyta; class Magnoliopsida; order Arecales; family Arecaceae; genus Cocos; species Cocos nucifera. Next base: position 1,045,477 of record QRFJ01000113.1, on the reverse strand, counting down.
AGAACATTTTGCCCATCTATAAATGCAGGGATTGTCTTTGTTCATAACAAAGACATATGTTCAAAACGTATGTTCCAAAATTAAGAAAATAGCCTAATGGGCTTTATAGGTCTTTACCTTCCTATCTACGCTACTCTGATCCTTTTGAAAATCCATTCATACCCAATGGATTTTATCCCTTTAGGTGAATCTTCTAGTGTCCACACACTATTGATGTCAATGGAATTTAATTTGGATTATGTGGCTTAGAGTTACTTCTCAGAGTCAGACCATTGCATTGCATCTCTATAGGTGATTGGATCCTTGTTGTTCTCATTGAGCTCAATAGGATCGCCATCCCAAACTTAGACACTGAAGTATCTGTCCGACTAACATGGTACTCTATCGGATCTCCTTAAAGGTACTACTTTAATGGGCTCTAGATTTGATCTGATCAAATCTGGTTCTGTAGGTTTACTAGATTATATCGATTTATTTTCTACCAGTCAAACTTTTTCAAGTTCAACTTGACAGCAGTTTCTTCTCTAAGAAACTTATTTCCAAAAGGAATGCCCTACTGCTGATGAACATCTTATGTTCTTCAGTATGGTAGAATTAATAATCCTTAAACACCTATTGGACCAAGATCCAAGTTTATTTGTGTGCAAGCCTATGACATAGGCTGATCAACCCTAAATCTAAGGGTGAGAGAGTTTAAGTCTACGTTCGATCCATATCTCATATGGAGTCTTTACAATAGATTTACTCGATGTAAATATTCAGAGTAAAACAAATAGTCATAAGAGCACAATCCTGAAACAGGCAGACTAGTGAACCCTATCATGGATTGAACCATGTCCAATAAAGTCTAATTTCTTCTTTTAGATATACTGTGTTCCAAAAAAAAATCCATTGAGAGAGAATCTTATTCTCTCCTAGATATGTCATTAACTTACTGGATAAGTTTTCACCTCTCCGATCTGATTGAAGAGTTCTAATACCTTTTCCAGTTTGTTCTTCTATTTCATTATTGAATCATTTTGAACATTTCAAATGATTCAAGCCAGACACATCCATGCCCAGATAGATTGTCTATAATGAAATATTAATACCTTCCTTTGGTACTTAAGTTCATAGGTCCATATACATCACTATGTATGAGACTTAAAACTTTTTCGGCTCCTTCACCTTTTTCAGTAAAAGATGACTTTGTCATCTTTCCAAGAAGATAAGACTCAGGTTATCAATGATTCATAATTATTGATGTCGAGATTTTTCTCTCAAGATAACCTGTTTATCTTGTTCTTGTTAAGATGACTAAGCCTATAATGCCAAATGTAGACATCCATAACATAATCTAACTTGGATATTTGTTAAATGTGTACATTACACATAACAAACTATATAAATGCTAAATGTCATTTTCTTATTGTCCATGTATTATTGTAACACTATTCATAATAATATCATAATAATTTCTTTTATGGATAAATGATAACTATCTCTGACCAAAAGTCCAACAGAGATCACATTTATCATAAACGATGGACAATGGCAACAATCACTCAAAATGATATTTTTTGAAAATAAGCTTGATAATTTCTAAAGCTAGGATTGGAACAGGACTTCCATCCCCAACGTTCAGGTATTTCTCACCATTTTTCAAACATTCCACTTATTTAAAGTTCTTGCAACAAATTGCATAAGACCATCGGTATCTAATACTCAGGTAGTAGAATTACATATAGAGAAATTTCAAGGTGTTATTGTATAACATCCTTGATGAGCAACTCTTACTCTTTTCTCTTGTTCAGCCTATTATGGTCAAGGAAAGTAAGACAATTCTTCTTTCTATGATCCTGCTTCTAACAGTAGAAGCACCTTGCCTGATTTGGATTAATATTGGACTAATTATTTTGACTGGGCTAAGAAGCTTTAGTACGAATTCATTCATACTACTGAACCAAATTCACCTTTCGATACTAATTATCCAAGTTGGGTCCCATAAGTCATCACTGTCTAATAGTAATAGGAGCAATTAGGGTTTAGCCTTATTTTGAGAAAAGAGAACAATGACCTAATATATGAATTATTTTAAGCCTACAGACTTGGACTTTAGTCTTAAGGTTCTTCTACTATTTTATTCGAATTGGTAGCCTCTACCTCCAATTTGAAGAATTACTTTAATTTTCTAGTAGGTACTAGAATCCACATAGACTACACATAAGTCTGACTTTGGTCGGCCAACCCATGTGCAATTACGGATAGATTCATTAACCAATTATTTCTCTAAATAACTTTTAATAATTTAATTTTGCCCCAAAAATCTAATCAATAGACTTTGGCCTCCACTGTGAGGATCCGATTAGGTCCAACCATTAACATGACCATACTTGGTGCATCTAAGTAATGAATGATTAAGCCTAACTTTGGTTGGCCAACCAAACCACCATTAGAGAGATACTTCTAAGTTATCATATTATGAATAATAATTTCATTAGTCAATAAGCACCAGGCCTTTGGGCCTCCAATTATTATTGAGTTAATGGACCCATTATTATCTAACTTAATGGAAGGCTATGACTCAGTTATCTTCATAACTTTATCATTTTAAGAACCTAATAATTTTAGAGGATTAAAATTATTTGTGATTTAAGGATAGAAAAGATATGGATCAATTTGCTCCTACTGACTTCATCAAGTCAAGTCCTTCTATTGAATTCTCAAGTCATCAAAAAGGACTAGGATCAACATCGATCCAAGGGCACCTAGATCAGTCTCACTAAATAAAATCAGTCTCACTAATTTTCTATGTGACATGGGTTAGCACAAATCAATGAGCAACCTAATCAAAACCTGATTAACCACATTGGCTAGGTAAGTGAGATCGATGGGAGGGTCTGCCAAGACTTGTCTTAGACACCATTAGAAATGGCCAGGTAAGCGGACTGCCAATTAAAAACCATCGGTCTGGGATTACCAGACTTATCTTAGATACCAATTGGTTTATTAATTTTGATTTGATCTATCTAAAGACTTGGGCTCGATCACTAAGTCACAATCAGTATCCATTTGTTAGATGTATGGACTTTGATCAACTATAACTATTGAAGTGATCTATAGAAATGATCTAATCCTAATTAACTATTAATTAGGTTTGATCAATTTCTTAACTTAGTCCATATTTAATCTAATCCTAAGTCTAACCCAATTAATGATCCAATCAAAGCTAACCCATTATCCTTTAACCCATATTTTATGAAATTATCTTAGGATCTTTAAATCACAAACCTAGATCCTAAACAATCACTTAATTTTCAATTAATTTCAAGGTTGAGGGTTGGGGTTCAACATTTCAAAAATATTTTTCAAATTTTGAAAGGTTCTTTACACCCTAGCACCATTACATTAAATAGGTTGACTCATTTCAATAATGGGTCGGCTTATTTCATAAACAAGCACTAGATGTTGGTTTAATCACATAAAATCAGTCAATTATGAAATTCAGCCAACTTCTCAATAAGGCTGGCTTGGATCCCATCTGAGTTGGCTCGAGCAGAAGCTGAGCCAGCTCAATTCTGAGATAGCTGGCTCGGGAAGAAGGTTGGAAGGCCATCATTCCCGTCAGGCAGGCTCGGATCCCATCCGAGCTAGCCCAAAATGAATCCAAGCCAGCCTGGTTCCTGATCGAGCTGCCTAGAGCATCATCCAAAATCCATATCATGGCTAGCATGCTGGTTGAGCCGGCTCGATCAACGAATATAATCCTTTTTAAGGTCTTGTTTAGGTTTAATCTAAAATTATGTACTCTACATAAAAATTATAAAATTATTTAGATCTAATCTAAACACTAATTCATGATAAAATTTAGATTAAATCCTTCAAACACATCATAAAAAATATTATATCTAATCTAAAGATTTTATGATCAATTTTTTAGATTGCAATGTACTAGGACAATCTCTCCACTGTAAGTGATAAACCTTACAGCAAGACAACCTACAGTCCATGCGATCATTATTTTTATTTTAATGCAAACATGATCATATTATAAAAGAACCTAGATGCGCTAATACCATTGTTGGAAAATATGCAGGGTTTCATGCATGAATTTTAAATTTTTTTTAAAATATTATGTAGCAAAAGTTATAAATTAAACCATTTAATCTAAAAATGCATGTAATCAAATTACTAAATCCTACAACTAGGATCTATAACATCTTATATTGCATTCTTAAATCAAAAAATAAAAATTTTGGTATTGATCAAATCAATACCATAGATCTAGAATGATTTTAGATCTAAAACCTAGATCACATCTAAGTGAGAGAAGAGATCGGATCTCTTACCTTTGTGCAGATCGAGAACTCCACAGTTGATTTTTGTTATTACCTTTGGAGCCGCACACATGTTCAACCTCTACAGGTGATCCACACAAGGCTGCAACAAAAATAAAGGTTCAACGAACGAAGATCTGATCGAAGTGCTAGCTTCTTGCGAATCCCTTTGGATGGTTAATCTAAAATTTATTCTTTAGATCTCTTGGATACTCTAAGAGACAAAGAATAAGTGGAGGAATAAAAAAGAAATCCAACATTTAGATCTTTCAAAAATCAAAAATAAAATATATTAGAAAAAGATCCTAAGAGAAGACAAATCTTCTCTTTCAAGACATCAATGATTAATATCCTAAAAATATTTTTATGCTAGGATAAGGGGAGACCTTCTCCCCTAGACTTTTCTCATATTTCTAGATCTTATACTCTCTAATTTTTCTTATAGAAAAATCTCACAAAAATATGGAAAAGAAGGATTCTCAAAGAAACCCTAAGAGAAGATCTTCTTCTCTTCTTTTTCTCTCATCAGGACATGATCTGATCTTGTCCAAAATAAACCTCCGTGCCCCAACTCCTTAGAGCACTCATCCTCCACACCCTCTCTCTCTTTATCTCAAATTTTTATCATAAAAAAATTAGATCAAAAATAAAGAAGAAAGACTTAAACAAAATCATAAGAGAAGATAATCTTCTTTCTTACCTTATCTTCATCAACACATCAACAATTGATGTCCAAATTAAAGCTTCTCCTCCAAGAAGATGGGCGCCCCAAACCACCATGCTTTCTCCTTATTTTTTCTTCTATTTTGCCATGGAATTCTAGGAAAAAGTCATGCCATTAATCCCACAAAAAGTGGCATCCTCCTTATTTAACTTTGTCTAGGTCAAAACCTAGTCAAAAAAAAGAAACAACTAAGGAGTATAGGGGCATCCAACTCTTGGATGCCTCCCCAATTTTTTTGGATGTGAGAACCCTTTATTCCACACACACTTGGGAGAAAAAGGTGGTGGACAAAATGAATTTGCATGGAGAAGTAGGCACAAAAGAGGGAGGAGGTGGTTTTGATTCCATGGACTCTATCTAGTAGAGTTTAAACCAAAACCAATTTCTATGTTTTGACCAAATCAAAATCAAATCAAAAACATCCGATTAAGGGGCACGGAGAGGACTCTTAGGCATGGAATAAGTCATGTTAACTTTTGGAAATAAAGTGTGGGCGTGGAAATTTTTGGCGCAAGGAAATTTTTGGCGCAAGGAAAGTAGGAGTCCTAGTCTAACTAGGACTCTCCTATTTTGACTAGGTCAAAACTATCTTAAATCCAATTTAAATTTTATTTAAATTAGATTTAAGTCAACCTAATTAATAAATAATTTTAATTCAATTAAGAGTCTAATTAAATTAGATTTAAATCATATTTAAATCTAATTTAATTTTTAATCAAATTAGAAATTAGTTGGACTCAAGTCCTAGTCAAACAGGGACTTATTCTCTCTTGCAATTGGCTTATCGAATAAACCAACTAGACTTAATCCAATTAAGTCCAAACTAATTTTAATTAAATCTAATTCAATTAGACTTGATCTTAGCCAGATTGCTCAATTAAATTTAGTCAATTAGCAATCCAATTGCTAATTGATCCTTCTGCAATACTTACATTAGGTCAAACATCAATCATATCGATAGTTTGACCTAAGAATGATTCTTAATCATCGATTAACCATCTGATCAGGTTACAACTTCTTATATGTATGACTCTATAGATTTGAACCTAAGCTAGTAGCACATAAATCAATTTTTGTACCAATCAAAGTAACCATCTAGCAATGGTTTTCGATGTCCGGATAGATCAAATGTATGCAAAGCAACATTCTTAGAACTCTTACCCATGGTTACCATATAATTTATCCCTTTGATCAATAATCTAAAGACAACTTCGAGTATGTTGTCAACACTCACACAAGTCATCTCTATTATATCTCAAAATTTTGCAAATCTCATGACTCCTCATGAGGATTATCCAAGCCTAAGTTTTGCTAAATTGAAAAACAATGAGACATTCTCTTTCTGAAGTTAATAAGGAGAGGTCAATTCCATCTTGACTCACACATCGACTTCACAAGTACTTGACTATATCTAGAAACCTTCTAAATCTATATTAAAAATACAGACAGTTCGGTACCAAAATATAGTGAGTTGTTTGCAAGTCACCATGGTGATCTTATGTCGGAGAGATATTTATATCCATTGGCCTTAATTAGCTACTTTTGACAGTAGAGTGCTATATTGGTCATGTTTAGTGCAGATGTACTCCTACATCTCATCTGAATTCCATACCAGTATCTTTATATCACTTGGTTATGAGGACAACCAACATATATGGCATACAATGACCTACACTCGATAAGTTATCATCTTTATTAATAACTTATCATTTGATCATGAACAGTTTAAGAATCATCTGATAAATCCTTCTTTATCGTTGATTGTAGTTCTAAGAACTTCAACATAATTTAGAAGTTTATTTAAGGTAGATAGAATTTTTATGATGAACCAACCAAATAACTATTATTATTAGATAATTCATATACTAATTTCAATCATCTACCACTTAGATGATTGGCTTTAGAATATATTTTTCAATAGGAGAGCCCTTGTTCTAATCATGACTCCACCCCTGGAGGATCTCTACCTTCATTCTGCCAGAAGACTCTCAAGATCCATGATAGAGAGGATCTTCTAGATCAAAGTTTCCAGAAAATGAATCGGTACATTAAGATACTCCATCATGCTCCCCCCACCCATGGCGATGATATCTGCACTGATCCTTCTTTCTCCTAGTAAATCATGCAGGAGTCAATCTCACCAAACTTCAAGCTCCCTTAATTCGAGAGCTACGATGGAACCACTGATCTGGTCGATCATCCAAAGGCCTTTCGGACCATGATGCTGCTCCATGATGCATCAGACGTCATTCTATGCCAGGTTTTCTGATCTACTCTATAGGAAGTAGTAAGAAATTGGTACTAGATGCTTAAGTCAGGTACGATCTTCTTGTTCGATCAAATGAGTCATCAATTTATGGCTCATTTCATGAGCAATCGATGTCCAAGACGAGGCTTGGACTCCCTCATCAACATCAAGCAGAAAGAAGGGTAGTCCATCCGAGCATTTGTCAGCCGCTTCAATGTCGTTGCCCTGGAGGTCCGGAATCTGGACCAATTTGTTGCTATGGCTGCACTAAAGGATGATTTTTAGAAGAATGATCTTCTATTCTACCTGAAGAAGAAGTATCCTAGAGATTTTTTTGATATGCTAGTGCGGACTGAAAGATATGCTTGAGCTGAGAAGGCCTTCAGAATAAAGGATGATAAAGCTGTGGGAGAGCGACAGACGGGCGAATCCAATAAGCCCATAATTGAAGAAAAGCCGAGTAAAGCTCGGCCATGCTCTAGAACTTCTCTTGAGCATAGACGAGCCCGTACTCCTCCCCAAGCTCATCAATAATGAAGCCTTGATCAAAGGGCATGACGAAACTCTCCCTCCAGAAGGTTTCATAACTACGCCCTCCCTCAATGCTTTGAAGGCTCAAGTGCTGATGGAGATCAAGGAGCAATTGTCAAGATCGGAAAAGATGTGCACTCACTCTAGCAAGCATAATCTTAATAAATACTGCTTCTATTATTGTGACCACGGTCACGATATTTGATCGCTGTCGTAGGTGGTCAAAAATAAACCTAACTCACTACTATATAGAAAGGATGAGTCGAGATCGTATCCACAGAGATCGTGTTAATTGCATTTAAATAATAAATTTAACTTGAGAGCAAGATTTAATAATTGATTAAAAGGCTATTTAATTAATTAAGAAAATAAATTAATTTAAAGAAAGGTTGTAAGTATAAAGATGGATTCTCAGGATTTTAATTGATCACTTATCTGATAGCTGGTCCTCTTTTTAATATGCTGCAATTAATATCTAATCAATAAAGATATAACCTATCGCAGAGAGCACGGTCTGTATCCTTGGATCATAGCCCATCGCTTAAAGTTATAGGCTAGTCTAAATTGATTTAGATATATAAAAAAAAGAATTAACCTAAATATAGTTTATCCCAAGAGCACGAACCATACCCATACATCATGGCTCGTCCCAAGGATAATAAACTATTCTAGATTAATTGCAAAAAAATTAAGATATAAAGATATTATAACTAAAAATAGTCTTTATTGTAAATTTAAAAAAATACAAAAGGTGAGAAATAGAAAACACCATCAAAGTAAGATCACAATGATCTTCTGAGAAAGAGAGGATCAGCTAGACATCAAGAACCTTCTCACTGAATTCTTCATCTTGGAGCCTTGTGGAAGAATCCGGGCAGCAGCAGGTGATTAAAGTTCAGAACAGGAGAGAAGTTTTGGTGGAGATGCAGGCTTTGGTACTGGTTTGAAGAAGAAAGAAAGAGAAATGGTTGAAGAAGAAGAGCTTAAGAGAGAGAATTAGGGAGATAAATAACTTGCTGGTGGTTTTGGAGAGGAGAGAGGATTGGAGAAACTTAGGAGGGGCTAATCCCCCAAGGGGAGGCTTTAGAGGGCTTATAGAGGCTCCTGTCCGTTACTTTAGCTTAAGGATCTTTTTATAGAGGAGAAATAGGAACAAATTAGATTGAAATTAAAGAAAAACCAAAGAAATCAAGTCTGGATTGGATTCTGCTCCTTGGAGTAATTTTTTGCCATTAGACTAGGTTTGAATGGTCCAGATCTGACCAAAATTGGACTCCCATAGCTTAAATAGGGTCCTGATGAATTTTCAGCCATTAGATCGTCTGATCAAGTGATTTAGGACCATCGGATGGGCTTCTGATCATCCTTAATTAAGTTGGAGATGCTTCTAGATTGTTGGATCTTCACCGGCTAGTTTTTTGGCCGTCGGACTACATCAGATCACTGAGCACTATTCGAATCAAAGAAGGATTTATCGTGGACCGTCGAATCTCCACCAGATCGAATGCAGGCCATTGGATCATGCAATTACTGTAGCTATGGACCGTGCGAATCGGGCACACCGAACGCCTCAGCCAATCGCCGTTCGCTGCTTTGATGCAAAATTACCTCTTTACCTTGTGAACCACAATGGATTTCCCATGAACCCCTTAAGGGTTCGATTTGCCATGTGGCGCGCTTTGGTTTACCGCGTCTGATGAGCTGGCCGATCTACGCATGATCTATGGACCGACCGATTGGTTTACCATGCACCAGACTATTTTTTTTCTTTTATTTAAAACTTCTGGACTTCATAACTTTTTCATTTTAGCTCCGATTTGAGTAAAATTTATTCCGTTGTTATTCATAAATTAAGCTCTTTTCATCTTTAATCTTTTTTTCTACAAAAAAATAAAGTAAATGTATCAATTATTAAGAAATAAAGATAAATTAATTAATAAATTAATACTTTTATACATATACTTTATGTGTTTATCACACCTCTCAACTTGAACTTTGCTTGTTCTCGAGTAAAGCGGATAGATTAGCAATATATACCAACTTAGCCTTGAATTAAAAGTTAGATTTAGACACTCCTAAAGGTAGCTAATACTCGATCAGACCATTAAAGAGGTACATTGTTGGATTATCAATTCGATCCAATTAATGGTTGAGTCTTAGCTATTGAAATTTTTAGAGCTCTTCTTTCACCAACTTTCTACTTTACTCTCTAAATTCTCTAACTTGATGTGAGCTGGATTTATTATCTTTCTTGCAATTTAGTCCCCTTATTTATCCATTTTTTTTTTAACTCTTTGCATCTCCATCTTTTGATGCGAACCACAATGCTTACTTGGGTGAAGAGGCCCGATTACTCAGTGAGATAATGCTAGATTTTTTTTTATTCATACTGTCTATCTTTTTATGCGAACCATAATGCTTACTTAGGTGAAGAGGCCTAGTTACTCAGTAAAAAATTAATATTTTTATTTTTATTATATTATATATATATTTAATAAATTATGAAAGATTTTTACATATTTTGATCTTTCCATCCAACTCTCATGAAGTAGATTCTTTATTGAGATTAGTGAAAAGAAGGTTCTAGAATACTCTTAAAATTCGGTCTGATCTAAATTCTTTCATTTATTGGATTTTTTTAATAATTTATTCTTCAGTATCTCTAAAATTTTTTAGATCGTTAATCATTCATTGAGTAGGATGCCTAATTAACTCTTAATCAAAACAAAGTTAGGGTATATAAAGCTAATTATTTCAAATCATACTTGAGGACTCACAAGTTTTAAAATTAATTATTCTCTCCCCAACTTAATTTCCATTATCCTCAATGGAAGAAGAGATAAACAAAAATATTTATCAAGGAGAGATACCACCTGGTTTATTATTTGCAGATCCTTCATAGTATTCCTCAGGTTCATACAGGATGTTTGATGTGCTCCCCCCAACTTAGGCTGATCATCTTTATTGATTTTCTACAAAAGGATAAAAACTAGAAAACTCAAAATCTAAAAAATAAAATGATGGGTTGCCTCCCAACAAGTGCTAAGTTTAATATCTTTAGTCAGACTAGGCGACTCTGCCTATCCAGTGTCAAAAATTGGATTGACAAATTTTAATGATTTTGGATTGCCAATCTCAGGAAGATGGCTTGCGATCCTATTATTTATGAATTTTAGTAATTTCTCACTAATTTTTAGAAAGTAAGTCATAGCACCATTCTTAGTCAGTTTTAGTTTTCTAATTTTAAGAAAATAATTTATGAACCCATTCAAAGACTCTTGTTTATTGAGAATTTCTTCTATTTATTTTTTTAATATGCTTATAAATTGAGTTTTTGGATTAAGGATTGAGTTTGATACAATAGGTACTGGAAGGATATCACTCGATTCTAAATATGCGTACTCAGATGTGATCGAGGGCGGATTTAGTTCTAGAGGAGGTGGTGATTCTAGAGGAAAAGCTATTGGAGCCAATATTATTTCATATTTCTCAATCCCTAGGATAGTGGTGCTAAAATTAGATGGCTCTAATAATGTATTTTCATTTTCAGTATATCCATCTACATTAAAATTATCTACTCTAAAAGAATTCAAACGTGTATGCACTGGGTCTTGAGAAATAATTCTAGGGGTAGCTTCCTTAATTACATCTTTAGGTTCATCCACCTTAAAATAATTTTTAATTTGTATACTAGGCTGTTCTGTAAAGGTTTCATTAATATTGGAGCCCTCAGCCATATATTGCTCCCTTGAGTCACTTATGGGCTGACTAGATAATTCTTCCTCCTCCCAACTATTGAATGCAATAGTAAGCTGACTAAGTTGGGTTTCTATCCTAGCTATAGATTGAGTATGATTTTCTAACATGTGTAAAATATTCTTTTTAAATGTTGAACTATAGGCACTTGAAGAGGGTTGCTGAACATTTTGATATTGGTATGCCGTATAAGTTTTCTCTAGATAAATAGGTTTATAATCAGTTACTGGTTGTGATGTCTCATAAAAATTTGATTAGTTTTTTTAGCCCAGATTGTTGGTGTTGGAGTAAGGGTTATAATAATTGATCTGAGTTGGGGTTGGGTAAGTCTACTCATGTACAAATTTTCTAGATTGATACGCAATTGGGCATTCACTAACCAGATGGTTGGGACTCGAACATATGTCACACACATGCAAGGGTGAGGTAGGAGAGTGTCTCATATTCAATATATAGTCAAGTTTTTGGGAGAGCTCACCTACCTTATTACAGATATCTATGGAGTATTCAACCTCATAGATTCCACCACTATTAGCTTCATACATGGGTGTATAGGGGTCATAGGTATAACAAGAAGGGATAAAATATTTCTCCAATTGGCGAAAGGATGCATCCATAATTCTAGGTTTATTAGCTCTAAGGGTTCATTCAATTTCAGGATTTAGGATTTAAATTTTAGGTTGTAATGAACAATGCCCAAGTAAATACCTCACAATTATGCCTTAGGGCAAATACAGTTTTAAGTTTTTATAGATTTTTTTTTTAATAAAATAAAAAGAGATGAAAGAAATTTTAAAGATGAGAGCCTAGAGAGTCCTAAGAATTAGATGCAAAAAGTTTAATTAGGTTTGATGTTTGTGGGTTAGCAATCAAGTTATGCAATCAATCCTGACTAAGGATTATCCTAGATCTAGATAGCTCCTAACTGCCAAGATTTCCTTCAAGCCCTCCAAGTAAAGAATCAGCTAATCAACTGGCTAGGTAAGTGTAAGATCGATGGGAGTTCCTCCGTTGCTTGCCTTAGATACCAATTGAATTAACTAATCCTAACCCGATCTAACTCTTAGGGTTCCTTATCCAAATGAGCTCGAGTATCCTTAGGGACCAACGTCTAATTAATTTTAGAATTAAGGTTTGGATCAATGCAATATGAAGGTTTGTAGTTTTTGGGCTAAGGAAGGGTGATTAAATCCCCACCTTATCTTATTTAATTGGATTTAGCATCCTTAAAATATCTTATGAAGATGAGATGCAAAAAGTCAAGATGTCCAAGTAAAGTGAAATAATCAAATTTAAATTAATTAGTTTTACTTAATAGATTTTGTGATTAAGTCTCTAAATCCTAAATAGCTTATGCGGTGTCAATGAATTTTTTTTTAAATTATTTTTTTTAATTTTTTTAATTTTTTAATTTTATTTAATTTTTATTTAAATTTATTTAGATTTTTTAAAAAAAATATTTAAAGCAACTAAATCATGATCCCCGGTAATGGTGCCAAAATTTGATCGCTATCGTAGATGGTCAAAAATAAACCTAACTCACTACTATATAGATAGGATGAGTCGGGATTGTATCCATAGAGATCGTGTTAATTGTGTTTAAATAATAAATTTAACTTGAGAGCAAGATTTAATAATTAATTAAAAGGCTATTTAATTAATTAAAAAAATAAATTAATTTTAAAAAGGGTTATAAGTATAAAGATGGATTCTCAGCATTTTAATTGATCGCTTATCTGACAGCTGATACTCCTTTTAATATGCTACAATCAATATCTAATCAATAAAGATATAACCTATTTTAAAGAGCATGGTCTGTACCCTTAGATCATAGCCCATCTCTTAAAGTTATAGGCTAGTCTAAATTGATTTAGATATATAAAAAAAAGAATTAACCTAAATATAGTTTATCCCAAGAGCACGAATCATACCCGTACATCATGGCTTATCCCAAGGATAATATACTATTCTAGATTAATTGCAAGAAAATAAAGATATAAAAATATTATAACTAAAAATAGTCTTTATTGTAAATTAAAAAGAAATACAAAAGATGAGAAATAGAAAACACCATCAAAGTAAGATCATAATGATCTTTTGAGAAAGAGAGGATCAGCCGGACATCGAGAAGCTTCTCACTGAATTCTTCATCCTAGAGCCTGGTAGAAGAATTCAGGCAGCAGCAGGTGACAGAAGTTCAGAACAAGAGAGAAGTTTTGGTGAAGATGCAGGCTTTGGTGCTGGTTTGAAGAAGAAAGAAAGAGAAAAGGTTGAAGAAGAAGAGCTTGAGAGAGAGAATTAGGGAGAGAAATAACTTGCTGATGGTTTTGGAGAGGAGAGAGGCTTGGAGAAGCTTAGGAGGGGCTAATCCCCCAAGGGGAGGCTTTAGAGGGCTTATAGAGGCTCCTATCCATTACTTTAGCTTAAGAATCTTTTTATAGAGGAGAAATAGAAAGAAATTAGATTGAAATTGAAGAAAAACCTAAGAAATTGAGTTTGAATCAGATTCTGCTCCTTGGAGTATGCCATCAGATCGGGTCTGAATGGTCCAGATTTGACCAAAATTAGACTCCCATAGCTTAAATAGGATCCCGATGAATTTTCAACCATTGGATCATCTGATCAGGTGATTTAGGACCATCGGATGGGCTTTCGATCATCCTTAATCAAGTCGAAGATGCTTCTAGACCATTGGATCTTCATCAGCTAGTTTTCTGGCCATCGGATCATGCCAGATCGCTAAGCACTATTCGAATCAAAGAAGGATTTATCGTGGGCCGTTGGATCTCCATCGGATCGAATGCAAGCTGTTGGATCGCGCAATTACTGTAGCTATGAACCATGTGAATCGAGCACACCGAACACCTCAACCAATCGCCGCTCGTTGCTTTGATGCGAAATTACCTCTTTACCCCATGAATCGCAATGGATTTCCCATGAACCCCTTAAGGGTTCAGATATGCCACATGGCGCGCTTTGGTTCACCACGTCTACTGAGCTGGCCGATCTGTGTAGGATCTGTGGACCGGTCAGTCGGTCTACCGTGCATCGGACTATTTTTTTTCTTTTATTTAAAACTTTTGAGCTTCATAACTTTTTCATTTTAGTTTCGATTTGAGTGAAATTTATTTTGTTGCGACCCATAAATCGAGCTCTTTTCATCCTTAATCTTTTTTCTTCAAAAGATAGAGTAAAAATATTAATTCTTAAGAAATAAAGATAAATTAATTAATAAATTAATATTTTTATACATATACTTTATGTGTTTATCAATACTGAAGAATGCATTCAGCTCCAAGATGAGATCGAGGAGCTCATTAGGCAAGGCTGACTTGGCCAATTTTTACGATATCGACTTATGATAAGGAAAGATCGATCGAGAGCACTACCATAGCTAGAGCCACCAATGAGGAAGGAGCAGCAAGGAGATCGACACCCACTGGGCATCATCGATACTATCTTTAGGGGACTTTGATGGAAAGAGGCCAGCGAATCAGTAGAGCCGGCTAAAAAGTAGAGGACTGAAGAATCCATTACTTTCATTGAAGAAAATGCATAAGAGGTTCAATTCCTATACAATAATGCGGTTATAGTTTCTTTAAATATTATGGACTATGATGTACGCCATGTTCTTATCGATAATGAAAGCTCTGCTGATATTTTATTTTATGATGCTTTCTTCAAAATGTCTATATCTAATAACTGATTAGGACTAATGAACTTTCCATTGGTAGGCTTCATTGGTGATGCTGTGCCAGTTGAAGGAATAATAACATTAACTATGGCTGCAGGGTGGTATCCAAGATAGTCTAAGGCATAAGTAAATTTTTTGGTGATAAAGGCCCCATCTGCTTACAACGCAATTTTTGACTAACCTGGTCTAAATGCACTTCAGATAGTAGTGTCAACTCATTACCTGAAAATAAAGTTTTCAATAAGTTATGAGATCGAAGAGGTCAGAGAAGATCAAACTCTGGCGAGGCATTGTTACTTAATTGCTTCACAAGGGAGTGGACAGCCAGATCTCTATCCAGTCGATGGGCTGGATGTCCGTGATGATCTTACTGAAGAATGGAGGGAACCTATGGAAGATCTTGTCTCAATTTTTTTAAATGATGGGAATGAAGAACATGTTATGCAGATCAATTCTAGCCTGAGAGAAGAGGTCCGAAAGTAGCTCGTCACCTTCTTGCAAAGAAATGTAGATGTTTTTGCTTGGGTCCCGATAGGCATGCCTGAAATTAATGTTGAAGTCATGGAACATCATCTGGCTATTGAATCCAAGTATCAGCTAGTGAAGAAAAAAATGTGCGGCTATGCTTTAGAGAGGCAGAAGGCAATTATGGAAGAAGTTGACAAACTCCTCAAGGTCGGATTCATTCAAAAATTCTCTTATCTGAACTGGGTCTCCAATGTAGTCCTCATAAAAAAGGCGAATAGAAAATGAAGAATGTGCATGGACTTCAAGAAGTTGAATAAAATCTGCTCAAAAGAAAGCTACCCCTACCTAGAATTGATCAACTGGTGGATGCAACTTTAGGCCATGAGCTCCTCACTTTCATGGATGCCTTCTCCGGCTATAACCAAATCTAGATGGCACTAGAAGATGAGGAGAAAACTACTTTTATTACTGACCGTGATCTCTATTGTTATAGGATTATGCCCTTTGAACTTAAAAATATAGGTGCAACCTATCAGTGCTTGGTGAATAAGATCTTCAAGAAGTAGATTGGCAGCAATATAAAGATTTATGTAGACGACATGCTTGTCAAGAGCCGATCTTCGATGAATCATATTATTGACCTTAAAGAAACCTTTAGTGCCCTCCAAAAATACAAGATGAAGTTGAAACCGACTAAGTATGCCTTTGGAGTGACTTTGGAAAAGTTTTTGGGATTCATGGTGTCGAGGCACGGAATCAAAGTAAATTTGGAGAAGATTCAAGTCATTCAAGAGATGATTGCTCCAAAATTAATAAAAGAAGTTAAGTGCCTAACAAGGAAGGTAGTAGCTCTGAATCACTTTGTTTCAAAGTCGGTCGAGCGATGTATGCCCTTCTTCCAAGTTTTTAAATAATCAAAGAACTTCTGCTGGACTGCTAAATGTCAACAAGCATTTGAAGAATTGAAGAGCTACCTTGGCTCACCTTTCCTATCGACCAAGCCCAAACCCAAAGAGGGATTGTTTCTGTACCTAGCAGTCTTCCCGACGGCCCTAGCAACGGTCTTTGTCAATGAAGGGATGAAAGTACAATGATCGATCTACTATATAAGTCGAGTCCTGAGGGATGCCGAGACTAGGTATACTAGTAAGAAAAACTAACTTATGCTCTATTGATTGCAGTCCGGAGGCCCCGACTTTATTTTCAGAGATATACTATAACTCTTCTTACTGATCAACCAATCAAGGCATTTCTTCATCGAGCAGATGCCTCTGAGAGAATAGCAAAATGGATGATCAAGCTTATTGAGTTTGATATCAATTTTCAATCTCGACCATCAATTAAAGCCTAAATATTGACAGATTTTATTATAGAATATACCATTCCTGATGAAGCTGAACTTGAGCAAAGTACAATGAGTGTTCCATGGTTGTAGTCGAACTCTCCTGAAGAAAGGGTAAATCTCCCTGAAGGCTTCTAGGCCCTATATGTGGATGGTTCATTCAATGCTTCTGGTGCAGGTGCAGGTTTGATTTTAGTTAACCTAGAAGGAGTCATTACCAAATACACACTATGTTTTGAGTTTCCTATAATAAATAATGAGGCTGAATACGAAACACTGATCATGGGATTGAAGATAGCCAAGGAACTAGAAGCAAATAAGCTCCAAGCTTTTAGTGACTCCCAGGTAGTAGTGAGATAAGTTAGTGGCAATTATGAAGCTCGGGAGAAGAGCATATCTTGAAAAAATGAAGAATCTTACTCCTGCCTTTAGTAGTTTTGATATCAAGAAAATTCCTAGAGTAGAAAATGCCAGGACTGACCTTCTCTCTAAATTAGCCACACTATCCCTGAACGAGCTATCTAAAGAAGTTTTCTTTGAAATTTTGAAGTGCCCGAGTTTGGAGGAGCCCAAGATTGTAATTTTGATTGACCATAAGACTAGTTGGATCGACCCACTTGTCGCTTATCTCTAGGATGGTGTCCTTCCTCGAGATCCAAGAGAAGCTCAAAAACTGAGAAATCAAGCCTTCTGATATGTTCTATATGAAAATAAGTTATATAAAAGATTGTACTCTTTGCCACTCTTAAAGTATCTCCGACCTTCTTAGGCTGATTTTGCACTATGATAGGTGCATGAAGGAATATGCGGAAGTCATTTGGGGGCCAGATCTTTGTCTCACAAACTATTTCGGTAGGATTACTATTGACCGATAATGTACTAAGATTCTATGGAGTATGTCAGAAAATATGACCATTGTCAAAGAAATGTAAATATTCAAAGACAATCGGCCTTTGAGCTTACCCCCTGAGCGCTCCATGGCCATTTGCACAGTGAAGAATGGACATACTCGGGCCTTTCCCTATGGCATCCAGATAGCGAAAGTTTTTTCTGATGGCAATAGATTATTTTATTAAATGGGTCGAAGCTAAACTTCTGGCAAAAATCATTGAAGCAAAAGTATAGAACTTCATCTAGAAGTCAATTACTTGTAGGTTCGTCCTACCTTGGACTCTTATAATGGATAATGGGCATCAGTTTGCTGGTACAAAATTTATTGAGTTTTGTGAAGATCTAAACATCTTCCATAATTTTATATTAGTATCTCATCCACAGGCAAACAGTGAGGCCGAGGTAACTAATAGGACCCTATTACAGGATATAAAAGCAAGACTTAGAAGAGTAAAAGAAACTTGGATAGATGAACTCTATCATACACTATGGGCATACGGAGCTATCCAAAGGTTGTCAACTGGAGAGACTCCATTCGTCTTGGCTTTTGGAACAGAAGCAATCATCCCAATTGAGCTCACACTTTCATCAGCATGAGTCGTGGTATTCAATAAATAGAGAAAATCACAAGATCTTAGAGTCAACCTCGACTTGTTGAAAGAAAAATGAGAAGAAGCTCAAGTTCGAATGATGGCCTATAAGCAAAAGATAGCTCGGTACTATAGTTCTAGAGTTAGAAGTAAAACATTCAAAGAGGGGACTATTGTTGGGTTTAAACCCACTCCTGCTGAAGTTCGGCCTGGTATCTAGTCCTAAGGCAATCCCACAATGGCCAATCTTCAACCCGCCAGCTGATCTTCTAGACTGCATGAATAAACTCCAGAGCCTGTAAAATGCTATAGACCTTACTCGAACGAGCTTAGTGACAAATCATGAAAGTGGCCGAATTCCTCCATTATAAGTGGCTGATTCTAGTCGAACTTCTTTTAGATGAACTTGAACAGTAAAAGCGATCGCCTAAGCAGTTGACTAAATATTTAATTCTTGCATAACCTGGCCTAGTCGATCTTGAAGCTGGTTGAACTCCTATCTAACCAGATCCCCTTCAGGCCAAGTCCTGTCATTGCAGATTGGATCTCACGACAAGAACCATAGATTGGTAGAGCTTCTCCCTAGACAAACTTCTATGCCTCACTAAGGATGGCAGGTCTTGACTTCATGGTGTTTAGAATCTTGAGCGTGCAATACAAAATTAACAAAAGGATCTCATCTTCAAATTAATCACTTCCAAGCCACTTTGAAACCTCTAGCCGAAATCCTTCCAGTCATCCAAAGGGCTCCCTCCAGTCAAACTTCCTCCAGTCGCCAAGCAGGCTCCTTCCAGTCGAACTTCTTATGGTCGTCTAGAAGGACCTCATCATCTATGCAAATTCAGCTCCCAGCTCAATGCAAACAATCTACGTGGAAACAATCTTGGAGAAGTCTAAACTTCTCCAGAACTATTATGATATGAAGATCTTCACTGTCGATGGTTGTTCCATCCAAACTTCAACTATTAATTTTCAATAGATTGGTACGTCACGACAACGGACATCATCCTCCATAACAAACTCTACATAGCTCCGAACGGCCCACTATCAGGCAGTTATTGTTGGAAAATATGTTCCAAAATCAGTCGTTAGCCTATTAATGATTGAGCTATGTTGTAATTATAATTAATTTATTAATTAATAAAATATAATTTTCATATTTTTCATCATAAGTTTTCATCTTCTAATGAACTCCATTATTGCGATAAAGTTCTTAGGACTATTTAGATTCGATAAAGAGAAGAATTATTGATTAGTCCTTAAAACTATTCATGACCAAATGATAAACTTTTAATTAGGATGATAGCGTCTATCGAGCATAGATCATTGTATGTCATATAGGTTGGTTGTCCTTTTAACCAAGGAGCATGGAGACACTGGTATGGCTTGCTGGTGAGATATAGGGATATATCATCATTGGTCGTGACTAACTCTAGAGCATTCTACTATCGAGAATGTCTTTGATAGGATATAGGTATAAATGTCCCTTAGACCTGAGATCACCTTAGTGGCTTGCAAGCAACTTATTGTGCTTTGATACTAGACTAACTAAATTTTTAATTTAGTAACAGAAGGCTTCTAGGCATAGTCAAATACTTGCGAAGTCGGTGTATAATCAAGATGGAATTAACTACTCCAAGAGTTGGAGAAAAATGTATCACTATATTTCAATATAGCAAAACCTTGGTCAGGATAATCCATGAGATGGATTTGATGTTTTGAAATACAATATGGATAGCCTAATCAAAGTTGACAGTTTAACTCTGAGATGTCCTACGAGCATTTTGGTCAAGGAGATCAATTATATAAAAACTATATCCACATGGGTTCTAAGGATGTTGTTCTACATATTCGACCTATCTGACCATCGAATACCATTGCTAGATGGTCACTTTGACTGATACAAAAATTTATTCCTATGCTATCGGCTTAGGTTCAGACCTATGGGGTCACATATATTAGAGTTCACGATCTGATTGGATGGTTGATCAACGATTGAGAATCGTTCTAAGATTAAACGATCAATACGATTGATATTTAATCTAGTACAAATATTATGAAAAGATCAATTAGCAATTCGATTGCTAATTAGCTTAATTTAGTTAAGCTAAAGGGCCAAGATTAAGTCTAATTAAATATGATTTAATTTGATTTGGTTTGGGCTTTATTAGATCAAGTCCAATTAATTTATTGGATAAGCCAAGTGCAAGGAACTAGTCCAAGTTTAACTAGGACTTGGATCGATCTAATTTTCTAATTTGATTAAAAAATTAAATTAAAATTTAATTTAATTTAATCTAATTTAATTAAGTTCTTAATTAGATTAGGTCCTAACTTAATTGGGTTGAATTAATTTTGATTTGATTTGGTTTGAGAAATCATATTTGATCAAGTCAAATATAGAATCCTAATAAGACTAGGATTGTTGCCCAAGGATGGCTTCCTAAGAGGGGGGTGAATTGGGTATTTTAAAAATTTAAACTATGAATATGATGAATTTTAATACTATATGTTTGGTGAAATAAAATAAAACATAAGTATAGATGAAGAACAATAGAAATGAAATTACAC
This sequence comes from Cocos nucifera, assembly GCA_006176705.1. NCBI lineage: Eukaryota > Viridiplantae > Streptophyta > Magnoliopsida > Arecales > Arecaceae > Cocos > Cocos nucifera. Next base: position 1,024,346 of record QRFJ01000113.1, on the reverse strand, counting down.
AAACACAAACACCAAATTTTTATAGTGATTCAGCACTAAACTCAGTACCTACATCCACTTTCTAAGTAAACCACTTAGGAATTCAACTATAATCACTTAGCTTGATTATAGTTCGATTATTTTACTTGGGCTCACAATCCAACCTAGTTGGTTTTGACCTTGGCTCACCAACCACAACCATATAATGATTATATTTTTGGGCTAACAATCAACCCTGATTGGTTTTCATTTTGGTTTACCAATTAAACCATACGACATCCAACTCAAAGTTTGGACCAACCTAAGTTTCTCATCCCAAGAAACTTGAGATAAAGATGAAAACATATAATAAATAAAATAAAAGCAAACTCTTTGAAGCTTGAGAGAAGCAAATCTGGGAGTTTGGCTTATAGGCTTGATTTCTTCTCTTTGAGTGCTTGAAAGAAGCAGGAATTGATCTTCAATGTGATGGCATGACTTCTCTCTGATTGAGGATGTTGGAAGGATAAAGATAACTCTAAAAAGTACTCCTTTCTTTTCACTATTTGGCTTACATACTTGAAAAATTGAAAATCTGCTTGGAAGCTCTCTCTTGTAGGTTCAAAAGTTACTTCTCTGGTCCCAAATATTTTTTTAAGTATCTCTGAGGTTTTTCATCATTACAAGTAAACTAGGAGGGCTTTTGGAAGTGATCTAACCATTGGAAGATCGAAAATAGTTGTTGGAAGGCGTGTGGAGTGAAAAAGCTGTGAAACTAAAAACTAGCCATTACAGGCACTGGGCTGGCTCAGTTTTTAACTGGATCGACTTGGTCCAACTGGGTTGGTTCAATTTTCAGATGGATCAGCTTAGTCTTAGAGATCCTAAAATACCTACTTCTATTTTTTGAGACTGGGATGGCTACTTTTCTGACTGGATCGACTTGGTTGTCACTGGGTCGGCTCAGTTATAAACTAGATCGACTCAGTCCTCTGGATCATAAAAAAATCTGCTTTCTGCTTTTTCTATCTTTTGCTTCCACTGAGACTAGGTTAGTCCAGTCTGAGATTAGGTCGATCCAATTTGCGTGCCATGCATGCCAAAGATCGTTTGTGATCCTTTTCTTTTCAAATTTCTTTGTAGGCTAGACTTGCCATTTTGAACTTGATTTAACTCTCATTAACCATCCTTTTTAAGGTGTGTCAAGTCTAGTTTTTTTAATGACCTCTTGATTGGTGGTACTCAATTTAATTGATGAAAATTACTTAAAGCATTATGAACACTTGGAATTTAAACTACATATCCTCAAAAATAATATTAGTAACATAACAAATTATACTCAAAACTCTTTGTCATCATTAAAATTAATTTTTAGGTCAACAATCTTTTTTTTTTTTGATGATGATAAAACTTTTGAGTATATGCAAAATAATATATAGTGGATTTCTAAAGAATTATATATTTAAAAGAAATAAAACTACTAAATAATAAAAACATACTTCATTCTACTTAAGCTCCAGCATACACTCAATAATAACTCTCCTCCATTTTGACAGCATCAAAAAGCTCATGAGAAGGATAAAAGATTAATCATCAAAATCAATAAGATATGAAAATTTATCATCAAAATTTTTTTTGAAAAACTTATCTTTTGACATCAAACATATTTAAAGTACTTTCAGTTTCAGAAATTAGCTTGAATTCAAATATTAAAGGCTCTTCTCCTTTTTTGAATGAATATGATCTTTTTAATTAGATTTTCAAGTATATACTTTTAAGCTTTAAGAGGAATAGAGCTTTTCAAAAGATTTGAATATAAAATTAAGCGTAATATGTACTTTAATATTCAATCTTTTTTTTTAAAAAAAATTTAGTTAATTAAATTTGAAAAAGATATGTATCAAAAATGTATCGAGCAAGTCAACGATTGTATCAGAACAAAAATAATTTTACAATGATTTCTAAATGCACATCCAAAGTTTTGTATTATATTTAAATTTTTAAATAAATTTTAGAAATAGATTTAGAAATTTATTTTGACTCCAACTAATTATCCAAAAATAAGATTGAGCAGTCAAATCATGCAAGTCAAATTTGATGATTACATGAAAGCTTAAATTAAAAATACTATAAAGTAATTGATTGAAAATTTAAGATTATCATTCAATTTTCTTAATTTTCAATCAAAGCTAGATAATATTCAACAAATATCTCTCCCCCTATTTTTAAGAGTAAATATTAGAAAATTCATCACAAAATATTTTTTCTTTTTAAATAGTAGGTGAATCAAAAATATTTCTCTTTCTTTTTTTTTTTCAAGTTAAGCACCTTTAATTGATACCAAATTAATCTTTAAGTATTTAGTCAAAATTTGCTCTTCCTTAATATATGCCGTATTTTTTAGTTTCATTCCTTACTTACTTTTAATACAATTGAATCAATACTTGCCCTCATTGAATTTTGTTTCTCATAACCAAATTTATATCACATTAAAAAGATATAACATTATGACAAGATTTTGATGTAATTTGATATGTTAAATTCATTTTCTGCATTTACTAAATTTTCTCTTCCTTATTGTCATTATAAGTGTTTACTATAATTCATGATACCAATTAAGTTTGAAAATATTTCTCTAAGAAATTCAGCTTATCAAACAAATTTATCAATATTTTAAATTACTTTTACACTCTAATCATGAAAGTTCATAAATCAGTTTTATTTAATGTCTTCAATCATAATCAATCATAATACTCAATTATAATACATAATCAAAAAATATCATCAAAATCAATAAAATAAAATATTAATAATTTGATATGTAGTTGACTAATACTTAAATCATGCATCAATATTTCAATATTCTTTCTAATTGAATGGTAGGAGTAATTATCAATTACCAAGATTAACTTATCTCCAAGAATTTTAACTCCTTTATCTTTCATTTTGTGCCTTGAGCATCCACAATTAAGGTGCCATTCTCTTTTAGATTAGAGGGATGTCAAGCACACTTGCACTCATAAAGATCAAGTATACTTTGGTACCCAAGCTAACTTGGATCCTTTGAGGTTAGTATCAATGGTTTCTTTTGGAATCCAAATTTGCTTAATCTTCATATTTTTATATGTATTAGCCCAACAATTAAATGATTTATGTCCAGCTTTGTTATATTTAAAGTATGTAATAAATTTGTTATCAAAATGATATTTATCAATAGAAATTTTTGAAAACCTTAATTTTGCAAAAGAGTTAGCTTTAGATGTCATATTTTGTTTAATATGAAAATTTTGTGAACCAATGAAGAATTTTTCTATAATTGATTTTAGTTCATTTATTTTATTTTTCAAAGTTTCATTCTTTTCTAACAAATCTTTTTATTTAACTAATAATTCATTCTTTTTATCTACTATATGTTTTAATCTATCTATTTCTTTTTGTAAACTCTCATTTTGTTTAATTAAGTCATCTTATTTAGTTTGCAAATCTTTCTTATCTTCTTCTAATCTATCTTTATCTTTATTCAAATTTTATTTTTTCTTTTTAAGCTCTTTGTTCCTTTTAGATAGCCTTTTAAAATCATTAAATAATTCAGAAAATACATCATGTAATTCATCAAAAGTAAAATTATTAGATTGATTTAAGCTTATCTCTTCATTGTGAGCCATCAAGCATATGTTTGTCTCTTCTTCACTTGAGGATGACTTTTCTTTAGAATTTGAGCTTTCACTACCTTTTCAATTAGCCAATATGGCTTTTCTTCTTAATTTTCTTGAGCTCTTTTTCAGTATGGGATAGTCCTTTTTATGTTTTCTAAATTGATTCTTTTCTTTTTTTTCTCTTCTTGGATCAAAATTTTTCTTCTTTCTCATGAATCTCATGAACCTTCTTATAATCACTGCTATTTCTTCATCATCTTCTAAATACTTGATAGAATCACTTGAACTTTCTTTAATGGTCGATGACTTGAGTGCAAGGATTTTTTTCTTCATCTCTTCCTCCGTTATACTTTGATTTATATTGAGCTTATGTGTCATAAGCGATCCGATTAACTCTTCTAAAGCAAGCTTGCTAAGGTCCTTGGCTTCTTGAATTGCCATTACTTTTGCTTTCCAAGCCTTCGATAAGGACCTAAGAATTTTGCATACAAGATCACTGTTAGAATACTCTTTTCCAAGACTCTTTAATTCATTTATAATTTTAGTAAATTTTATAAATATATCACTTATTGTCTCATGAGGTTCTATTTTAAACAACTCATATTTATGAACTAACATATTTATTTTTGATTCTTTGACTTGACTTGTACCCTCATGGATCACTTCAAGTCTATCCCTAATCTTTTTTACAGATAAACATGTTGATATTCTATTGAATTCACTATAATCTAAAGCATAATATAGAATATTAATAGCTTTAGCATTTAATTGAGCTAGCTTTTTATCTAGATTATTTCAATATTTTTTTGGTTTAGATACAAATATATCATTGACAATCATTGTGGGTGTGTGGGGACCATTGAGTATGATATTTCATATGTCTTAATCTTGTGCTTGAGTAAAAATTCTTATTCTGGTTTTTCAATAAGTGTAGTTGGTGCCATTGAAAAAAGGAGATCTAATGATTGAATGTCCTTCACTCAACAAAGAGCCAAATGGATCAGCCATAAGATCTTTAGCTCTAGAATAAAGAGAAAATTCAGAGCACCCACTTTGATACCACTTGTTGCCTAAGGATGGCTTTCCAAGAGGGGATGAATTGGATATTTTAAAAATTTAAACTATGAATATGCTGAATTTTGATGCTATGTGCTTGGTGAAATAAAATAAAACATAAGTATAGATGAAGAACAATAGAAATAAAACTACACAAATACAAACACCAAGTTTTTATAGTGGTTCGGCGTCAAACTCAGCACCTATGTCTACTTTCTAAGTAAACCACTTAGGAATTCAACTATAATCACTTAGCTTGATTATAGTCTAATTATTTTACTTGGGCTCATCATTCAATCTAGTTGATTTTGACCTTGGCTTACCAACCACAATCATACAATGATTATTTTTTCAGACTAACAATCAATCCTGATTGGTTTTCATTTTAGCTCACCAATCAAACTATACAACATTAAACTCAAGGCTTGGACCAACCCAAGTTTCTCACCCTAAGAAACTTGAGACAAAGATGAAAAAATACAATAAACAAAATAAAAGCAAACTCTTTGAAGCTTGAAAGAAGAAAATCTGGGAGCTTGGCTTATAGGCTTGATTTCTTTTCTTTGAGTGCTTGAAAGAAGTAGGAATTGATCTTCAATGTGATGGCTTGACTTCTCTCTGATTGAGGATGTTGGAAGGATAAAGAAAACTCTATGAAATACTCCTTCCTTTTCACTATTTGGCTCACACACTTGAAAAACTAAAAATCTACTTGGAAGCTCTTTCTTGTAGGTTCAAAAGTTACTTTACTTATCCCAAATATTTCTTTAAGTATCTCTAAGGTTTTCCACCATTACAAGTAAGCTAGGAGGGCTTCTAGAAGTGACCTAGCCATTGGAAGACCAAAAATAGCCGTTGAAAGACGTGTGGACTGAAAAAACTATGAAACTAGAAACTAGTCATTACAGGCACTGGGCCAGCTCAGTTTTTAACTAGGTTGGCTCAATCCAGACTGGATCGACTTAGTTTTCAGCTGGATTGGCTCAGTCTCCGAGATCCCAAACCACTTGCTTCTATTTTCTGAGATTGAGATGGCTACTTTTTTTATTAGGTCGGCCTAATTGTCATTGGGTCGGCTCAGTCTCCTGGGTCATGAAAAATTTTATTTTCTGCCCTTTCTATCTTTTGCTTTCACTAAGATTAGGTTGGCCCAGTCTGAGACTAAGTCGGCCTAGTTTGCATGCCATATATGCCAAAGATCGTTTGTGATCCATTCTTCTCCAAATTTTTTTGTAGGCAAGACTTGCCATTTTGAACTTGATTTAACTCTCACTAACCATCCTTTTTAAGATGTGTCAAGTCTAGTTTTTCTTCAATGATCTCTTAATTGGTGATACTCAATTTAATTGATGAAAATTACTTAGAGCATTATGAGCACTTGAAATTTAAACTACACATCCTCAAAAATAATATTAGTAATGTTGGGGATAAATCCTGCTCCCACCAAAGTCCAGCCTGATGCTTAGCCTAATGCAATCGGTAATCATGGAAGAACTTCAATCCAAAATTCTTTTTTCAGTGGCTGAACTCCTCCAACGGTCGAGCTCCTTCCAGATTTCTCCTTCAATCAAGTTCCACCAGGAGTTAAACTTCTTACAAGTTTCTCCTTCAGTCGGATTCCTTCACGAGCCGAACTCCTTCCGAATTTCTCCTTCAATCAAGTGCCTTCAGGAGCCAAACTCTTTTCGGACCTCTTCTTCTGTCGGATGCCTCTAGAAGTCGAACTCCTTCAAGATTTATCCTTCATTCAGATTCCTCCAAGAGCCGAACTCCTTCCGAATTTCTTCTTCAATTCAATTCCTCCATAAACCAAACTCCTAAATTTCTCCTTCAATCAAGTTTCTCTAGGAGCCGAACTCCATACGGATTTCTCTTTCAGTTGAACTCCTCCAGGAGCCAAACTCCTTTCGAATTTCTCCTTCAGTTGGATTCCTTCAGGAGCCGAACTTCTTTCGAACTTCTCCTTCAGTCGGATTCCTCCAGTGGATTGCTTCCATATTTTAGCTAGCATTCCTTTCAGATGATCCCCTCTAGCCGTATTCCCTTTAGGAGTCCGAACTCCTCTAGAATTGATGTATGTCAAAGCTCTTCACCGATCAATGCCTGCTTTCTTCGAACTTCGATTATTAAATCTCAACGAATGGCCACATCATGGCAATGGACACCTCTCTCCATAACAAACTCCACATGGCCCCGAGCAACCCACTATCGGATGGTTATGGCAATCACTATCAATTTGCTATAGGCTCCATCTATAAAAGAAATCCTTTAGATATATTTTCTCTAAGCTCTCTTCTCCTTCCTAAAAATTCTACAAAACTATTTTCTGAGCACTCCATTTCTGTTGACTAGAAGAGCTGACTTAATCATCGAAGGGTCCTGTCGGAGCCACCACCACCGACTCTGAACGAGACTTTATTTTGTAGATCACCGATGGCGACCTCATCTTCCTCGACTCCAGCTCGATCTGGCGTCAACCAGATCTGCAACAACAGAATCGACACTGAAGGAAGAGACCTCTATTCTTAAGATATCCTTGTTCTTAAAGGAGTGCTCAGCCAACCCTTTGGATCTTCTTCTCCAAGATCCATCTTCGTCCTCTCCCTCAATCCCGAGAAATGCCTCCAAAGAGGGCAACTATCTAGAGATCTACCACTTCTGCTGTCATATCTAGGCTAGATCCATCTATCCCTGCTCTATCATTGGCACTTTAACCTCCTCCTCCACCGACAGCCATGGTAGATCTGAAGTAGTTCAACATGCTGATGCAGCGGATTCAGAGCCTCATCGAGATGGTGAAGGCCATGCAATAGCCTTCGACAGTGATTCCACCAGGAAACCCACAATCAGAATATCAAAAATCAGCCCCAAGGAGGAGCACTTGGGCTAGCATACCTGTCGCCCATGGGAAGGAGAAACAGAGAGCAGAGGATTCTTGCTCGGATCATAATTCTTCTTTGGAAGGGACCTTCCCCATCCACTATCGAAAGCCTTCCAAGATCTGCAATCGAGATGACATCCTCGATCAAAAATTATGAGAGATGGATTGGCGGATTGAGGAACTCCACCTTGTCATCCTAGTTCACCATGATGACGTCTGCACCAATCCCCCTTTCTCTTTCTGAATTATGCAAGAGCCCATTCCATCGATGTTCAAGCTCCCCTAATTTGAAAGCTATGACGGAACCTCTAATCCGATTGATCACTTGGAAGCCTTTCGGACCATGATGCTACTTCATGGCACACTAGACGCCATATTATGCCGAGCTTTCCCATCTACCTTAAAGGGAGTAGCAAGAAACTGGTACTTGGCATTGAAGTTGGATACGATCTTCTTCTTTGACCAAATGAGCCATCAGTTTGTGACTTATTTTATTAGCAGCCGGCATCCCCACCGAGGTTCGGATTCCTTGATGAACATCAAGCGGAAGGTGGGAGAATCCATCTGAGCTTATGTCACCCAGTTTAATGCTGCTGCATTGGAGGTCCAGAATCTGGACCAGTCAGTTGTA